>CM060931.1:1026710275-1027316541 GCA_030765085.1 Allium cepa | reverse complement strand
TTCTCTGCACAGAACTGTTCAAACGGTGACTCATATTCTCCACCTCGATCAGATCTCAATATCTTGATCTTTTTATTTAACTGATTTTCTATCTCAGCCTTGTATTTTATAAACGCGGTTATTGCTTCATCCTTACTATTTAAAAGATATACATAGCAATATCGCGTATAATCGTCAATAAAAGTAATAAAATACTTTTTCCCACCTCTTGTAGGTAGTGATTTAAAATCACACAAATCTATATGTACCAAAACTAATGGTTCGGTGCTTCTGTCAACAGATTTAAATGGTTGTTTGACCATTTTTGCTTCTACACATGTCTCACATTTGTAGTTCTTATCTACTTGGAAATTTGGAATCAATCCCAAATTTGATAATTTCTTCATTTTTCGGAAGTTTATGTGTCCTAATCTATCATGCCATAGTAAAATTTCGTGCTCAAGCAAGTAAGTGACTTCAATTTTATTAATAGCACAATCAAAATACATAGATTTATTGCCGATAACGGCTATGTTTGCCTTAAATAGGTCATCACATAAATAACCCTTTCCGATATACATTCCAGCTTTGAACAGAACCATCTTGTCTGATTCGAACTAAATTTTGAATCCTTTCTTTGATCGCACTGAGCCGGAGATCAGATTCTTGCGTATGTCTGAAACGTGAAGCACGTCATTCAATTTGACAGTTTTTCCAGAAGTGAACTTGAGGATAACTGTGCCACTGCCTTCGATCATGGAAACTGCAGAATTACCCATGTAGAGTCTTTCTTTCTGATCAAATTTCTGGTATGTTGAAAATATGGATTTTTCAGAGCAAACATGACGAGTAGCTCCTATGTCAACCCACCATTGTTTAGGGTTCTGAACCAAATTGCATTCAGAAATAACCGCTGAAAAGTTGGACTTATCCATTTTCATGTTGTCAACTGTTGTCATCCCTGTTTTAGCGTAAAACAGTAAAATTCTTAAGATGCTAGTTGGCTGGTGTACTAAAACAGATAGCACGCTACAATAAACTCGTCGCACAAGTTTATTAATTAGAATTCCACTACGCTGGAATTCTGTATTAGATAAGTGTAACAATAAGTTACGTTGTAAATATATTACAACAGCAACGTTATACTATTGTAAGAAATAGTACAACTTATAAACGGGAAAGATTATAGTGAATCTAACCAGTATATAAAGGAAATTCCGTCTGAGGCTTGTCGTAACAATTTCCTTAAGAATTTTATTTCAAAACTCTCCCAAGATACAACAGACGTAATCTGCACGAGATTGTAATGAGTATGTCAACTCTGTGATATATATGGAATATTGAGCAGTAGAGCAAAGAAGAAGAAGAAATTAGATTGGAATCGGATGAGAATGTGATCAGTATTCTCTCCTATTTATAATTTCGTCCGTATCCCTTCAAACAGTCGCGTCCGCTTGACAGGTCGCACCCGTTGCCTTTTGGTCGCTTCTGTTCGTTAACGGGTTGCGCCCGCCTGCTACTGTTTCGCACCCGCTCGTACCGCCTGGTACTGTTTCGCCTGTACCGCTTCAGTCGGGTCGCACCCGCTCGCGTTTGGCCGCACCTGTTTGCTTGTAACGGGTCGCACCCGCTACTGTTCGTGTCCGCTTATGAACTGTCGCATCTCCTAAGGCAAAAACCCCGCGTCCGTCTTCACCCACCCGCTTCTCTTCAATTTCCAGCCCCAGCCCAGTTTCAGACGAAGCCCAAAATCGTTAAACAGTGGCCTAGTAAAAAGAATGGTCTTTTTAGACCCGTACCGTGCCGACCCGGTCGGACTGCGGCGGCGACGCGCGCGTGTGGTGGTGATGCATGATCTCTCTCCTCACAACGAAGCATACATTTGGGAGGCTCAGGCCCCCAACCTCCACTTGAGAAAGCTATTAATATACTTGGCTTTCTTAGTATATTAGACGATGTGGGACTTATTTTTGTTATCATTCACTTTGTTTGTTTTAGGAATTCCAACATGTATATGTATATGTATTCATATATGTATATGTATTAAAGCATACTCAATGCACTCATGTATTTACTTCATATGAAATAGAGTTTCCAAATCTCTAAATTCTAGAGCAATGGCTGATAAATTTTATAATTCTTCTCCTTGGCATTACTCAACATTACCATAAATTTAATGCAATTATTAGTTGATTATGTCTAATTCAATTTACATTTGGATGACATGCAGATTGAAGAAGATCTAATTTCATGAACATCCCAATTTATTGAAACACAATATAAATATATATAGCAATTTCCTAATGAGCAAGAAAAATTATCACAAATTTATCTATTCTTTTTTCTATAAAGTTCGATGCACTTTATAGTCGGTTATGTTATAACTAAGACAATATGCAAATCCACTTTTAAGTGGGATCCATGCTCCATAACTTTATCTGAATGAGATATATGCATCACAGGCATAGTGAAATGTCCTACATCGGGTAAAACTAATAGTGAAATGTCCTACATCGGGTAAAAACTAATACAACTAAGTGTATATGTTGCACCTATTTTTTACTTAGGAAAAATAATTATAATTAGTATTAAGATAGAAATGTGGATGTGCATCACAACTGTGCCACATGGGTAGCGCATGTTATAAGTTTATGGAGTCTTCAGCATACGTATCAACGCATTACGAGATGAACCTAGCCTGAAACTGCATCAAACAGAAACTACACACATTCTCGATACAACATCCAGGGCCTCATGAACTCAATGCAATACTATCCCATGCTTGAAGGCCACAAGCTACCAAATAATACAAATACAAGTATGCCATAAAAATATTCTTGAAGAGGAACTCCAATACAAGTATGCCATAAAAATATTCTTGAAGAGGAACACACATCTGAAACATCAACAGAACCACCTTATCAGTAAAGCACGGTGTAATGCATCATCATCGGCTACTCTTGAAAATCAAGGCACTTCAACGTCATGCATTCAAAGCGCTTAGCATTTTTATATTGGTGGAGGTAAAAAAGGCTATAGCGGGGATAAAGCATATATCAAAATATAAAGGAGGTGTAAAAATCTTTATTAGAGATAAAATAGAACTTCAAAGTTTATTTATTCTCATTCCTATATAATTTGTGTGGAACAAGAAACATCGTACGTACTCTCCTATATAACCAAATCAAAGAATATCATGATGCATGCCATTCAGACTTGATAAATAGAATATATTTCTAATTTATGATGAGCACTTAGGAATTGAACTTAGACCTATACGATAATTTTGTTGATTTGGTTTATAAAAGAATGGCCAAAACTAACACTTTAATATTGAAATTGCTAAAGCGGGTAGCCAAAAAATCTTGATTTAGTGAACATACCAGGAAATATAGGAGCTTTAATTGGATCCACTATTTAATATCCCTAAATTGGAAAGGCGTAGTAGTCGATGTATGCTAAATGCTTTTAACGATGCTTTAGATCAAGGGCTTTAACTACATAGGGTTCAATAAACATCACAACCCCTGGACAAGGGGAAAGCATCTAGTGGCATCATGCCCATTTCAACCTTCCAAAGCCAAATCGTCTCGCCTAAACCAAATTATACCGCCAAAGCCAAAATTATCCTGCCAAAATCAGGTTAGCCCGCCTAAATCCAAGTCATAAATCCACAACATGCAATCAAAGACACAATGATGAAGGACTAGTGTCAGAATCTCATGGCCACAATCAAATATAAGCATAGCAATCCATGTGACTTCATTTCATCCATAAAACCAAAGGACCATAGCAAAAGTAAGGGATCCAACTTCTTGTACACAAAGAATCATTATTGTAAAAGCTGTAAACTATATCATAGAATTCTATGCTTGTACTAAGAAAGAATATAAAAGATTGATAGATTTGACCATTTAACGTAGGATTTCTTAACAAGCAAACCACGTAAAGCCCTTGTGTTATTTACTTTTCTGCTATTTTATATTTCCATGTTTGACATTGTTAAATATTCTTAAAATTCTCTTAGGTATATTAACAAACAATTAATCTGTAACTTTATAATTGTGTAAGCATACCACAAATGATTACTACCCTAATGACATTTTAACCAACGTCAACCTGTTAATTTATAGTTGTGTAAACATATAGTGGCACAACTACTTCTAGTTGGTTTGGTGAGAACGAAATTTATCACTAGGATTTTGCGCTAGGAAGGTCGAGGTCTCCCAGCAAATTTGTTTACAACTTTACTCACAAGTTAATCGTTACATACTGACGCAGCGGATGACTTCGAAAATAGATGGAACGGTGAAAAGTTGAATCGATGGATTGATAATACCCAAGATAAATGCCCAAATCCGTTGATCTTGCGAGATATCCGATTCTAGCTATCTTTAACACGTTGATCACGCACGATACCGTGTTAGAATATCTACGATTCTTCTACGTTGATTTCGCGCATAAGATTCCGTGAATCGGCTTCAAATCCGTTGATTCGAGCGCACTCGAATAACCGAAAATGGAGAAAGGAGACAACGCTCAACTTTCAATTTTAAAGAGGCACAAAGCACTCAAACAAAAGTTTATTCAAAATCAACCAACCTCAAATGATACAACTCACCCGCTATTTATAGGAAAATTTACAACCCAGCACAGGTCGGCGACCTAACAAGCACGACCTAACATATATACAACACACACGACATAAGAAAAACTACAACATACGACTTAACAAATTGCACCACAACGCAACTTAAGACTCACGCAACCTAACAACAGTACAGCACATGAAGTTTGAACGATTTATCAACTTGAGCGACTTATATTCTGGAGCGACTTAAGAAGGTCGTTCGCGACCTAGCAACTTAAGGAGGCTCGCGACCGGAGGTAATCATGCAACCTAAGTTAGCTCGTCCGTGTTAGGTCGTTACATAACTCCTTTCGAACCGTTAACTCGTTAGGTCCGTTTTCATGTCTCGTTAGGTCGTTTATAGTTGGTGAGCGACATAAGTTACTTGTGGTGAGCGACTTAATATTGGAGCGACCTAAGGCACGCGGTCTTTCACATTACACTACAACACTTAGATCGTTAAGTCGTTCGTGACTTAAGGCAATCGAGCTAACATCCTGCGTTGCATCATCCTCCCCTGATTGAAAGAAATTCAACCCCGAATTCACACTTTCCTCTTCTTCGACACGCTCATCCCTGTGATACGGAATCAAATGTTTGACGTTGAACACGTCGGAGGTGTGGATACGCTCCGGCAGTCCCAACTGATAAGCATTATCATTGATCTTCATCAAAATATCTACTAGACCAATCTTTCGAGCTTTCAACTTGTTATAAGTTCCCACTGGAAAACGATCTTTCGTCAATACTGCGTAAACAAAATCTCCCTCTTTGAAGTCCACACTCCTTCGCTTCTTATCTGCCAGTTGCTTATACTTCTCATTTGACTTAAGCAATCGTTCATGAACGATCTTGTGGCACTCCTGCAACTCATTCACGAAATCATAAGCTCGTTTAATAACTCCTTTCTGAAATAGAACTATCGAAAAATCCAAAGGTCCCTTCGGAATTGCTGAATATACTGCTTGAAATGGACTGAATTTAGTACTTCAATTAACAACATGATTATATGCGAATTCTTCCTGACACAACTTCACATCCCAGCTCTTCGAATTATCCTTCATAAGACATCTCAACAAGTTTCCCAAAGATCTGTCACCACTTCCATTTACCCATCAGTTTGTGGATGATAAGGCTACTAAAATTCAGTTTAGTCCCAACCATCTTCCACAAACTCAACCAAAAATGACTTAGAAATCGAGTATCCCGATCAGAAACAATGGTCTCAGGTATTCCATGTAGTCGATAAACTTCTTTAAAGAACAATTGAGCAACACGCACTGTATCGGCGGTCTTTTTACAAGCTATGAAATGTGTCATCTTCGAAAATCTATCCACTAAAACATATATAGAATCGTTTCCTCGTTGAGTTCTTGGCAAACCCATAACAAAATCCATGCTAATATCCATCCATGGTCTAGTTGGCACGGGTAATGGCATATACAATCCTACATTCGTAGCTGTCCCTTTGGAAACTTGACATATGTGATATCTCCGCACAAATCTTTTAACTTCTTTCCTCATGGAAGGTCAAAAATATGATTGAGAAATCAACTGCAATGTACGATCTCTTCCTACATGACCTTCTTCATTCAATTCCTTCACAATCTTGATTCGCAAGCTGCACTCTGGTATACACAACCAATTTCCTTTGAATAGAAAACCATCTACCAACACATATTAATCCGCCTTCCCTTTCTTGACTTCATCTACAATCTTAGCAAAGTAAGGATCCTCAACAAATAATTCTGGCAAAACATCAAACCCCGTCACTTCAACTCTCATCGTCGTCAACAAATGATTTCTTCTACTCAATGCATCTGCCACACGGTTTGTAACTCCCAACTTATGCTTTACAACAAATGTAAACTGTTGCAAGTATGCGATCCATGAAGCATGTCTGACTGCAATCTTATCCTGTCCCTGCAAATGCTTCAACGCTTTATGATCAGTATACAATACAAACTCTTTATAAACAAGTAGTGTCTCCAGTGCTTTATGGCTTGGACAATAGCATAGAACTCCAAGTCATAGGTACTGTATCTTGTCTTGGCTCTAGAAAGTTTCTCGCTAAAATAAGCAATTGGTCGACCCTTCTGACTTAATACTCCACCAATTCCAACCTTAGACGCATCAGTATCTAGCTCAAAAAGCAACTGAAAATCCGGGTATCTAAGAATCTGTGTCGTAGTCAAGAGTGTCTTGATCTGTTGGAAAGCAGAATCAGCCTCTTCAGTCCACACAAACTGCTTCCCTTTCATACAATCTGTCACTGGTGCCATTACGCTACTGAAATGTGGAATAAACCTTCGGTAGAATGATGCTAACCCATGAAAACTTCTAACTTCAGTTACAGTCTTGGGTTGTGGCCAATCCTTGATCGCTTCAACTTTACCTTGGTCCACATGGATTCCTTCCTTGGACAACACATGCCCCAAAAACAAAACACTGTGTGTCATGAACATACATTTCTTTGTTGCCGCGTAAAATTGCTCCTGACGAAGTATCATTAACACTTTCCGCAAGAGCTGTAGATGTTCTTCTGTGCTCCCACTGTATATCAATATATCATCAAAATATACCATCACGAACTTTCCAATAAAGGGTCGAAAGATCTGATTCATCACCCGCATAAAAGTATTAGGTGCATTCGAAAGACCAAACGGCATGACCAGCCACTCATACAACCCTTCCCGTGTCTTGAATGTTGTCTTCCATTCATAACATGGTGGAATTCGAATCTGATGATACCCACTCTTCATATCAATCTATGAAAAGATAGCAGCTCCATTCAACTGATCTAACAATTCATCCAATCTAGGCATCGGAAATATGTACCTCACTGTAATCTTGTTTAGTGCTTGACTATCTATACACATTCTCCAAGTTCCATCCTTCTTCGGCACTAACAAAGCTGGTACTGCACAAGGAGTTAAACTTTCTTATATGCGTCCTTCTTCAAGTAATTCCTCCACCTGCCTTCTCAACTCTTCGTGCTCCTTTGGACTCATTCTATAATGTGTTCTATGTGGTAACACAACTCCCGAAACAAGATCTATCTGGTGTTGTCTGTCTCTCAACGGTGGTAACTCTGTTGGCAATTCTTCAGGAAATACATCTTCAAACTCCTTCAATACTGGCTTAACTTATTCAGGAATTTCAACTGCCTCACTACTTTCACGTCCAATTAATAGAAATACTTCAGGCTCATCCTCCACTTACTTGACAAATTCCTTCAAAGATAACAGAGTCTTTAGTTCTTCAATCTCCTCCAACTTGCTTTCACTCTGTTGTCGCTATTTAGGAACTAAAGTGATTTTAGTGCCCTCGAACATGAAACTATAACAGTTGGTCCTTCCATCGTGTTGCACGGCTCTATCGTATTGCCACGGTCTCCCCAACAACAAATGACATACATCCATATCTACCACGTCACACCAAATTTCATCTTTATACTTCTTTCCAATGGAAAAAGTTACACAAGCTCTTCGACTAACCTTCGCTTCCCCACCTTTCCTCAACCAAGCTAATTTATAGGGTTTGGAATGCTTTTCTGTCTTTAATGCTAACTTCTTTACAGCTTCTGTAGAGATGATATTATCACAATTTCCTGCATCGATAACAAATTTACAAACTCTTCCCAAAATAGTGCACGTTGACTGAAAAATGTTACTCCTCAACCAACTAGTCTCCTCTTCCTGCTTTGGCGTCAAGCAAGATCTCCTCATCATTAAAGAATATCCTTAGTCTCCCGCCAATAATTCTTCTTCCTCCTCAACTTGTGGTGAATTGGAACATTCTACTTCTGCATCCTCATCCTCAACCTCAGCAACCATCACTCGCTTCTTAGGCTTCGGACATTCATTGCTCTTGTGACCAAACTCCTGACAGTTATAACACTTGAAATTATTGTTGACCTTGGTCATAGCAACTTCATTGACAACAGGTTTTCCAATGGCATTGGAAAAACTCGTATTGCTACTAGCCCCTTTCACTTGATTGTTGGAATTTGTAAACACACCACCTCCTCTTCTACCTTGCCTCTTCCAAGCTAGAGCCTTTTGGTGTGCTTCAGCAACGGATCTTGGATCAAACATATTCACCATATCTTGAATTTGCATTCTCAATCCTCCAACCAATCTAGCTGTCAAATGTTCCTCCTTCTCCATTATATCATTTCTAGCAATCAGTTGATAAAACTCATCTGCATAATCATTTACCGACTTTGTTCCTTGTCTCAAATTCTGTAAGCGCTGATACATAAGAGACTGCTAATTATAAGGCAAAAAAGTAGCCTTCATCAACTTCTTCATTTTCTCCCATGAAACAATCTTCGACTTTCCCATCCTTTCCCGTGTAAGTTTAGTTTGTTGCCACCATGCCGTAGCTCTTCCCCTCAATCGTGTAGCAACCAACTTAACTCTACGATGCTCGGGTACTTACTTGAAGTCAAAAATTTCTTCAACATTCGATAACCAATCTAGAAACTCTTCCGCTATCATTCCTCCTTTGAATTCTGGAATCTCTGTTTTCATCCCCGACTCCCATTTACGATCATCTTCTACATTCCGATATTGACTTTGTACTTGGTCTCGATCTTGATAATGAATACTACCTCTATCACCATCTTCATCATAATCAAATGTACTTCGATATCGATCTCGACCATCAACATCTCTACGATCATACATATCTCTTCTACTATGTCTTTCAACATCACGATATAGCTCATTTTCAAACTCACGTAGAGTTCTTCTCTCTTCATTTCTGTACTTATGGTATTGTCTTCTCATTGAAACTGATGATTCTCTTCTTTCTCTACAAGATTGTGGTGACACCCTCCTCGCTTCCGCAACCGATGGCGAAACTCTATTTCCTCCATGGTTCGAGATTGGTGACCTTATCTTTTGACTTTGATTCATATCATTCATCAATTTCTCTAACTTTCCAATACCTTCATCGAACTTTTAATTGATACGTTGTTCCATTTGCTCAGCTTCTTGTCTTCGATACACATCTTCAACATTTTGAAATTGATTAGCACGTCTCGGAGGCATTGTCGAATCTTCAACAATTCCAAACACACACTTCAACTAGCACAACTTTAACTCAAATCTGAACTTGACTTCACTCGGCCTGCACTTAGCTTGGCTCGGCTGTACTGTAACTCTCGGCCTTGATCTACACAAGTGATGCACACCTCCACTTATAGCTCGGATCTAACTTCAACACTTCAAATCATCTCCCAATAGGCTCGGCTTAGCTATGATTGGCTAAGTCTAGCTCTGATACCAAATTGACGCAGCGGATGACTTCGAAAATGGATGAAACGGTGAAAAGTTAAATCGATGGATTGATAATACCCAAAATAAATGCCCAAATCCGTTCATTTTGCGAGATACCAGATTCTAGCTATCTTTAACACATTGATCGCGCACGATATCATGTTAGAAGATCTACGATTCTTCTACGTTGATCTCGCGCACGAGATTCCGTGAATCGGCTTCAAATCCGTTGATTCGAGCGCACTCGAATAACCGAAAATGGAGAAAGTAGACAATGCTCAACTTCCAATTTTAAAGAGGCACAAAGCACTCAAACAAAAGTTTATTCAAAATCAACCAACCTCAAATGATACAACTTACCCGCTATTTATAGGAAAATTTACAACCCAGCACAGGTCGGCGACCTAACAAGCATGACCTAACATATATACAACACACACGACATAAGAAAAACTACAACATACGACTTAACAAGTTGCACCACAACGCGACTTAAGACTCACGCGACCTGACAACAGTACGACACATGAAGCTTGAACGATCTATCAACTTGAGCGACTTATCTTATGGAGCGACTTAAGAAGGTCGTTCGCGACCTAGCGACTTAAGGAGGCTCGCGACCGAAGGTAATCATGCGACCTAAGTTAGCTCGTCCATGTTAGGTCGTTACATAACTCCTTTCGAACCGTTAACTCATTAGGTCGGTTTTCATTTCTCGTTAGGTCGTTTATAGTTGGTGAGCGACCTAAGTTACTTGTGGTGAGCGACTTAATATTGGAGCGACCTAAGGCACGCGGTCTTTCACATTGCACTACAACACTTTGATCGTTAAGTCGTTCGCGACTTAAGGCAATCGAGCTAACATCCTGCGCTGCATCACATACTCACCAAATGGATCCGTCGATCTTCCAACATATCATTAACTCTCCCAAACCTCGTCTAGTCAAAGAAGAACATCAAGCTGCTAAGACAAAACCTAAAAATGACCAAAATTCCCCAAAACAACTCATTGGCCCATAATAAAACACCTTGCCAAACCCCATCTTAGAGGTCGACAATCAATTCATGGCTTAAATAAATGAAAGAATGACTAAGTTGGAGAAACTTGTAACTCAATACCTACCTCAAAGCTATTAGTCACCTGACATCGGTCAATATTACTTGTAAGTCATATGTACAGGATCGATGATGGCCAAATATATAAATATGGAACTAAAGCACAGTAATCACAACATTATCAATATAAATATTATTACAGTGGAAATAAAACCACGCAGTCGATTTTATACTAGTTCACATCTCCAATCCTACATCCAATCCCAAAATCTCCGTTCTGGTTTTTCACTAACTCCTTCGCTGCGCCCAAAGGAATAAGCACCTGAGCAACATAGTTGGATTTCAATACACTTTCCCATGCAGCCGAACGGGACTTCAATACTTTTTCCAGAGTAATAAAATAGGGCTTCAACTTTATAATAAAATAACATTTCAACATGGTGTATCTTATGTTAGAAGTGTATCAGTCCACAACGAAAGAAATTAGTGAAGTTTAATTTTTTTACCATTCTGGAACTTTATTAGGCCTATGAAGTCTAATTCATTTAGAACATTTCTATATTTCTTTTAAACAAAATCATTATTTTATATAAATTTAAACAATAATTTTATTTTATGTATTAATATATACTACATATATATGTGTATCATAAACACACACACGCACATATTTATATATGTGTGTGCATGCATGAGTAAAATAGCAAACTGTGTAAGGTATAACATGCCTGTGTATCAGTATTGGGATTTACACTGCAACAGACATATTAGCTCACCTAGTATATAAATATATCATTTAAATGTAAATTTATATACTTTAATTTATATATATATATAATATTACAAATATATATATATATATATATATATATATATATATTTATACTTTATTTTGAATGGTTGTACGTATATATATATATATATGGAATTTATAATATATATATATATATATAATTATATATAAAACATTTAAAGTATATTATAAAATTTAAATATTTATTTTGCTGTAAATTCAAAAATCAAATTAATTTTCTATACAATATATATATATGTGTGTGTGTGTATATGTGTATATGTATATATATATATAAATACTCTTATCATTTTCAAAAAAAATATAAGTACACTTATAAATAATTTAATATATATATGTATATGTATAAAAATATGTGAATGAAATATATGTACATATATATATATATAAATATATATGTATCCTTACTTAATAATGCTCATAGCAAAATTAGATTTTTTTTTTAAGTTTAATTTAAAATTTCCGATTTGAAATAACATAGCAATATTATATAAAATTATATTTTGAAATTATAATTATGTTTTAAATATTAGAAAAATCTTGATGATATTTTAGCATTTGAATATTTCAAAATATATTTTGCAATTTAGAAGATAATTTAAAATCAAAATTTTATCTTTCTACATTTATATTATGTTTCATTTATGTGTGTGTGTGTATATATATATTAATTTTTTTGCATTCGAGAGTTTATCGGGTGTAAAAATAATTTTAAAAATTTAAATTATATTTTATACGATATGATTATTTATATAAAGATTCATGCAAATGATTTGATTAAATAATATCTAACTAGTATTTATATATATTAAAATTTTATTTTTTTGTATCGAAAATTATATAATGTATAAAGCTATTTGTATGTAATTTTAAAACATATTTTGTATAGGATAAAGTTTAGAATCTAAATTATAAAATTTATATTATTTAAATAATGTATAATAAATTCATTAAATAATAAAATATCAAAAAAATTATCTTGCGTCATGAGCATCATGACACACATATATGTCAATTATATATATATAAGCATATAAACAAACAGCCAGTTTGAATGTGACGATATATCGATATACTAAAATCATCACCCCTCTTATAAAGCAATATATGATATATAAATTATCTAAATATTAAAATATAATCATAGATCAGATAATTACCTTTCACAAATGCCAAAGTAACACACCATGAAGTGTTGAAACAAACTCCTGAGTCAAATTCCTATTCTGAAGGTGCTATCTTCCGAATTGCAGACTACCGTCTATTGAATAGTGTTTAATTGTGTCTGATTTGTGCTTGGATAATAGAGGAGGATGGATGAGGAGTTCAGCTTGATCTAAGAGGGATAGAAGGCTCAAAATATTGGAAAATAAAGTGGGTAGAGATGCTTTTATATAGGAAGAAAGGTAGAGAGAAGTTAGGATCAAGATCCATATTTCTCTCTTACTCTTTCTTCCCTCTTATCCATTTAACCATAGCCCATTTAACCATCATATGGGTGCCCCCTAGGCTCCATTATAGTCGAATCAACCAGCCCCGTATTTGGTCTTTAACCCATGTAAACCCCGAATAAAATATTTTGCATTTAAACCCAATTTAAACGCGTATCGGTATCATATATCGATTAATATATTTATAACTATGATAAATATATTTAATAATATTTATTCATTAAATCAAAATAAATTTTTATAACTAGTATTTCATAAATATTAATTAATTTAATTAATTTATATAAAATTATAAACTAATTAAATCATGTGATAAAGGAGTATTCAATGATTCGGTTATGCGACTCTGTAGGTATAAATTTGGTCAGCGATTAATGTAAAACTATTAGAATATTAATGTTCTCAAATTACTTAGTAGATGATGTGACATTTTGGCTAAATTTATCGCTTACCCGGTTTTGGTAAAATTCAATTTTACTATGCTAGGCATTGCCCAATTGTAATAATTATTTATACCAATTCTCTTTGTCAAAACTATGTCACTTTGGAATTATGGAATTTGGTGATGGTCGAAATTCCAATATCATCCACATTCGATTCTATAATACAAACACACAGTCTTTGGTTTAATAATAACAATTATCATTAACCAAAACGCTCTAGCTAGAGACTTTGGCTTTGAGTTCACTTCTGTTGACCGTGATACTAACCTTATATAATTGACGAGATGAATCCTCTCTTGAATAGTGTTTCATTTCCAATACTTCCACTCACCCAACTATAGTCTTTTGGTGGATGCATGCCACGTTGTCTATAATTAAAGTAGAACTTCCTCATTGAAGATCAACAGTATTCTTAAGTCAAAAGAACCGTGTAATATTGTCACATCGATATTTTCTGTTTGACCTTAGTTATATTAACCAATAGAAAATTATCGAGGGAGTCATTCCTTAGTTATCTATTAACTATCAGTACGTAATCCTTTGGTGCCTCCAGCAGCCATGCACTACCCAACATTTAAAGAGCATTACGTACTATAGTCTCAACGGATGTTTTAATATCTTATCTCAATACATCTTGACTAGGAATATTTAAAGTGGTATATTTATTTTTTATCCTGATAAATTACTCATTGTTACAAGACTTTGTAACTAATATCACAAAACATACAGTTTATGAATTTCTATCAAATAATTTTTTAATTATATTAATTAATCAATATAACACATTATATCAAGAATATAATAAAAAGGAAGCGCCTTTTATTTCTAACAGGATTGGTTATCGAGTTAGATATATATAACAAATTACATAATTACCTCCATGTCATACCCCTAACATACCAATCTCCCATTTGCGCTTGGGGTCAATTATTAAACCTTATTCCAACTTCTCTAATCGGTTTCCACAAAACCAATTGGGTCCGTCCTTAAGTGAACGGGTCTGCTATTATGTTTTAGTTATCTACTCTATCAATCAACTGTCTTCGATGCTGATAAACTATCTTTATTATGTGGAACAATTCAGAGTATGTCTCTCAACTTCAGTGAGCACTAAGTTCTGTTTATAAACTATATCGTGGTATCGTTATCATATAGTCATGCGATTTTCAATCGGCTCGGTTATAAAATTGTGCATTTATATTTATATACATTACTTTCATTGTGGTGCTATTCAAGGTGATGTACTTATCCTTTTTCACTCAACCAGCCATGATCTTTTATTTGAACATTTCCAACTTAAAGATTCTTAACTTGAATTTATTATTGACATATTATACTCAATATCACTTATGAAAGTTTGAGTTCGAATACTCCTTTGTAATGAGTTTGTTGTTTCTATAAACAATTCTCTATTATTTCATAAATACACGAGAACATTCAAACATTCATGTAGTGATATCAATTTGGATTTGTTATTTCTTTCATGTATCAAATACAAAAAAAATCACGATATCGTAAACAACATAACATGCATGATAATTCCTTTTGCTAAGGGATAATGATTCCTCTTTCTTATATGTATTAAGCATTCTAATAAGGCGACCTTGCATATCGTTTGGGATATTCTTAATAAATTATATACTTACTATAAAAGACGTCGTTCAAAAATCCAACATCGAGTATTAAAACAACTATAATTGATTTTAACACAAGTACATCGTTAACAATCAGTGGTTTGTTGTTTACTTATGGTTTAGAAGTATTTATGTGCCATTTAACATTCTTCCTCATGAACACACACTTCCTTTGCATTTTGACTGATAATCAAACTATTTGATATTTCTATCAAAATATTTATTCAAATCCTATGCTTATAAATTAGTTCTTTCTATCATTTCTTGGACCATATCCAAAAACTTGCAAACTCAATATCGCTCACATCGACTTCAAGACACTTTGATTATTATGTGTAAACAGTTTAATCTAAATCATTATTTAGAATTTTTTGTTTCAACACATATATACCAAAACATAAAGTCATACCATGTGGTAATTTGTGAGTAAAACCGAACCAATTTGAGCACATCGAATGGTGAATCTATTACCTTAATTTCAATAACTGAAATTCATGGTATAATTCTTAACATTGTGGCTCTCTATATTCCAACCGCATTTGTCTTTCTCTTAAAGACACATTTACGACCAATAGATCATATCCCTTTGGGTACAACCATCAAAATTATATTTTGATAATGTAATTGGAATCTTTTTTGAATCTGCCATCGTACCATGTCATAGAGTCAATACTTGTAGTGGTTTAATTAAATAAATGAGGATTATTTATTCTTGACATTGATTGGAAACTCATGGTTTCTCTTGATGCATAAGTACACTCATTTGATGTTCTAGTGTATCGTATTCATTTAAATTCGATCAATTTCATTTCATCCTTTGTAATTAGTTTTATGGTTGGATCATATCCAAATTCATTTTATATCAATAATTTCTTAAAAAATCCTTCGTTACGAAGTTGATGTTTCTTGAAACAGTAGTTATTTCTCTATACAAGGGAATGGGCATTCAAAAACATTTTATGAATTTCATCATATATCAGACCGATTTTGCATTAATTTACAATACATTTATAATCACAACATAAATTAGTGGTCCAATGACTATCATTTACAAAATTCTCTTAGGACAATCCATACGAGATCCCTTACGCACAGTTATTTCATGTAGTCTTTCAACTCGCACAACCTGCCAACTCCTTGGCCTAGTATATGTAGGGGTTTCTTATAAACCCTTATCTTGTATGGTTTTGTACATTATTTTTTGGATGATTAATTTTAGTCTTGTGTGCTGCTCTTAATTACACACCTAATAGAAAGAGTTTAACCAAACTCACTCATAATTAATCATATTTTGTTCAACAAGGTTTGTTTACTCCTTTACTCCTTATTGATACATCTATAGCATAGTGAGGAGTGACTTTTGAGATTAAATCTTTATTCATATTAGGTACATAGGGAACTCTTTCCAACATATTCAGCCATCGATCAAATCGAACCATTTATGACACATGTTATATTATTTGCTGCTGTTTTATATTCTATAAGCTTATCATAGACTTATACATGCATGCCAAATATACATATTCATATTTGTGATAACTCATCAGTGAGTATGATGAAGTACGTGGAACCATTTTGGTGGTAATAGACTTATGATTGCATACATTTATATGTATCAATTCGAAGAGTTCATCAACTCTTAAGATGCTTCCACTAAATGGGTGCATTGCCCTTAATTGTATGAGACATAATTAACCATTAATTAACCACTATCATGTGATTTATAACCATATAATAAAAATTATTTCTTAAAACTATGGCTTAGTACATATAACTCCAAAATAATTGTAAATAATTTTAGATACTTTAGTATTTTCCAATGCATCCCTTTTGTCATGGAAATAAATACCACATAATAGTTTTATTTCATAACGAATATTCATAATATTCATATTAAAATATAACTATGTCTATTTTTCTGTCGATGCCAAAAATAGTCATTATTTCATAAATAATGTACAATATGTTTTACGAAAACAATTTTCGCAACTTTATGCAATCTGTAAGTTTTACATGGTATTCTTCCACTATTTCCACTATTACTATTATATTGAACTGAATTCAGAGGTCCATCACTCACTTAGTGTAGATTATTTATTTCATATACTACAACTAGTTTACGGTGGAAAATTCTTTGATCAAATATCTTAAACTCAAAGAAATGAATCTCATAGAAAACAATTTTCTGTGTGAAAATACATTTCGGAGTAAAAGTCGTATTTCTTATTCTAATATTAAGTATTCATTATTCCTATTACAATTCTCATTTTCGATGTTTCTTTTATGAAGTAGAAGTGACTATTCAATCTCTTTATCCAAGCCATACCTTAAATTGCATCTACTCTTGTACATCTGTTATTATTACTAAATGGTCAAACCATTTAAAAAGAATCCATTACTACAATATCATAACGAACTCTTTACAGAAATGCATTTGATTATCCATAATATTTAAGGACATCAAATATGATCCACCTTATGTAAACTGATCAAACTGACATTCCAACGATCGATTTCTAGATCTATATTGTAGTTTTGGTCTTGTGTTACATTTAACACAATATGACTTATTGTTGTAATTAATCAAATGAATACTCGATCCCGCACTATAGTTTATTGACTAATTTTAGATGAACGAATTTCATTGAAATATTGTATGTTACAAAGTGAAACCGTTCACCATATATCATTTATACGTGATTGCATATGGATCAAATATCCATAGTATTGTATTGCTTTTGAGTTCGGAACTCATGGAATGCAATACACGGTCTCGAACAAATAAACACATAAGCATCAAATTATAAATGTATTTTGTAGTTGTAGAATCTGGCGCTTGCATGGGCGTTGAAACGTTAACATGCAATAAGCATTTATTAGTAAGTATATTATATTTCGATTTGCCGATTTTCTATTCAATTCATTTGTATATCTTAATTGATAACTATTTTATCAATCATATTATATGCAAAAATTTATAATTGTAGATCACTATAACATTATATAGCGTATGTTCTTACAATATTAGAAAGATTATATGTTATAATTTCATTTTTCTAATAAGGCTCCGACTAGTCTTTAATATTACTCCCAACCCTAAGTCAACACATTAAAGTCTTTCGACTTCACTAGTAGGAGTTAGGACTCGTACGCCTTTGGACTTTGACCTTAACGAAATTTCAAGAAATAATAGGCCTTCATACGATAGATAACTCCTTGTCGGTTGTATCACATGCAACTCCTAGCCCATGTTTCCTGGTCTTATTCACACCTTTTCCTTAAGGAAAGCTCAACAGGTAAAGTGGGTCTATTCACTCGGACCCATCATTTCACGACGTTCTAAGTATAATGCATATACCTTGAGGGAAGCTCAACAAATACATTGTACCGACCTGATATTTTCAACCATTCGCATCCGCACGTGTCGTACTTGAATTGCTCAAAATACCACATTGTAAATAAATTTTGACAAATCTCAGAAAGTACAGTAAATAAATAAACACAGAATCACAGACACAGAGTATTTAATAATGCAGCAAAAGTAAAAGAGAGAGTAGTTCATGAAGCTACTATATATATATATATATATAAGATACATCAGAGTTAAACAAGAAACAACAGAAGAGCAACAAGATACATCAGGTAAAAATCAGAATACATCGTTGGAATCACTGGATAATAAAAACAAAATAGATGGCTGGATCTTCAAGTAAAGCTCCAACTCCGTAGGTGAGTCTTTAATGCCGAGTCACTCAGTCTAACTCGAGTGTAAAGCAAAGCACAAAACACTCGAGTCAGGAAATTTATACTTATGAACTGTAAATCAACTCAAGTGAGCAGTAACAAAATGCATCAGTAACTCAAAGGATGCTTGGGATCGCCCATCCTTTCAGGATCCGTTAAACTATTTACTATGTAGTAATATTCGCTATTATAATAACGTCTAATAGTAAAATAAACATACTTTAAAATAGCGTCAAGGGGTTACCCATATAGCCCTTAACACATAATAGTGCCAGTAGACTACACAATACCTGCGTATCTCTAGATCGGGAGGCTACGAGAAGATACTCCATAGGTATGACACAAATCAAACTCATAGTAAAGCTCGCTATGGTAGGTGACACGACACACAAGGCAATGCCAGGGTAGATATGCTGGCGGTAACGTAGCAACCACTATGCCCACCTCGGAACACACCCCTAAATCAAAATCGAGGATGGCCATCAAATCAACCATAAGTAAGAGTATAGTATCGAAGAAGTGTGTCCGACCAGAGGAGCTACCCCTTTTGGCCCGAGATCGCTCCTATTTTAGCCACCTTAAGCCAACTCACGGGAGTCGGGTCCACGTAATATACCTCAAGAACGTCGCCACCATCCTACTTCATTATGAAATCTCAACCGCGTACACAGTTGTTAAAGTGGTTTTCGGAGTTGGTAGAGAGTATGACAACTTTTGATCCCGGTCTCTTTAACAACCAATCGTTAATATAACACCGTGGTCATTTCAGAATAGTTTATACTACAAAAAAATCAAATCATTTCATTTGAAAACTATATTCCTTTCAAAATAGTTTATACTTTGAAACCAAACCATTTTTATTTTCAAAACTAAATTCAAATCAAAATAGTTTATACTTTGAAACCAAAACCATTTTTATTTCAAAACTATTCAAATCAATACGGATCAACATATATTCACCTTTCACAAAAATCATAATACTTTCAAAGATATAACTCTTTCGAAACCAAAATACTTGAAATCATTACACTTTGAAAATCATAACATTTCGAAATCATGGTATCTTCCTTTAATTCTTAACATTTTACAAATTTATTCAACTAAACCATATTTTCAAATTTTCAATTTAATTCAATTCAAACCATCAGTTTCAATTCAATTCTGTTTCCCAACGAACCATTTCAAATCTTATCAATTTCAAATATAGATTTAATCCACAAAATAAACTATTCAATCTTTAGTATATTTCCAAGCTTTAATATCCCACATTTCAAAACTAAATTTTGATAATTTCATATATCTCAAATTTAACTTCATTATTACTTAGTTTTGCAATGTTCATTTCATAAATCCAATATCGTTTAAATAAGTACTTAAATTACAAGTAAACCAAATATCCTTTCATACTAATATAAACTTCAAATATTCGCTTATCGAATAAATCGAATAAATGAAAATCAAATATCATTCCAAATTCACATTCTTTATCAAAATAAATATCATGTCATTCAAAACCATTTCAATCATTAAAATATCATATCCTTTCAAAACCTCATTATCAAATCATTATTTGAATTCAAATAAAATATTCAAATTTAAATACCTTTTTAAAAATCAATTATCTCATTCATTTATTATTTCAAATATCATTACAAAACACATTTCAAAATTCCATTCAAAAATTCATTTATCTCATTACATTTCATTCCATTTAACACATAACCAAATAAACCTTATTTATGTTCAAATTCAATTTAAATTCCTTAAAAATTCAAATTTAAATAATAAAATATATTCAAACTCCTTAAATTTCACAATTTATCAATTCCAAAAGTTAAATCATTATCACTTTAAAATATAACTCAAACAGTGTTAAAATCTATAACATTTCAAAACATTGTCAAATTTTTGCACCGACATCATTTATAAAGTGCTACAGTAGGTATTTAGTTCCAAAATAGTTCAGTTCAGGAATAACAACATTTATAAAATGTCATAATAGATATTTAGTTATTTCAAACATAGTTAAATTCCAAAACAACAGCACTAAAAGATGCTGTCATAAGTATTTAGTTATTTCATAACTTAGTTAAATTTCATAAATGATAGCACTTAACAAACGCCATTGTAAAACCACAACATTTTTAGAAATGCTATCAATAAAATTCCAAATTTTATTATAACTTTTAGAAACATTAAAACTTCAATTTTTGTTATTTTAAACCTATAAATCATATAACAGGCTTCAAAATTTCACATTTAAATCATTTTAACGTATGATTTATCACAACAAAATTTTATAATTAAATATCCAATCTAAAACTCAGTTCATTTGTTAAGTCAAAATTTCCTGTTTCTTTACTTATAAATTTAACAAAACTTAACATTTTACTTCAAATATCATTTCAAAACTTTAAATTTAATTTCCATTATTTATTTACATTTTTAAAATATAATTTAAAGTTAAAAATCACATTTACTTCAAATTTACATACTTAAATTCAATTCAAATATTTAACATTCTTAAAATATGAGAAAAATATTTAAATCATAATTTCATACTTTAAAATACATATTTATATAAAAAATTATTTAAAATATACCATGGGGTCTGTATATAATTTTCTATCCTAGGTCAAGTGATACGAATATGTATCATTTCAATCCGCAATTTAAAAAGAAAACCCGGGTTCTATCATTTCAATCCCGCAATCCCAAGTCAAATAAAATACAATAAAATCACTTGAGCCTATCATTTCAGCTCATAATGATTTTTCCTTATTCTAATGTCCTTTCGGGTATGTATCATTTCAACCCATAGTGATTCTATTCTAACAGGGAACTTGCAGTGTGAACATATGCATAAACAATATAAACAATTATACTAACATGTCAATGTCACAATATACTGTCATATATCATATGTTAGGTGATAATTAACAAAGTTAACATGGTACTATCATGAAATAACATATCATTTAATCATCATTAACTTGCATAAACATTTTAATTACTAATCACTTGTCATCTATTTACCATGTCATAAGTAATAATGTCAGAGTGAGAAGGACTCAACTTTATCAACGCTAGAGACCCAAAACAACACTCAAGAACGATTTTAAAAGCATGAAAAGCACGATTATATTTGAATGGATGGAGAGCCTTGTAAATAACATAAAATATAACATACATAAGCATAAATATAAATATTGACATACAAATAAAGTCAACAACTTTTGTTTGCAAAACAAGAGAGATAACCAAACCTTAGGAGAAAAAGACTTGTACAAGACAACATAAGTTTGGCCAAAATGAAAATGGGCTTGAACTAACCACACCTAGGCTCAGCCTAGGTCATGTATGCTCGGCCATGAGTCATGAGACATGGCTATGGACATGAAAATGGAAGGCAAAGGCATGGAGAGGCAAATGTATGCAAGGGGTCAAGGGATGCAAGGTTTTGGTGCGTCTGAGGCTCGACCATGCGACTACAGGCTAGGTCAGAGGTTGATGTGAATGTCTAGAGGTAATGTCATGTGCTGGTGGAGGAGCTAGGGGTGGAGGCCAAGGCAAAGTATGGAGGTGGTGGTGGAATTTTGGTCGGCCGTGTATTGTTTATGGAATTTTTTTGCAAAGTTTTGTGGTGCTTTCTCATGCTATTGTCACGGCCAGATCTGATCTGAGAAGTGGGTGTTTGGCAGTGGATGATGAGGAGGAGGAGGTGGTGGTGATTGGAGAAGGTGATGGTGGTTGAGGCCGAGCAAGACTAGAGAAAGCAAGGCAAAATAATGAAAATGAAGAAGAAAAGCATGAGAAGAAGAAGCCATTACTTACAAAAAAAAAATTTCTCAAATGAAAATGCCATGAGAAATATGAAATGAGAAGGAAATTTCACATCAAAAGCAATAGGAATGCACGGCTAGCAAAAGAAAATGAAAGGCTAAAGCAAATGAAAAGACAAGAAAAGGAAAGGTCACAAGTTGAAAAACACAAATGTCTCTTCGAATTTCCAATTTTAATAATTCACTTTAAAAAAATAAAAAAATCAAGTAGTAAAAAAAAAAAATCTGAGCAAAATAAAGTGAAAATGAAAATAAAATAATGTCTTAGGAAAAATAGAAAATAAATAAGAAAATAGTTTACTTAATTGAAACTAGAATTTAAAATTGTAAACAAAATACAACTAACATTGGAAAATTTCAACTACATTTTTAAAATGTTTTCAAATAAATATATATATACATAACATGCCATACACATGTAAACATAAATTAGAACATGACATGACAAACAAAAATATTATTTAAAAAAAATTAAATAAACAATTTTGTTAAATAAAACAATTTACATACAATGTTTTAAAAAGCATAACTTTCACAATATTAATCGGATTTCAATGAAACGAAAAGCAGTATACTTAAAATTTTATTTACTTTCATAAAGAAAAATAAAATTTTCAAAATTTCAAAATTTAAATTAAAAGTCAAAGTTTGACCATATTGATCAAAATTCACATTTCTGGAAATTATTATATTTATTCATGTTTGGAATTATAATTCACATACAAATCAAAAATTATATTTAAAATAACAAAATTTATCCATTTTAATAAATAAATAAATTTTTTAAATCAAGAAATTCAATTTAAAAATAATTACAAAACATACAGTTAAAATAATCATAAAATACTGGGTTGTTACACTCTTCCCCACTCAAAACTTTTCATCCCGAAAAGGAATGAGGTACGGAAAAACACTGAAAAAGATAGAATGAAATAGGATTAAGACAAGATGACAAGAAGATTGGAATTATACATGATAACTGTTGTTATAGGTAAGTTTAACAAGGTGGAGATGATCTTTCCAAGATCCTTCAGAATCAAGAACACAAGCACGAAAAAAGATCCTTTAGAATTTGATTCACCCTTTCTGCTTGGCCGTCGGTCTGTGAATGACAAGCAATTCTCAGATTCAAAATGAGTACCAAATATTATTAAAGATTATAGAAAGATTTCTAGACAGACTCGTATAAGCAATAGCATCCCCATTCTGTAGCAAAAGGGAAATAAGGACAACCAAAAGATAGTTTGAAAAACAAAAAAAGATAATAAATTTGAAACCATGAAAATTTAAACTTAAATTGAAAATTAATTTTACATAAGTTAAATAAATCTTAACCATCTCCAGTTTCATTATCTTATCATCCAATTATCTTAAATAAACAATCTCTAAAATCATGGATTTGAAAAAAAATCTTTTATTATACTCATAATGTACTCAATAAAATTAATTCTTCTTTATTCCTAATTATAATTAAATTTATTCCTCTCAATATATTTTATCACCTATGTAAAATATATTTATACTTATTATAACTGCTTTAAATTTATTCTTAGTTCCTTTAACATAATTTTATATTGTAAATTATTCCATTACCCCCCTTTTTTCTCTATTTACCACTGTTAATCTTTTTATTACTAAAATTTAAGTGCATAACATTTATTATAACCACTCATATTTTATTTATAAAATCTTTTCAAACTATATATTATGCAATTACATATTCAACTTCTGTATAATTTAGGTAAGTTATACTAGAATGAAATTGTGTATTATACAAATAAAACTTTCTAATTTAATCATTTCAAGCTTGAATATTTATCCAATCTTGAAATTATACTTGAAACTATCCTTCAAGATAAAATTTAGGAATTAAATTTTCGATAAATTCCATACTATTTAGAGATTAATAAATGCACGTATAATATATATATCCATTAAGATTTAAATCATATATCAGCATATTTTATAAATCTGGTCTTATTTTAGAAATTCAAATCAATTAAATTCCCTAAAACAAAACTGTAGCAAGACTACAGAATGGTCTCTTCACTTCAAAACTCGAAAATGAATGTCGATGATGCTGCAGTCATCATCGAAGTTATTTTCCAGCAACAAAGAGAAGAACACTAATTTTAAACTTTAAAATTCTTTGGAAACAAATTTCTATTAGAAAATATTTTAAATAGTATATCCTTTTAAACTTTAAATACAAGGTTTGAAACCATCGAAAATTAATTTCTTAAATTCTTGTTTAAATTCATTTTAAATTTCCAAATAAATTTATAACCATTTTTTATAGTTCAATTATTTATATATGAAACAAGAGATAATGATATATAAAATCAATTATTATTTCTTAACAACCAATTCAAATAAAAATCCAGAAAAATTTATAGTATAGTTACAAATTTTTTTCATTACTAAATTAGAAAAAACAATATAGTGTCAATTTGCTCTGTTCGGCTGTTTTGGAAATCTTATCGATAGCGTTGATCAGACGAATCGATTGGAAACCCAAATCAACATCAACAACTCAAACAATACAATATATAAAACATTAAATATAGATATACAAGTACAATTCAAAATGTTTTGAAGATAGATTGGAAACAAAAGAGAAGCTGCTTAAATAACAAAATAGGGAGATGGATAAGCTTATATAAATCGCGGGCAACTTTAACCGGATCAACCGTGACTTAAAGAATAAGGTCGATGTGGATTTCTGGGGTAAATCTACATTCGATCTCTAGAGATAAAGTTTGGAATTACAAGAGATACTAGCATCTAAACCGCGGATATAAAAATCTCTAGTGAATCGATGCTGTTGTAAAGGAGTTTCACCCCTTTTACAAATCAATTTGAGATTGGCGAGACCGCTGACTCATTATAAAGATCATTCGAAGTGGAGTTATGGGATACTCCAGAATCAAAATAAGACGAATAATAAGGGGCACGAATGGATTTTGGAACCGTGGGGAACGTTCAAAAATTCAAAGGAATCGAGTCAAAAAGGAAGAGATTCAAACTCAAATGAAAGTGATTCTGTAAATACATTTACCATATATGCTAAGTTTGCCTAGAGCCAAAGCTCTAATACCACATGTAACAACCCGATATTTTCAACCATTCGCATCCGCATATGTCGGACTTGAATTGCTCTAAATACCGCATTGTAAATAAAATTTGGCATATCTCAGAATATATAGTAAATAAATAATCACATAATCACAGACATAGAGTATTTAATAATGCAGCGGAAGTAAAAGAGATAGTAGTTCATGAAGCTGCTATATATATAAGATACATCAGAGTTAAACAAGATACAACAGAAGAGTAACAAGATACATCAGGTACAAATCAGAATACATCACTGGAATCATTGGATACTGAAAGCAAAATAGATGGCTGGATCTTCAAGCAAAGCTCCAACTCCGAAGGTGAGTCTTGAATGTTGAATCACTCAGTCTGACTCGAGCGTAAAGAAAAACACAAAACACTCGAGTCAAGACATATATACTTATAAACTGTAAATCAACTCAAGTGAACAGTAACAAAATGCACCAGTAACTCAAAGGATGCTTGGGATCACCCATCCTTTAAGGATCCGTTAAACTATTTGTTATGTAGTAATATTCGCTATTATAATAATGTCTTATAGTAAAATAAACATACTTTAAAATAGCGTCAAGGGGTTACCCATAGCCCTTAACACGTGATAGTGCCAGTAGACTACACAGTACCTGCGTACCTCTAGATCGAAAGGCTACGAGAAAATACTCCATAGGTATGACATAAATCAAACTCGTAGTAAAGCTCGCTATGGTAGGTGACACGACACACAAGGCAATGCCAGGGTAGATATACCAATTACACATATGGGCTGGCGATAACGTAGCATCCACTGCGCCCACCTCAGAACATACTCCCAAATCAAAATCGAGGATGGCCATCAAATCAACCACAAGTAAGGGTATAGTATCGAAGAAGTGTGTCCGACCAGAAAAGCTACCACTTTTGGCCCGAGATCGCTCCTGTTTCAGCCACCTTAAGCCAACTCACGGGAGTCGGGTCCACGTAATATACATCAAGAACGTCGCCACCATCCTACTTCATTCTGGAATCTCCACCGCATACACAGTTGTTAAAGTGGTTTTCGGAGTTGCCAGAGAGTATGACAACTTTCAATCCCGGTCTCTTTAACAACAATCGTTATTATAACGATGTGGTCATTTCAAAATAGTTTATACTGCAAAAAATCAAATCATTTCATTTCAAAACTATATTCCTTTCAAAATAGTTTATACTTCGAAACTAAACCATTTTTATTTCAAAACTATATTCAAATCAAAATAGTTTATACTTCGAAACCAAAACCATTTTTATTTCAAAACTATATCCAAATCAATACGATACTATTTCCATTTCAAATAATATTCACCTTTCAAAAAAATCATAATACTTTCAAATATATATTTACACTTTGAAAATCATAACATTTCAAAATCATACACTTGAAATCATGGTACCTTCCTTTAGTTCTTAACATTTTACATAATTATTCAATTAAACCCATATTTTAAAATTTTCAATTTAATTCAATTCAAACCATCAGTTTCAATTCAATTCAGTTTTCTAATGAACCATTTCAAATATTATCAATTTCAAATATAGATTTGATCCACAAAATAAACTATTCAATCTTTAGTATATTTCCAAGCTTTAATATCCCATATTTCAAAATTAGATTTTGATAATTTCATATATCTCAAATTTAACTTCATTATTACTTAGTTTTGCAATGTTCATTTCATAAATCCAATATCATTTAAATAAACTCAAATTACAAGTAAACCAAATATCCTTTCATACTAATATAAACTTCAAATATTCATTTATCGAATAAATCGAATAAATCAAAATCAAATATCATTCCAAATTCACATTCTTTATCAAAATAAAGATCATGTCATTCAAAACCATTTCAATCATTAAAATATCATATCCTTTCAAAACCTCATTATCAAATCATTATTTGAATTCAAAATCAATTATTCAAATTTAAATACCTTTTTAAAAATCAGTTATGCCATTCATTTTTTATTTCAAATATCATTACAAAACACATTTCAAAATTCCATTCAAAAATTCATTTATCTCATTACATTTTATTCCATTTAACAAATAACCAAATAAACCTTATTTATGTTCAAATTCAATTTAAATTCCTTAAAAATTCAAATTTAAATAATAAAATATATTCAAACTCCTTAAATTTCACAATTTATCAATTCCAAAAGTTAAATCATTATCACTTTAAAATATAACTCAAACAGTGTTAAAATCTATAACATTTCAAAATATTGTCAAATTTTAGTAACGACAACATTTATAAAGTGCTGCAGTAGGTATTTAGTTTCCAAAATAGTTCAGTTCAGGAACAACAGCATTTATAAAATGCCGTAATAGATATTTAGTTGTTTCAAACATAGTTAAATTCCAAAACAATAGCACTAATAAAATGTTGTCATAAGTATTTAGTTATTTCAGAACTTAGTTAAATTTCATAAATGCCATCGTAAACATTAAAACTCCAGATTTTATTATAAAACATTCCAAAACAACAACATTTCTGGAAATGCTATCAATAAAATTCCAGATTTTATTATAACTTTCAGAAACATTAAAACTTCAATTTTTGTTATTTTAAACTTATAAATCATATTTTTAGGCTTCAAATTTTCACATTTAAATCATTTTAACACATGATTTATCACAACAAAATTTTATCACTAAATATGCAATCTAAAACTCAAATCATTTGTTAAGTCAAAATTTCGCTGTTTCTTAACTTATAAATTTAACAAAACTTAACATTTTACTTCAAATATAATTTCAAAACTTTAAATTTAATTTCCATTATTTACTTACATCTTAAAAATATAATTTAAAGTCAAAAATCACATTTACTTCAAATTTACACACTTAAATTCAATTCAAATATTTAAATTTCTTAAAATATAAGAAAAATACTTAAATCATAATTTTATACTTTAAAATACATATTTGTATAAAAAATCATTTAAAATATACCACGGGGTCAATATATAATTTTCTATCCTAGGTCAAGTGATACGGGTATGTATCATTTCAATCCGCAATTTAAAAAGAAAACCCGGGTCCTATCATTTCAAACCCGCAATCCCAAGTCAAATAAAATACAATAAAAATCACTTGAGTCTATCATTTCAGCTCATAATGATTTTTTTCTATTCTAACGTCCGTTTGGGTATGTATCATTTCAACCCATAGTGATTCTATTCTAACAGGGAACATACAGTGTGAACAAATACGTAAACCATATAATCAATTATACTAACATGTCAATGTCACAATATACTGTCATATATCATATGTCAGGTGATAATTAACAAAGTTAACATGGTAATATCATGAAATAACATATCGTATAATCATCATTAACTTGCATAAATATTTTAATTACTAATCACTTGTCATCAATTTACCATTTCATAAGTAATAATGTCAGAGTGAGAAGGACTCACCTTTATTAAAGCTAATGACCCAAAACAACACTCAAGAACGAATTCAAAAGCAAGACAAGCACGATTAGATTTGAATGGATGGAGAGCCTTGTAAATAACACAAAATATAACATACATAAGCACAAATATAAATATTGACATACAAATAAAGTCAACAACTTTTGTTTGCAAAACAATTGCAAAACAAGAGAGATAACCAAACCTTAGAAGCAAAAGACTTATACAAGACAACATAAGCTTGGCCAAAATGCAAATGGGCTTGATCTAACCACACCTAGGCTCGGCCTAGGTCATGTATGCTCGGCCATGAGTAATGAGACATGGCTATGGACATGAAAATGGAAGGCAAAGTCATGGAGAGGCAAAGCTACGCAAGGGGTCAAGGGATGGAAGGTTTTAGGTCAAGGGATGCAAGGTTTTGGTGCATCTAAGGCTCGGCCAAGCCGCTACAAGCCAGGTCAAAGGCTGATGTGAATGTCCCGAGGTGATGTCATGTGCTGGTGGTGGAGCTAGGGGTGGTGGCCGGGGCAAAGTATGGAGGTGGTGGTGGAATTTTGGTCGGCAATGTATTGTTTATGGAATTTTTTGCAAAGTTTTGGGGTGCTTGCTCATGCTATTGCCACGGCCAGATCTGATTTGAGCAGTGGGTGTTTGGTAGTGGATGAGGAGGAGTAGGAGATGGTGGTGGTGGTCAGAGAAGGTGATGGTGGCTGAGGCCAAGCAAGACTAGAGAAAGCAAGGCAAAACAATGAAAATGAAGAAGAAAAGCATGAGAAGAAGAAGCCATTACTTACAAAAAAAAATTCTCAAATGAAAATGCCGTGAGAAATGAGAAGGAAATTTTACGTGAAAAACAATAGGAATGCACGGCTAGCAAAAGAAAATGAAAGGCCAAAGCAAATGAGAAGACAAGAAAAGGAAAGGTCATAAGTTGAAAAGCACGAAAGTCTCTTCGAATTTCCAATTTTAATAATTCACTTTAAATAAATAAAAAAATCAAGTAAATAAAAAAAGCTAAAAAAAATAAAGTGGAAATGAAAATAAAATAATGTCTTAGGAAAAATAGAAAATAAATAAGAAAATAGTTTATTTAATTGAAACTAGAATTTAAAATTGTAAACAAATACAATTAACATTGAAAAATTTCAACTATACTTTTAAAATGTTTTAAAATAAAATATATATACATAACATGTCATGTTACACATGTAAACATAAATTAGAACACAACATGATAAACACAACTATTATTTACAAAAAAATAAATAAACAATTTTGTTGAATAAAACAATTTACATACAATGGTTTAAAAAGCATAACTTTCGCAATATTAATCGGATTTCAACAAAACGGAAAGCAGTATACTTAAAATTTTATTTACTTTCATAAAAGCAAAATAGAAATTTCAAAATTTTAAATTTTTAAATTAAAAGTCAAAGTTTGACCATATTGATCAAAATTCACATTTTTGGAAAATATTCTATTTATTCATGTTTGGAATTATAATTCACATACAAATCAAAATTTATATTTAAAATAATTTTTTTTATCCATTTTAATAAACAAAGTAAAGTTTTTAAATCAGGAAATTCAATTTAAAAGTAATTACAAAATATACAATTAAAATAATCATAAAATACAGGGTTGTTACATACATGCATTTATCTTACCTCATTTATTTAATATATTAATAGTACTACACATAACATCCTTAGCTTAAGGAAAACTAAAAAACTAAAGAGTATTCAAGTAATCTATTATTATGTAAATGATAGAGAATCACTTTATCCTAAAGATTCATAATCTTCGGTATATTATATAAAGTGATATCGACTTATGGAATAACGTATTTCTTATGAAATACCCTCATGGTTCAAGTGTCGAACGCATTTGAAATCACGGTATACGTACCATACATATGTATTTATCCCTTAAATCTATTTTGGGTTTCTTACCGTTCCATCTTTTATTATGAACCTATATTATAAAAGTTTTATTGTTATATAACTTTTATATTTCATATTACGTATATAACAGTCATATGTAAAAATTATACTAACCAAATTTTATTCAATTAATTTAATTAATTAAAAATTTAATTAATTATTATATTATTCGTTTATAATATATTATATTGAATATGTATACTATAACCTTTATAGTGATACACATATATCAAATATATTTGTGTATTTTAGTTTATTAATTAACTTTTAATTAATTTATTTAACTAAACAATTTTAGTTCATTTTTATTAATTTCAAAAACTAGTTTATACATACATAAATACGCATATTGTCTTTAAATAATTCAACAAAACATAATATATATCATCATATATATCATACATGTATATATATATATATATACTTACTAACTTATTATTATTATTATTATTTTTAGAAACTCCCCAATACAAAGGACCTCCAAGATTGTCGTTGGAACGACCAACACAAAGGGGATTTAGTTATGCCTGTCCACTTAACTATTATATTATGCATTTCATTTTAAATTTAAATTTTAAATTTAAAACTTTTATTTTAATTTTCAAAAAATTTGTAAATTTACATTATAACATTTATAATATTTTTCTTATTATAAATTTATTAATTTGAAAATAATTTTGAAATTAGCTCAAGACCTAATTCCAATTGGGCCATTTTTCTATTAGGGATAGCTTAGGACAGAGTACTTGATTACCCAAACCTTACCTTAGACACTACTTTTCTAGACAATATACTATATGGTTATGCTTTAATTAGTTATTCTAACATGACTAATTTAGACCGCATATGCTATTTGGCTTTGATATCATCGTTGGTACTGGACGAGCCCGCAATGGAAGAAATGAGTGAATTTTATAATATATATATATATATATATATATATATATATATATATATATATATTTACCATTTTCGATATTTATTGGGCATATGAAGTCTACTTCGTTTAGAACATTACAAAATTTCTTTTGAATACAATCGTTATTTTATTTAATTTTATGAAATAATTTAATTTTATATATTAATATTATATTATAAATATATGTGTATTTCATATACACAAATATATGTGTGTTCACGTGTAACATATTGAACAGTGCAAGATATAACACGCCCGTATATAAATGATGAGATATACACTACAACAGACATGTTACCTCATCTAGTATACAAATATATCATTCAAATGTATGTTTATATACTTTAATTTATGTATATAAAATTTTACAAATACACGCACACACTCTTCATTTTGAATGATTATAAATATATATGGATATAGGGAATTTATAAAATATATGTATATGTATAATTATGTATATTAAACATTAAAGCACATTATAAATTTAATTATTTATTTTGCTATAAAATCAAAAACAAAATTAAGTTGTTCATATAACATATACATTTACATATATATTTATATTTATATTCTTATAAACAATAATAATAAATAAATATGTATATATGTATATGTACAAAAATATATAAATGAAATATATATATACACACACACAATATGTATATGTATATATATTAGAATATATATGTATACTTACTTAATAATGCTCACGGCAAAATTAGCCTTTTTTAATTCAGTTTAAACTTTTCAATTTGAAATAACATAGTAAAATTATATTTCAAAATTATAATTATGTTTTCAATATTTAAGAAAAATATAGATGATATTTTAGCATTTGAATATTTCAAAATATATTTTGTAATTTAAAAGCAAATTTAAAATTAAACTTTAACTTTTCGAAACATTTGTATAAAACTATTCTGTTAATCAAGTATAAAACTAGTTGTATGCAATTTCAAAACATATTCTGTTTAGTATAAAGTTTAGTATTTACATTATAGAGTTTACGGAATAATGTATAGTAGATTCATTTAAATAATAAAAAATCAATTTTTTTAATCTTAAGTCGTGAGCATCATGGCATATATATGTCAAATTCTTTTTTTCTATAAATATATATAAGCATATAAAACAACCATTTTGAATGTAACGATATACTGAAATATTAGAACCGTCACCTAACTAATAAAGCAATATATGATATTTAAATTATCTAAATATTAGAATTTAATCATAGATCAAATATTTACCTTTCAACAATGACAAAGTACTTCACCTTGAAGCATTGAAACAACCCTTGAATCAAATTCTAATTCTGAAAGTGCTATCTCCCGAATTGCATATCATCAGCTATCAAATAGTGTTTGATTTTTTTTTGATTTATGCTTGGACAATGGAGGTGGAGGAATGAAGAGCTCGGCCAGATCGAAGAGGGATAGAAGGCTCTAAAAATTGGAAAAGAAAGTGGGTAGAGATGCTTTTATAGAGGAAGAAATGTAGAGAGAAGTTAGGATCAAGATCCACATTTCTCTCTTACTCTTTCTTTTCTCTTATCTACTCAACCCTAGCCTATTTAACCACTATATGGCTGCCCCCATCCTCTATTATAGCCAACCAACCAGCTCCCTATATGGCCTTCAATTAAGCCCTAAAAAAATATTTTGCATTTTAGTCCAATTTAAACGTATATTGATAACATATATCGATTAATATATTTACAACTATTATAAATACATTTAATAATATTTGTTCATCAAATCAAAATAAAATTATATAACTAATATTTAATATATTTAATGTAATTAATTTATAATAATTAAAAACTAATTAAATCATATGGTCAAGGAGTATTTAATGATTCGGTTGTTTGAACCTTTGTGTGTAAATTTGATCAGCGATTAATATTGAACTATTCAAATATTAACGTTCACACATCACATAGCAAGTGCCGTGACATTTTGGCTACGCTTATTTGGTTTCAGTAAAATCCAATTTTACTTTGTCAAGTGTGACCAAATTGTGACTATGATTACATCAATTCTCTTTTTCAAAACTTATCATTATGAACTTATGGAAATTGGTAATGGTAAAAATTCCAATATCATCCAATTTAACTCTATAGTCCAAACACAAAGACTTTTGTTCGATAATAAAAATATTATTAACCGAAATTCTCTGGTTAGAGACTTTAACTTTGAGTTAACTTCAATTGACACTGATATTAATCTCATATAACTAAGGTGACAAATCCACTCTTGAATTGTTTTCACTTCTAATGCTTCCACTCTACCCAATTACTGTCGTTCGATGGACGCTATGCCACGATTTAACTATAATCGAAGTGGAGCTTCCACATTGAAGATCACTAGTATGCTCAAGTCAAGGGAACTATATAACTTTGTCACGATGATATTTTCTATTTGACCTTAGCTATATTAACCAACAAAAAACTATCGAAGTAGTTATTCCATGGTTATCCAATAACTATTAATACGTAAACCCTTGGTGCTCCTAACAACCATGAGTAACACACTTCCCAACATTTAAAAAACATTGCGTACTTTGTTCTTCAATATCCAGTCTAGATATAAATTGACTAGGAATATTTAAAATGGTATATTTAATTTTTATTACGATAAATCGTTCATGATTACAACGCTTTGTAACAACTATCATTAAACACATTTATGGATTTTATACTGAACATACTTTTAATTTAATTAATTAATCAATATAAAACATTATATTAAGTATATAATATAAATAAGACATTTTTCTTTCGAACAAGATTGGTTATCGAGTTAGATATATGTAATGTAAAAGATTAAATAATTGTCCCTAGGGTATACCCATAATGAACAACCTATATTTTATGTATCAAAGAATCATAAAATACTTTTATTTCACTCATATGAAATCATATGAATCTAAAATTTTAGAAAGTGACTCTTAAGGGATATTTTCCACATCTATGGTTTTTCCCGAATTTCTAAGTGACAATTTGGATCCTGAAAATCTTGTTTAGACTATAACCTTTTATGGGAGCCAAATTAGGATCTTAAACAATTTTCATTACTACAAAATGATGGTTTTCCATTCGATCGAATAGTCATAGTAGAAAAACGGACTTACCGTTTGAGAGTTATAGTTGTTTTAAGTTTTGGCTATTGTTGGCCTGCATTACTGGATAATTAACTTAACCCCTGCTTAGGTCCACTAACCCACCTTGAAATTGTACTAATGGGAGGTTGTAGGAACCGATATAAGTCATTTTCATCTTCCCTAAAATAGCTCTAAACCTCCTCTAACCCTAATTTCATCAAATGCCTACCTTTTCCCTAACTAATCCTAGCCAAATCATTAATTAGGGTGATTAGCATATAGGCGCTTGAGATTATCATTTTGTTGATTTGCATTCCTCTATCTTGCATGTTTACACAGTTAAAAATGATGTTTTTAACAAGATTTCAATCTTAAAATGTTTCCTAACTTTAATCACATTTTTACAGATGTTTATGGGTGAATTTTAAATGTTTTAAAATGGTTTTGCAACCCTCTTTTTTTATATTCATATGCTAGTGTAAAAGTTAGATTTAGATTAGAATTTGCTTAATTATCATGTTCTTATGTATTACATGTATGAACAGATGTATATGTATGATGTTCCTTGTTTGTTTGTTGTGCTTTGATGTGTTATCTAGTGCTTTGAGGTAGCTAGAAAAGGAGTAGTTGAGTTGGCAAATCTAAGGCAAAGATGGATGAAACTGGATGAAACTTAGAGGAGGGACTCTGGAGCATAGGAGGAGCTTAGAATTCAAGTCGCATCAAAATTAGAGTTAAGTGGAGGAGTCGGTATCTAGAGATATAGTTGGTACTGAGAGCTTTTATTTGATGGAAACCATCTTGGTGGGAAGTGCTACTTTAGGTCAAGGCTAGGGGTAAGGAGCGAAAAGCCAAGTGTAGAAACTTGGCTAAGTATTAGGCTTGGTACCGAGAGCTTTGGAGGGCATGGAAACAAGAGCCTTTGGAGTTAGCCCCAAAACCTTTGGAGTTGATGTCAAGAGATTTTGAGAGGAGTAGTTAGGGTCTAAGTACTTAAAAGATGGAGCACTATGCAAGAGGGAAATAACTTAGCCAAATTTAGCTAAGTATACCTATCGGTACTTAGAACTTTGTGTCAATACCGGGAGCTCGATTTTCATGGAATTGGTGTGGAAATTCCAAAAGGGGAAGAAGGGGCTCTGCAGGTCATGTTGAAGGTGTTTGCTTATTCGTTTGGGGTATGATGGTGATTTAATAGCATGACGATAGCTTGGGGACTTCGGTGATGGCAACTCGATGGTGAATTGAATTAGTTTTCGAAGATGGCGGCTCGATGTTGGAACAATTCGTGAGAATGTTTGTCCACAAAGGACGGGTTCAAGAAAGGGTGTCCCCTGGATAGATTACAGGAGGTTCTATCGTAAAATGAAGTTATGTGGAATGGTTCCTTGAGAATAATGGGAACTAGATGGAGCAAGAAAAGGGCTCGGATATGCTCGCTGACTGATCGTTGATACTCGGGGTGTTTTCGATGTACTCGAAAGTAGGATTATTTTTAAGACACTCATTTGTACTTATTCGGGTACCATGGATTGGTTGTTTAGATCTGTATACCCCTGACTAATTGATTTGGGTCTAATATCAACTTCTAGCTAGAGACAAGTACATTGAATGCTTAGATTTCCATTAGTCCCTGGCATGGGAAATACCATACGAGTTATCATTTATCTAGAGCACATTGAGTGATAGTGAAGACTGTTTAATGGATGCTATGGTTTCTTTGTTTCTTCCATAGTCTATCCCTCTAAGGATGTCAGTGGAAAAAGGTATTAAGGATAGGGATGCCTGGACACCAGTCATCATACTTAGTTTGCAATATACCTTTATGATATTTATAGAGCAGTGTATTATGTTCATTATGTGCTAACTCTTTTGTTACAGGGGCATGTCAAATATAGTTAGAATACCCATGTTCCTTTCTATATCGACTTGTATAGTATTTTGAGATTCATTACATCAGACTATTGTTTGATCCGAGGTTTTATGCTTTGCTTCTTATTATATTGGGTACTCTTAATTGAGTAGACTAGATAACAAGTCTAAGTGCGATGCAATAGTTGTGCAGATGATGAGCTGGATGGAGCTAGCTCGTATTATATATAGATTTCTATGCTTATCCGCTTTGCAACACTATGGAGCCTTGGCAGTGCTTTTATTACTATTATTGTGAGACGGTTATTTGAGTTTATTTCCATTTTGTATAAACTATATTACTTGCTGTATAACTCTATAGATCTATACTTTGATATTTGGATTACTTAGTTATTATTGCTTCCCTTGTTTTATATCTGTGATGTATATTATATTTCTTTCCATGCTATGAGACATATGATAGGTTTTATGATGTGTTATTTCATTTTCAACTTTTAATGATCGTCCTACATCAACCGAGTTGATACCGTGGAGCAGTAGAGATAGAAAGGAGTTATCACCATCAAATGGATCGAGAGTGTACATGTATATGAGAGAATGGGTACTTGTTATATATTTTGGCTTTCAAAACTATCCAGTGGTATATATATAGTATGTAAGTCGCATGCAAACACGAGTACCATCGACACAATTTTCTTTTTGAGAGATTGAATATTCTAGTTACATATTGAGAATGAGCTGTCAAACAAGTAACACTATAAGGAACTCCATCTCCGAAGTTGAAGAAGGAGTGGATTCGGGAGCTGCTAACTCTGACTTGCAAGCTATGTTCAATGCGATAATGGTGAATATGCTGCAGAATGCCCAAGCGACTGCTCGAAATGTTGCGGTTGGTGGTGATGCCCAAGTGCAGGTGCCAAGGGTTGACTTTGCTAAGGTATACAATGATTACTCCACCATGGAAGGCAAACCATTTCTGGGAACAGAGTCAGCCATTTATGTGTAAGATTGGTTGGACACCTAGGAGAGTATCTTCGGTGAAATGGAAGTAGATGATGCAATGAAAAGGAAATTGACCTCTACACAGCTTCAAGGGTGGGCCATGAACTAGTGGAATACCATTAATATTACTTCACTTGAGGTTCAGTTCACTTAGGACCAGTTTAAAGCTAAGTTTGAGGAGAAATTCGTTCCGGTTGCCTAGAAGTCGGTGCTATTTAGGAGATTCGCTGATCCAAAGCAGGGAGATATGTCTGTTTTTAAGTATATTGCTGAGTTCGACGCTTTGCCAAAGGAAGAAGTGTCTTTCATCAACAGTCCAGTAAGGTAGAAGGAGAAATTTTGTATAGGTTTCGACGACTATTTGGAGGAGAAGTTAGTGAGCAGTGTCAATGAGCCATTTGAGAGACCTGTTAGGAAAGCTCTTCGCCAGGAAAGTTTATACCCTACGTCCAAATCAACTGTTGCCGCCAAGAAAGAGCCAAAACTGCAATAAGGTAGTAGAGGAAAGAAGAAATGAAATGGAAATAGAAAGCAGATTCACAGGAAGAATGCTCAAAAAATTACTAAATGAGAACCCGTTGTTTTGGTTGTGGAGACAAGAGTCACTTGATCAGAACCACAAAGCTAATTGGAAGAAGAAGTGTTATAACTGTGGCAAATTTGGACATATGCAGGTAAGTTGTCCAAAACCAGCACAACAGAAATAGGTTGTGAAGGCATATGTTTTGGATGGTATTCCGACTTCATCGAGTGCTCCCTCAGTGAAACAGAAGGGGAAGATTGTTGTTATTCAAGGTTTTCTTTCCATTTATGATGTTCCCATATGTGTATTATTTGATACCAAGTCTTCACATTCCTTCATATCTAGTTACCTAGTAGATAGATTGGGATTGAAACCCAAAATGGTTGTTCGACCTTTGATTGTGACAAACCGTTTTGCAGGCTCCACTTGCCCATGTAAGATTTATCATGGTTTGGTCTTATCGAGTCATGGATACTTTTTTTATTTGTGATTACTTTTTTTTGAATTTCATTGGGTTCAGGATTATCTTGGGAATGGACTCATTAAAAAAGCATGCAGTAATAGTGGAATGTGGGAGGCTATTGGTGATGATTGGGAATGTGGAGGGACAGACGGTAGCAATTGGCTTCCTATCGGAGGATGGAGTTATGGTTAACTTTCTATATTTTCTTGAGGTTCAGGAGGATGGGTTGTCATCTATTCCTATTGTTAGAGTGTATCCGGACGTGTTTGAGGAGGTGACCGAATTACCATTGCATCGAGAGATTGAGTTTCAGGTAGACTTAGCGAAGGATGCCAAACTGATAGACATACCTTTAAAGCGTATGGCACCTAGAGAGAAAACAAAGTTGGGGTGCAAATAATGACCAGTTGAGAGGGTTCAATTGTAGGAGTATATCCTAGTGGGGTTCCCATGTGGTATTCACCACTAAGATGGATGGTGCTCTGAGGTTGTGTGTAGATTACCGTAAGCTGAATTAGGTGACGAAGAAGAACAAATATCCACTCCCATGTATCGATGAATTGTTCAATCAGCTCCATGTTTTAAAGGTGCTCACCTAATTGGATTTGGCAATGGGATTTCACCAATTGAGAGTAGCAAAGGATAGTGTGTCGATCATCGTGTTTCATATGCCATCTGGTTTATATATGTGGTTGGTTTTGTTGTTTGAGATAACCAATGCTCTATCATAGTTTATTGATCTTATGAACCATTCTTTCAAAGATCAGCTAAAAAAGTCGTGCTTGTGTACATGGATGATATTCTAGTCTACTCTAGGACCGAAGAACACAAAGTGCACTTAAGGGTTGGCTTGAAGTGTTAAGGAGAAAACAAAGTTTTCAAAATGTCACTTCCAGAGGAGGGAAGTGAGATTTTTGGGTCATGTCATATCTGAGTAGGACATCGCAGTGGATCCTACCAAGGTGGCAGCGATTCCGGGATGGAGCAACCTAAGAATGCTATGGATGTGAGGAGTCTCCTAGGACTAGAGGGATATTATAGAGGTTTTATTAAGGACTTCTTAAAGATAGCAGCACAGTTGACCAATTTAATGAAGAAGAATCATACTTTTGTTTGGGACGCAAAGTGGGAGCATGCGTTTGTGAGTCTGAAGGAGAGGTTGATGAGTGCACCAACATTGAACATTCCGAGCACAAATGAGGAGCTGAAAATATATGTAGGCGCCTATGGTACTAGATTAGGTGCGGTATTGATGCAAAAGGGAAATGTTGTTTCCTACGCTAGCCGACAGATGAAGCCGCAAGAGAGGAAGTATCCAACTTATGATTTGGAGTTGACGACGATAGTGTTTTCTTTGAAGATTTGGAGACATTACTTATTAATAGGGGTGGACATTTAACCAACTTAACTAATTTAACCGACTAAACAGATCTTAACTAAACCACATTAGCCGACAAATTCGGTTAACCGACCGATGTTAACCGACGAAAGTCGGTTCAGTTAACGGTTAACCATATGACATATATCAGTTAACCGTTAACCGAAAATAATATTTCCTACTTAAATTAACTGCTTCGCTACAGCGCTACCCGGCCCATCCAATACCGCATAACAAACGAAATAACCCTAAACTTTTAATGTGCCCTGGCCGCCACTTTCAATTCATTAATTCAATACTATCTCATTCCCAAAATTATCAGATCCCAAAATTACCTTATTTCATAATCATTCTAAAAAAAACTAGATCAATACAAGTTTTCAGCGCCTCCTTAGTCGTCAGTTACCTGGGTATCGGTGGTTTGTTATGCGCATGATTAGAAGACGGTGCCAGGGTTTGCGCTACTCACATCCAGGTGATAGCGTAATCAATTTTGGCAGGTCTATGCGATGGACTTTGGAGCTATTGAAAATGAGGCGCGGCGATGTTGCTGTTTTGGAAGGCAGTGATGGTCTAAAGCATGATATCAAGATGTAAAGAACATATGTTCCAAGAAAAGAAGTAATGAAGCGATGGGCTAGGATGATTTTCATCTTAGCCAGATCGTTTTGGTGAGTTAATGTATTTGGTTTTGAATTACAACATACGATTTAATAGTTGTGATCCTGCTCAGGATTAATATGCTATGAATCTCATAGTAAAATCTAGTATATGAGTTGGTTTGCATAAAGATAATAGCGTCAAGTACATAAACAAAGCCATTATGTATAAATGTGTGAATTTTCTATAAATTCAACTAATGTAAATATTGTTTGGATAAATTCTTTGCCTTTCCACGATCTGATATGATTTGAAATTGATATGACAATAATTATATTTGTAACATAATGATTGAATCACTTGGGTGAAATTATTTTGGTTCAAGCATATGGATATATGGTTTATATATAAGCAAATTGAGGGTTAATCGTGCTTTGTGATTTTCTTTGATAATGATAGTTGATATATGGTGAGCATAATGTGAATATTTGATTTTTGAAAATAAAAAACATTGATTTTTGATATAGTTATGATGTTAAATAGGTCGATAGGTAGATGCTGGGCTTGGTTTTGATGATGAAGATGTTATATATAGGTTGCCAAGTTATTATATATTTGTTTATAATTTGAACCGTAATATATTTTGGTATATAAACTGCTCTACACATGTATGCATATGAACCATGTCAACGTTTGTATATCTATGAATGCAAACTGTGTCAAGGTATTGCATATGAACTGTTATGTATACATAAACTATTTTATGAAGTATGAACTGTTATATACATACATACATATATGTATGTATGTATGTATATAGATGAATTATAAATCTATGCTTAAGTATATCAATATCATTTTAAGTCTATGCTTATGTAAATCTATACTTGTATAATAGTTCGTATATCATGCTTTAACTGAAATATGAAGCAAGTACATACTTAAATCTATACTTATTTAATAGTTTAATTTTAATGTAAACTAATAAATATACATAACTTGTATAATAGTTATATATACTATAAACTAATAAATATATATAACTAGTGTAATAGTTATACATACTTTAAACTAATATATATATATATATATATATATATATATATAACTTCAATAATAGTCATATACACTGTAAACTAGTAGATAATAATTATATAATAGTTTCCTTTTATTGTAAATCTACGCTTACATACATCTATATCATTTTAAATCTATGCTTATGTAAATCTATACTTGTATAATAGTTCATATATCATGCTTTAATTGAAATATGAACTAAGTATATATTTAAATCTATGCTTATTTTAATAGTTTCATTTTACTGTAAACTAATAAATATACGTAACTTTTATAATAGATATATATACTGTAAACTAATAAATATAAAAATAGCTTCTATAATAGTTTCATTTTACTATCAATATATGCTTAAGTATATTTATTATTTTACAGTGAATACATGAATTACTGTCGTATATTTTATAGTTTCTCCCATATACATTCCTCTTATGGTCATTTTTACAGTGAAAGATATGTAATCCTGTATTAAATGATATGCAACTGAAATTAGTTCTATATTATTATCATATGTTTTATAACTATTATAAAACATTGGAATTATAATAATTATTGTAAATGATATGCAACTGGAAATATTGGCACTATGTTCATTTTATGATGAATTATATGCTACAACCATTTTTATAAACACTAAACAACTCAGTTCAATTTTTGTGCCAATGCTTTTAGTTGTGGTAATACACCATATCTTTCATTTCAGTAATACACCATAAATCTATGCTTAAGTATATCTATACCATTTCACATTGAATACATGAATTACTATCATATATTTTACAGTTTCACCCATCTACGTTCCTCTTATGGTTATTTTCCCAGTGAAAGATATGCATGTCAAAGGCAGCTGATAATGCATGTCAAAAGTGTGCAATTGACTACATACTAGATTGTGAGAAGAAAGGAGAAATCAATGAAGACAATGTCCTTTACATTATGGAAAATATTAATGTTGCAGGTATCTTCTTTGCACTCATGTTATTTTCATATTTTTACTAGATTCATGTGTTTGGCATTCTGGTTTTTTTAGTCCGACTATAATTTGCTTCTGTGTTGCTCTGACACATCTCCATTGAACCTCGGTTACTGCAGTCATTACTGTAGTCTGGTTGATACACGAATTTATACGGTTATATAAAGTGCCTACTAAAGTTAGTCAATAAGCTACTAGCTAGTAGTGTTGACATGGATTGTAGTTGGGTGAAGATCTCATATTACAGTTTTATAAAGTGCCTACTAAAGTTTATATGTATACTAGTATGGTTGATACATTTAGCTTTTAGTTCATATATAAGTTTATATATAAATTTATACATACACTAATCGTCAGATGTAGATGAAGCATATAACTATATAATGCCCACAATTTATTTATTCAGTTCAATTTTGTTCATGGTAAATATGTGTACTATACTTCACTTATATTATGAACTAATATGTAGTATGTGAATATATGTGAAATATATGCTGAATATCATAGACTATATGATCTTCTGTGTGTGTTAATCTTATATTCTTATTATTCATGTATCAACCATACATATTAACTGCTCATATGTATATGTTTATCTATGGACAGAACTGGAGAATGTAGACTAGGGTTAACATATAATATCTTTGGACTTGGAGTACTGGAGAATAGAGTCTGCGGTTTGCAACTTTGCAGTAATTTAGTTTTAATGTATTCATTCTCATTGTATGTTATGCTTACGTTATTGGGACTTTGTAGTCGTACTAATGTGGACTTTGAAGTTTAAAACTTTGAATCACTAATATATGTATTATTGGTAATGTATTAGTTATCTAAATAAACTTTTAATATTTGTTAGTGCACTGTTGTGTTTACGTATTCATTAAATTACTGTTGTAGTCATGATTGGTATTTTATCTTACTTTAAACGGTTAACCGGTTAATATTTAACCGCGGTTAACTAGTTAACGGTTAAGTGTTTAAATTAAACGGTTAACGGTTGTTAAAATTAACCGGTTCGGTCGGTACACCCCTACTAATATTAACTGAATAACGGTTAACCGAACCAACCTTAATATATGTTTAACTAAAATATTAACCGATCGGGTTGGTTAACTGATCATGCCCACCCCTACTTATTAAGAGAAAGGTTCAAACTGCTCACGGACCATAAATCCTTGAAGTGCCTTTTCTTCTAGCAGGACCTCAACCTTCATCAGTAGCTATAGTTGGAATCTTGGTTTCCTATGACTTTGCCATTTCCTATATGCTTGGTAAGGGAAATGCAGACGTCGATGCATTGAGTAAAAGACATGCTAGTCTGGGAGCAATGTTCACGGAGTGGAAGCAGTTGGAGTATGTTACTGGCTATGACTTTGGACCTCATTGCGAGTTAGAGCCGAAGATGTTGGTAAATTTGACGATCAATGTGACGGCCCGTCTCCTCGACCCTCAGAAAACGACACTAATACATCCACATTATTCACGTGCCGTAAATCCAAGTATCGGGGAGGTAGATTATCAGGGATGTAAAAGAAAATAAAGATAGAAGGTAACACAATAATAGAATCTCACATCGCATTCAACATTTTAATTATACAAAATGATCAGAGTCAAATACAAATTCAGCGGGATAATTATGACTGTCTATCCGTACATATGATAGAAAATGCATACTACATAACAAAGAAAAATGGGTAGATATCTACGTAAGGTACTTCAGCTTCATAGCTTCAATAGTCTTCTCCAAAATGTCCCCCAACATGCTCCAAAGTTCTCCTAAGGTATCCTGACTACAGGCTGCCCAAAAAATAGGTCACCCAGCGTTTAAAGAGAAAAATAAACTCCGAGTCAGTCATGCGACTGGTGTGAGAACTCAAAATACGATGTTTTGAAAAAAAAAGGTATCTCATTAGACCACGCCGCACATAAATACAGAACGGGATTTTACCTTATGATAAGCAAAACTCTTTATTGCGTAAAATTTGGGGATAATATTTTTAATGACTTTGTTCGAAAACATTTGCAAATAAACTTACTAATCTTAGCTGAAATTATTACCATAATTAAATTCTAGCATATTAGGTTCTATAAACAAAACCACAAGTTTTTATTGGACAATGGATTTCCATACAAATGACCAGGTGAAGGGACTGCCTTCCGTTGGGTGCACCTCAAGATGGATGTCCCGAGAACCATCACAAAAGATCCACTACCAACACAAGACCGGTCAATCTCTGCAACTAGATAGTACCAAATATACCATCCCCCACTCATTATCGACCTTTATCCGAGAGCTCTCTTCGCATACATCCACATTAATTTACATCCTGAATGTCATAGCGGAAAGAAATATATTTAGAAGGGGATGATCATACCCTAATTGGGAATGACCCACTTAGCTTTGCCACATCTAACCTTTTTTCGGTCCTTTCCGGTTGATGAGGCTTGAGGCAACGATTACCTTTTCACATAGCACATATCACACCTTTGAATGTCATATTGCTATTTCTGTTGACTACAAATTGCCTTCCATAAAAATACAACACTTGAGCTCCTATGTCTCAATGAGGGTGTTAAGCTAAAAGAAGTTGCCTTCTCCACCACCACTGATGTACTTTGTAAAAATCAATGTACGTAACCTTTAAAAATGCCATGTCAGACAAATGTCCGTACAGTTTTCCAGGAACAAGACAAACCGAAGGTACTTTCCTCAGCCATTACTTGGTGAGAAGTCCTTGTGGTTTTGAGATTTTTCATAATAAAGAGACCACTGTTACAATATAGTGAATCGGGAGTTTATCCCCAATTAATCAACAAGTAGTCCCTCGTTAATATTCATCTCAATATCTCCGTCATCAAACATCTTCAATCTTCAAACACGCAAATTGGTTCGAAGTGGTTTTCAGATAGAAATCCCCCAAATCCGAACCTGGTTCCTTCGAAATCCAATCATCGATAAAAATGATGTAATTAGGTGATTTTTTTCGATTCATTCATTTCCTATATCAAAATATGTTCGAGGGATATATATTTTCAAAATATTCTTTTAGTGAATACAAAATCATTTAAACCTCTTTTTGAATATTTCTCAAATCATTTTTTTAAGAGTATCTTTCGAAAAAAATAGGATTATAGAAATCATTCTACTTTTATTCAAAATCAACTTCCATATTCTACAAGTTCTATGGGTGGAAAAATGGTGAGATCACCTTTTAAATTCCGCGAATATGACATGTTCCCTCTTCGGATTTTAATAATGAGTATAAGAAGATTATTTCTATAAAATCCAAGTTGAGCATCCGGGCTTGCCTTTCGATATGTTCCACCCCTCGCCTAAAGGAGAAAACTAAGGCCACGTAAGATCAGGGCACTAGTTTCTCCATCCCTATCCTTAATTACACACCTTGTTTTCACTTTTAGATCTCACAGGCGGGACAAATGTACTAGTCGTTTCTGCATACTCATTTTTCCGTTTTACAACATTTAACTATTTGTTTAACCATCTTTGAAATAATTTCGAATTGCTCAAATTGCTTTTAAAATGCTTTATTATTTACGTAAAAACATTAACTGAGGATTTGGAAAAGAATTGTTAAGTTCCAACCTTTATTTCAAAAGTTATTGAAAAGTGTTATCAAAAGTGTTGCAAAAAGTGCTTTAAAAGCTATATTCTTCAAAACGACTTTTATATCATTTAGAAAACCATCTTTTCAACTTAAATTACTTTTAAGACTTTTTAAAATATTTTTAGAATTTATTTCATACTTTTTAAAATGATTATTTTATCAATTTCCAACTTTGGTCATTTAGTGCAAAAAAACAGAATTTTTCTTGAAAATTAATTTTGCAATATTTTAAAATATACAAGATGAAATCTTAATTTTATTTTTTTATATGAAATATATGGATATAAAGATTTAGAAAATTCTTACTTCGAAGAATTCCGAACTATATTCCACTTTGTATGTTCATTTGAACTTTTGACGCGAAAACACGAACTACCGTTACGCGACGTGTCAAATTTTAGGCGTATTTTGATATTCATAACCAAACTTTGCCGAGACAAGTTTAAACACTTAGGAATTATTCCTAAAACATATTCAGACATTTTTTAAAGGTATAAATGATCCCATATCACATTTCATATCTGTTGGAAAGTGTTTTCCATGTGATTATACTCGTGTAAATCCGTGACTTGTTTCAACATATATATTCAATATACAACTAATAAACTACCAAAACAATATTTATAACCATTTTAACATATTCTAGCATGTCATATGAACTTACAAATCAATTTAATAATTTTCTTATTATAATATCACATGATTTTCATTTATGTTTATATTTGCTTACTAACTTTTGCACATGACTTAAAGATGGTTGCTTTCTTTTTCAAACACTTACCAAATATCAATATTAACATCCGAACAACATTTATAACTTGCAAAATATCATATAAATATTTCTTACCTAACAATTTAGAGTTCTCACTTTATTTGGTTTTGACAAATGGAAAATCGGCTATAGCAAGCTACTCGACGTTTCTAGTTTATGATTCCTTGAATGCTTAGACTTGGATGGCTCGACTTGGCTTGGGGAAGTCTAAGAGTGCTCGGCCAAATGGTGGAAGAGGGGGCGTGAGCAGTGTGAGGGAGGAGGAGGAGTTTGAAGTGGTTCAGATGAAGTTTTTGTTGATATTTTCCTTTGTTTTATTTTTGAAAATATTTTGGCATTATTTAATTATGGAAAGAAGCCATTAAAGGAGGTAACAGAGCTTGAAAAAGTAGAGAAGAAATGGGGCAAAAGTGGAAAAGAAGTGGATGGGTATTTATAGAAAATATATGAGATTAAAATATAGATTTGTGTTTTTATTTAAATACCTTTCTTAAGAATTAAGTAAACTTATTTAATTTAAAACTTACCATCCACATCACATCATGCTTTTAAAATTAAAACACTTAAGAGTTAACTAAAGAATAAGAATGGTTACTTTACTTTATGTTACATTTCTTTGCTTTATGTCCAATGTTATGTAACATGTGTTTTGTCTTTTTTAGTTTACTTTTACTAATTACTTTCTAGAATTGTCTAAGTGTGATTATTAAAAGTAACCTTGTTTAGTTAATTGTTAATTATCTGTATATGTTAACATATTTATTAAATTGAGTACATAAAGGTGCAACAATGTTGCGACAACTTTAAATCGACAAAACGTTGATTTTTGACAAAATGCTTTATGGTCGTATTTGACATTTTATTTATACTATTTATTTATGTAAACCAAATTTAATAAAATATTTGTATAATATCATTTGAAAATATAAACACTCATAAATAAATTAAAATAATTTATTAAACCATTTAAACTAACTTTTTTGGAATCAGGATTTTTTCACTTTTGTCGATATAAGCCATATTACTATTTTTATGTATATTTCTATTTTCAAATCCTATCTAATATTATTTGAATCATAAAACCTTTTATATTTTATATTTAAATCACTTTAAATATTATATTTTGAAGTGGTTAAATTTTGGGTCGTTATACTCTCCCTTACTTTGATCAAGTAGATCGGTACTAGTAAGAGACGAGATGCTAGACTAGCAAAGATCATGGTAAAAATAAAAGGAGTATAATCTATAGACTTGAAGCAATACGTATTCGACCGAGAAGGTTGGCTTCGTAAGATGGGAGATTATTTGTCCTTCATTTTGATGGATTACGAGACTAAGTGCTATGAGAATGCCACCATTCTAAGTTGACTACACATTCTGATGGTAATAAGATGTACCGTTACATGAAGCAAACCTATTACTGAGAGGAGACATAGAAAGATGTCGAAACATTCATCTTAAAGTGTATGAATTGCCAATTGGTGAAGATAGAGCAAACGAAGCCAAACGGGTTGTTACAACCACTAGAAGTTCCCGAATGAAAGTGGAAGCATGTATCGATGGATTTTATCGGTAGATTGCCGATGACTCGAGCAGAGTATGATAACATTTGGGTCATAGTTTATTGATTGACCAAGAGCGCTCTATCAAATCAAGTAGAATGGCAGCCAAACTGGCCGCGTTTTATGTGAAATGGGTTGTATGATTTCAAGGTATGCTAAAGTACATAGTGACCGACCAAGACCTATTGTTCACTAGTGGATTTTGGAAGAGCTTACAAGGGGCATTGGAGATTGAGTTGCATCTCAGTACAGCTTATTACCTACAAACTGATGGGTAGACCAAGAGAGTGAATCATATATTGGAGGATCTCTTGTGGGCATGCATACTCGATTCCACAGGCTCGTGGGTAGATCACTTGCATTTGGTGGAATTTACAAACAATAATAACTATCAACCTAATATCGGTATGGCACCATAAAAACCATTATATGGCCGATCGTGTAATGTTTCTTCATGTTGGTAAGAAGAGGGCGAGAAACTGATACTTAGGCCAAATATGATTAGAGAACCTCGAAGAAGATTGAGATCATTCAACAATGAATGAAAGCTATTCAGAATAGGCAGAAGAGCTATGCTAATAGGAGACGTAGAGATTTGGAGTTCTTTATTGGTGATATGGTGTTTGCGAAGATTTCACCATTGAAAAATGTTATTCAATTCGATAGTAAGGGGAAGTTAGCACCGAGATTCATAGTTCCTTTTTCGATAGCAGAGAGGATTGGAAACTTAGCATATAGGATCGACTTACCTTAGAAGATGGCGAGTGTGCACAATGTCTTCCATGTTCTCATCTACGAAAGTTTGTGCACAACTCAAGTGTGATGATTGCACCATATCAACTTAATGATATTGAGATTGAGCTAGAAGCTTCAAAACCACGTAGGCAGTTCGTATTATCGAATGCGATACAAAACGGCTTAGGAGGAGGACAATGGAGTTAGTGATGGTTCAACGTGGGCAAAATGTGAAGGCGGTTGCAGGTGGTAAACCAAAAAGAGCATGATGGCCACATATCTAGAGCTTTTTTATGGTAAGGCCTACTGTTATCGTAATTACTTTTACCTTTGATATCATATAAGCTAGTTTAGTATCTCACATGCAAGGATAGGCTTACCTACATTATTGATTGCATGGCTACTTGTTTTATATTTATGATAGTTGCATACAATTGTTAGACATGCAGGGTAATTATGTTTGACTTATTTAGGGATTTCGGGGGTGGAATTTCTAAAAGGGTGAGTATAATGATCCGTATTTTACATATCGAAGGATCGTAAAATATTTTTATATTTTTATATGAAGTCGTATGACTCTAAAATTTTAAGGAGTAACTCTTAGAGACATATAATGATGGTTTCCCATCTGTAGAGTGGTCTCAAACTAGCTTCAGCATTGTGGTTTCCCATCCGTAGAGTGGTCAAAATAGAAAAATGGACTATAGTTGTTTTAAGTTTTGGCTATTGCTGGCCTGTAGTAGTGGTAACTAACTAATCCTGTACTTAGGCCCACTAACCCACCTCAAAAATTATGCTAAGGGGAAACTATAGGAATTGATGTAAGTCATTTTCATCTTCCTCAAAATAGCTCTAACCCCATCAATCCTAATTTCATAAAAAATCACACATTTTCCTCACTAATCTTAGCCTAGATCATCAATTAAAGGGGCGATTAGCATATAGGAGCTTGAAATTATCATTTTAGCTGATTTTCATTCCTCTTGCTTGTTGCCTACTTCAGATCTAAGGGGAGCAAATGGTATTTTAGGTATTTGGTAAGTGGTTCTTTACCACTCACTCTACTATGCATGTTTATATAGTTAAAAAAGATGTTTTTATCATGATTTACATCCTAAAATGGTTCCTAACTTTAATCACATTTTTATAGATGCTTGTGGTCAAATTTTAAATGTTTTTAATTGGTTTTGCAACCTCTTTTTGTTTATATTATTCATACGCTAGTGTAATAGTTAGATTATGACTAGAATTTGCTTGATTACCATGTTCTTATGTATCGCATGTATGAATGAATGTATATGTATGATGTTCCATGTTTGTATGCTGTTCTTTGGTGTAGTTTTCTACTACTTTTAGGTAGTTAGTAAAGCAGTGGTCGAGTTGGTAAATGTAAGGCAAAGGTGGAAGGAATTTGGATGAAACTCGAAGGAAGGGTTCTAGAGCATAAGAGGAGCTCAAAACTCAAGTCGCATCAAAATTGGAGTTAAGTGGAGGAATTGGTACCGAGAGGCATGGTCGGTATCGAGGGCTTTAAATTGACGAAAATTATCTTGGTGGGAAGCACTACTTCAGGTCAACGCTAGGGGTGAGGAGTGAAGACCAAGTGCAAGAATTTAGCTAATTATTGGGCTCGGTACCAAGAAATTGAAGGGATGGAAACAAGAGCTTTTGGAGTTAGCACTAAGATCTTTGGAGTTTATGCTGAGAGCTTTTAAGAGTAGTGGTCGGGTTCTAAGTATTTAGAAGATGGACCAGTGGGTAAAAGGGATAGAATTTAGCTAAGTATACCGTGATGACCAGCAAATCCGTACCCTTTGAATTGACAATAAACTAGACATACTCGACCCAAAAAGCATAAACTAATGGAAAGTCAGGAAAAAGAAAAGAGGAGAGAAGAAGAGAAGAGAAGAAAGAACCAAATAGAACAATATATAATCTCATATCACAGCGGAATAACATATAATATCATATCAATGATCTTTACGAAACAGAAACTATATATTCATACATCAATCAGAGTTTAACAATCAGTCACTAGTTATCATCCTGAATAGTTATGATAACCTTTGAAAGGGAAGAACGTCTGGATCATTCTGGTAAACCAGTGTGAGGAACACGCTCAACTGAATTTATTAAATTACCCAACTTTTCCTTTCAAAACAACTTGTAAGACACGCCCGCACATAAACATAGACATGTTTTTACCTTACGATAACTAAAGCATTTCATATCATATCTTCTTATATTATACCAATGTCTATTGTACAAATAATATTAATTATAGCCGAAATTGTTACATTGATTAAATTCCAGCATATAGCCCAAAATGGCTAATACAATCAAAATGGCAGGCACGTAATGGAGTTTGGATTTCCATACAAATAACCAGGTGAAGGGACTACCTTTCGATGGGTACACCTCTAGATGAATATCCCGAGAAACCGTGACAAAGTTCCTCTACCAACACAAGACCGGCCTATCTCTATAACTAGATAATATCGAATATGTCATTCTCCGGTCATTACCGACCTTTTCCGAAGGCCCTCATAGCATACGAACCACAATAATAAGATATATATAACGTCAAAGCGCGTAAAGATATATCTAGAAGAGGATGATCATATTCTAATAAGAGAGACCCACTTAGCCCTGCTGCATCTAACCCTCTTTCGGTCATTTTCGGTTGAGGCTAGAGGTAACTATTACCTTTCACATACCACATATCACATCACTTTGAATGTCACACGGCCATTTCAGTTGACTACTAATTGCCTTCTGTAAAAATACAACCCTTGAGCTCATACATCCCAAGGAGGGTGTTAAGCTAGGAGAAGTTGCATTCTCCGCCACCACTATTTTACGTTTGTAAAAATCAATGTACGTAATCTTTAGAAATGCAATGTTAGACAAACATCCATATAAGTTGTCCAGGAACAAGACAAACCAAAGGTACTTTCCTACCACAACCTGTTGGGAAATCCCTAGGATTAGTAGCGAATAGTTCTTGCATTGGATATTTCATAATGAAGAGACTACTGCTACTGGATGTATATTGGGATTTTAAACCCAAAAGATCAACAAGAAGTCCTCCACTATGAAAATCCTGAATATCAATATCATCATAACCAACCTGCACAATCATGACATAAATGTTGGTCCGAAGTGGTTTTGGATAAACCGATCTGGGTCTCTTCGCACCAACAATGCAAATATGTTTTTCAACCTCACAAAGAAACTAAGTCTCATAGACTTATCACGTCTCCAACTTTCAATTTGCCATCCTTCGGCCAAGAAGGGAGCTCGATAGGTTGCAATAATACTCCACGCTACACGAATCAACATTCTCAACACAAATGATAATCAAGCCTACACAGATGGCTACGTACTAAGAGTACGACTAAATAGTTCCCACATCAAGTCGAGGAACTATCCAAATTTGATAGTCGATTATTTAACTACAAAGCAAACAAACAAATATTTAGCACCATAAGCGATCACTAGGCCCTTTTTATTAATCTTTTATTAATCATATCACTTGCCAAATATTCACTTCAAATTATCTTTGAAAAGATATAATCTCAAAACCATTACAATATTGGAAAACATTTCCATATAGTTATTTAATAATAAGTAATTCACAATTCAATTTATTTTCAACACTTAGAAAATATTACATATACTTAGATCACGATTAAGTATATATTTTATTATTTAAGGAGAACATTCTCTTAAACTCATTTATTCGGGTCAAAACGAATGTTGCGTAAAACATCGTTACGACAACCCAAAATCACTATTATATGGATTTGAAAATTAGATAAATATATAAATCACAAATACTATACAAAAACATTTTCTTTCGAAAATCAATTACTATATTTCTCGAAACGTCTACTTCAACAATGAATGTTGAAATCTATGGTTTCGAAACATAACATATTTTAAAACATATTCAAAGCATTTAACTTCATTTAAAATGCAATTTCCAAAACCTGTCTTTTAATTTAAAAGATTATTCACTGTCAAAAATTGTGAATACAATTCTCTAACCAAATCGAAAACTTCTACACATTTATTTTGAGGATTATCCATTGTCCAAAATCATGATATATTTCCTTTAACAAATTCATCACTTACACACATTTTATTAAAGGATTATTCACTGTCCAAAATCGTGGATATATCTCCTTTGGTAAATTTCTATATTTAACTTATCAAATTCATTTGATTTCACATTTATAAAAATATGTTTATAAATTCACATTTCTATTTTAATAAATCTGCCACTTATAAAATTCCTTTACTAACGAATCCCATTAATATCTCGTTTAAATGCCAAAATCCAATTTATAAGTTAATTACTTATAAATCAGTTATTTACAAAATCATTCCTTTATAACTTCATAAATTTATAAATCATATTCGCTTATAAGATTTAACTATAACTTTATTTTAAGCATTTATAAAACTCCCAGTATTTTGATTTATAAAAATATCATTTTTTATAAATCTTATATATAAACCATTTATAATAAATTCAAAAATCTCAATTTAAACTATTTATAGAATAGTTTACAACATATTTCAAAAACCACATTTCGATATATTTCGCAAAATCATAACTTTTATAACATAAAAATTTGAACATTTATTTATTTAAAATTAATCCATTTACTTTAACAATTCAAAATTTAATAGAAGATCAATGTTAAAAATCACTTTAGCATCCTTTTAATTTTGAAATCATCACTTTAACATTTTTAAATTACCCAAAATAGGCCCAATGCGGCAATAACACTAAATACATCAATCACAGCATCCAAAACATCGTATATCATATGGTAACAACATATATCACAATATCTGTAAATGAAAACAACACCGGTGAGAAATCAAGTTGGATCCCTCCAATTTTTCACCTGCAACAAATATACATATTAAAATATGCATACAATATCCGCTTTAAGGCAGACACACGCACAAAAGGTCATTCACTCATACACGATACGTATAGGGTCTTATCTGCTTCAATATGCAGGAATATATCCAGATACAAATCAATATATGTACAATATATCATATATTATCCAAACAACCATCAATCATCATAAAATAAATTTGTTCTCACTTATATAAAAATATTAGCGAGTCAGAAAGAGTGAGTTGTACTCACTCTAGTTTCAATAGCAGGTATAGTGTTTTATTCCGAATAAAATTAAGAAGGCATTTAATTTTAATCAAAATTTACAATAACTCCAATCAAGTCCAAACTAATTCTAAAATATAGTGCTTGTCAGTATGAACCCAACGCAACTTGTTTCACAAAAAACGGACCTCGTATGAAGAAGTTACGATGTTTTAAAGTTTATACGAATGAAATATATATAAATATTAACAAAATCATTTTATTTTCATAACCCTACTCAAATCTGACCATTAACTCCATCAACCCTTGATCGTGGCCACACGTTGTTCTTTTCCTCCCCTTCGTTCAATTCACGTCGAACAACCCATAGAGCCGCCAACATCATCGAATTTTTGCTCCACCTCCGGTCAATTACCAGTCGATTGAAGACCACCATTTGAAAGCCCGATCTCCGCTCCACCTTTGGCCACGATGGCGAAGAACCCGGTCATGTATTGGCTTCAAAAATCGCATCTAAATGGGCGGCCTTTGAACATAAATTATCGATGGTCCATGCCTCTAAAATCAATCACATCCGTATGGATTTATAAATCTCGTCGTGCTCTTTAATGTTGCAGTTGAGAGTTTTTGAAAATTGTTGATGGATTGGAAGATATTAGAGGAGAAACAAAAATGAAATTCTAGCCATTGGAAATAAATATGGCAGCTTACCCTAGCTTCATTAGGGTTTGTGAAAATATGTAGGAAACGTGGCCTTATATAGAAAATTTCGCGATACTATTCATCGGAATTTTTTCCAAACTTGAAACGAAGCATGCTGCCTGGCGTTTATAATTTTTTACCCCTATTCCGAACACAATGGAATATATATCGGAAGCCAAATAGATCATATTTGGAAGATAGATTTTCGAATCGACTATTCAAATTTAAAATTTACTTAAACAGATTTCTACGCATTTTAGCTTGCCACGACTAAACCGTAAATTCGATTGACATGAAATTTGAAATTCTACAATAATATAATATTACGCATCCAATGAAACTAGTTTTGTCAAAATCCAAGATAGTGTGAAAAATGACTGTTTATACACGTTAATTAAGTATTAAAATATTCAATTTCTATAGTTTGACTTCTAATTCAATTTTAAAAGTTTACTAACATCATTTTAATTCAAATAGAATTTAATTCAACTTTATAAATCATTTTTATTTACATTAAATATAAATTTCAATTCTTTCTGCAATTTCAAATATTAAATTATCAATTTAATTATCCAATTAAATCACTATATTTCAAATATAAGTTATTCAGCTTAAAAAATTTACTTTTGAACATTTAAAATCAATTAAATGTACGAATTTCAAATGACTGAAATTCTGGGTCACTACGTATAACTATTGATACCGAGACCTTTGTGTCGATACCGAAAGGTCGATTTTCATGGATTCAGGTGGAACTTCTAAGAGGGAAGCATGAGCTCCGTAGGTCATGCTGAAGGTGTTTGTTTGTTCACATGGGGTATGAAGGTGATGTTGTAGCATGATGATATCTTGTGTACTTTGGTGATGGCAATTCGACGGTGAATGGAGTTAGGTTCCGGTGATGACGACTCGATGTTGAAAGGATTCACGAGAATATTTGTCCACATAGGGCAGGTACTAGAAAGGGTGACACATGGATAGAATGTGAAAATGGTTATATCGTGGAATGAAGGAATGTGGAATGGTTCCTTAAGAATAATGGAAACTAGATGGAGAAAGGAAAGGGCTTGTATATGCGTGTTATGGTATCATTGATACTCGGATTATTTTCTGATGTACTCAAAAGCAAGGGTATTGTGGGGATGCTCATGGGTACTTTGTTCGGCTACCCTGGATCGGTTGTTTTGATCTATATACCCTGGACCGGTGGATTTGGGTCTGTTACCAACTTCGATCTAGAGACGCGTATACTAAAAACCAATAGTTCCATTAGTCCCTGTCATGGGAATGGCCATATGAGTTATCATATATCTAGATCACATTGAGTGATAGTGCGGATTGTTTGTGGATGATATGGCTTCTTTGGTTGTTTCTCCCGTAGTTTATCACTCTAATGATGCCACTGAAGGTAGGCATTGAGGTAGGGATACAAGGACACCCGTCATCATATTTAGTTTGTGGTATATTATTTTGATATTCATAGAGTAACATGTTATGTTGATTATGTGCTAACTCTTTGATTGTAGGGACACATCAGGTATAGTTCGTATACCTTTGTTCGTTAGTATATTGCTTGTATAGTATTTTGAGATTCATTGACTACTCACACCACACTATTGTTTGAACTGAGGTTTTATACTTTGTTTCTTATTATCTTGGGTACTTTTAAACGAGTAGACCAAATAACTGGTCTAGGTGCGATGTAATAGCTATGTAGAGGAAGAGCTGGATGGAACTATCTCGTATTATATATGGATTTTTTTGCTTATTTCGCTGTGCAATATGGTGGAGCCTTGGAAGTGATGATAATACCTCAATTATTAATTTTGATGACAACAACTATATAAAATATAGATACTATTGTTTTGCCAAGTTATATAGTATATAATGCAGAATATAACATTAGTGTTCAATCGAAGACTATATAGTATAAAGACTCAAGATAAAGATATAAAGACACATGAGTTCAATGGCAAATAAATAAAGATCTCAGGGTTATAACTTAATGTATAGAGTCATTAGCATATATATTTAAAGTCCTTGATAGCAATTTCTGATCTCTATCTCCAGATCCTTGAATTTTAGAAAAAAATAAATTATTCAAATTACAAAATATATTTTAAAAATATTTAAAAAGGTATTTTAAGTCCAAAATTATTTATTCAAATTATTTTTACAAATGTATAGAATATTCAATCATTTTAATTGAAAATAATTTTCATTTTCACTCATATATGTCGACAAATATATTTGGGATATGTCGACATGCATGCCACCAAAAGGATTTTCAAACTTTGAATGAAAGTTTTTCAACTCTGCTAATTTACTATATAAAAGGTTGTGCAAATGAATTTTTTTCAATAACTAATTATTTAAATTCCTCCCACACCTTACTCTCTTGAAAATATATTGTTTTCTCTTCAAAATTATATAGAATCAATTCTTACTTCATTATATTGATTCAATACGAATTTCTTATTGTTTTGTAAACATCTCTCTCTCTCTCTCAATTCATAGATCGAAGTGTTGTCCAAGAGGCTATAAGATCCATTGTATCCAAAGTACGAGCTTTGGAAAAACTATCAACTTTATTAGTCTTTGCTTGGGTGTGCTTGTAGTCCATTGTATCCATAGTATAAGAATTTGTACTTGAAAAAAATACCAACTCTATTTATGTTTGCTTGGACGTGCTTGTAAACCGTTCAAATCAAGTGGGTGTATTTAGTAGCCCGTTCAAACATAGTGGGTATGCTTTTAGCCCGTTCGAATCAAGTGGGTTTACTCCAGACTTGGAATACAGGAGGAGGGTGTGTCTCATAGCCTTGAAATTGAGATTGTATTTGGGTTTGCCTTCTACCTGGTTAAAAATTAGCATTTGAAAAGAAATCTATACAAACGATTGTAGAGGACTGGATGTAGGAGAAATCCAAACCTGTATAAAATGCCTAGTGTCAACTCTTTAGCATTGACTTTAGTTTACTACTTTTATTTAAATCTGTGATTGCACCTATGATTGACTGTTAGTATAATTATGTATTGTTAATCTGTGATTTAATATTAATCATGAAAGAAATTTAAAAAGATTTACATAAGTTAGAAAATACTATTCACCCTTCTTTGGTGTTAAATTAGCCTTAAGATTCATAGTTCCACAACTTGTATTTGGTACCAGAGAAATAAGTTTTCGAAAACTCATAATTTGATTTTTGAAAAGTGTATATGGATAGTAATATTGTTAGCACTCTTTTTAGCACTTCTATGGAAAAATAATTTTGTGAAACCAATATATTACTATCAAATAGATTAAAGACTAATTATTTTGAAAAGTCACTTGATTTTTTGGAAAGGTATAATGCTGAATTTCAGGAACAAGTTTGTCATATGGCTAGTGGTGAATAGACACTTGATATTCAAGAATCACTAATCAAGGAGGACAAATGGATGCTGGACAGTGGATGCTCAAGACACATGACTGGAAATCTGATGATCTTGAAGTTTACAAAGATGGTGGATGGTTAATTTTGGAGACCGCTCTAAAGGATATGTGATTGGCATCGGCAATGTCAGCAACTCTAAAACTTCTACTATTTCCAATATTTTGCTAGTTAGGAATTTAAACATAATCTGCTTAGTATTAGGCAACTATGTGATAAGGTTTTTAAAATTAAATTTGAAAAGGATATTTGTCACATCGAAGATAATGAGTCAAACATTATCTTTGAAGGTATTAGGAAATGTAACATTTATATCTTAAGTATGACAGTGTCTAATGACAATCAATGTCTTTTGGCTGAATCTAGTGACCCTTAGATTTGGCCTAAAAATTTGTCATTTAAATTTATATTTTAATGTGTATAACATATGTCATGCATGACAACAAGGAAAACTTCAAAAGTTCTTTTAAATTAAAAGATATGATTTCTACTTCTTAACCTTTTGAACTCCTTCATATAGACCTTTTTGGACCCTCACAAATACAATAAATAAATCATAATAGACATGCTTTTGTAATTGTAGATGGTTTTTCAAGAATTACATGGAAAATTTTCTTAAAACTTAAAACTGAAGCTTTCGAAATGTTTAAATTTTTTACTAAAAGAATTCAGAATTAAATGTCAACTAAAATTAAAATAGTTTAGGGTGATCATGAACGAGAGTTTGAAAATGAAAATTTTAAAAACTTTTATTATAAGAAAGGGATTGCGCATAACTTTTCATTCTCGAGAACACCCTAACAAATTGGAGTAGTAAAATGTAAAAATATAACTATACAAAAATGTGCAAGAATGATGCTAAAAATAGTGATTCACCTAAAAGTTTTTGGGCTGAAGCAGTTGCTATAGCACGCTATATATTAAATATAATATTAATAAGACCCTTAACAAAGAAAACTCCTTATGGATTATTTTATAATAAAAAGCCTAAAGTATCTTGTTTTAGAGTTTTTGATAGTAAATGTTTTATATTAGATAAAACAGATAATTTAGATAAATTTAATGCTAAATCAGATAAAGAAATTTTTATTGGTTATTCTAATAGAAATAAAGCTTATAAGTTTTTAACACTAGGACTAGCACCACTGAAGAGAATTACATGTTTCATTTAATGAAAATTTTAAAATCAATAGTACCAGTTTTGATGAAGAAGAAAATATTAATTAAATTACAAATAATGAAACAATTAAGAATGAAAGTATAATAACTCAGAAAATTTATATCCAAATAAATGAACAAAATATTTGAAAGATCATCCTATAGAAATTATTCTTGGAAATATAAAGTCGGTTATAAAAACAGGAAATCAAATATATAAAATGAATAATGTAAGCTTTTATCTCAACTAATGAACCTAAAAATCTAAATGAAACATCATTAGATGATTCGTGAATTCTTGCTATGCAAGAAGAATTGAATCAGTTTATCAACAATGGTGTTTGGGAATTAGTTCCAAGACCTGAAAATATATTTTTAATAGGAACTAAGTAGGTCTATCGAAATAAAATGAATGAACAAGGAGAAGTCATTAGATATAAAGCACATTTAGTTGCTTAAGGTTACAATCAGGAGGAAAGTATAGACTTTGATGAAACCTTTGCTTCTGTAGCAAGATTAGAATCTACTAAATTTCTACTTGCTTCTACAAATCTTGTTAATTTTAAATTATTTCAAATGAATGTCAAAAGTGCCTTTTTAAATAGGAAAAGTAGATAGTACTTTTTCTACGAAAAGAAATAATAATGATATTCAACTTATACAAATATACGTAGATGATATTACCTTTAGGTTAACAAATGAACAATTAAATAAAGAATTTTCAGATACAATGACTAAGGAATTTAAAATGAGTCATATGGGAGAACTAACTTTCTTTTTAGGATTACAAATGATACAATTAAGTAATGGTATTTGTCGTAAGTCAAGAAAAATATATTAAGTATTTAGTTAGGAAATTTGCTAAGTCAAATACTAGTGGTAAGTCAACTCCCATGACAAGTAATGAGAAATTAAATAAGGAATAAAAATCAAAAGATGTAGATTAAAAATTATATAGACATATGATAGGAACCTTACTTTATATAACTACCAGTAGACCATACATAATTCATAGTGTATAATTTGTGCAAGATATCAATCTCAACCTAAGAAAATTCACCTAAATCCATAAAACGAATACTGAGATATATAAACAATACGCTAGACTATGGACTCTACTATCAAAAAGAAGATTCCTTCAATTTGATTTCATTTAGTGATGTTGACTATGCTGGATGTAAATCGAACTGAAAAAGTACAAGTGGAACTTGTCACCTTTTAGGACACTCTCTTGTTTCCTAGTTTAGCGAATAGCAAAATTCCTATGTCTTTATCTACAACAGAGATAGAATATACCTCAGCTGCATTAGCATGCTCATAGGTTATATATGTAACAAATTTTGAAAAAAATATGGTTTAAATTTTAGTAAGTCACCAATCTACTGTGATAACACTAGTGCAATAAATCTGTCTAAAAATCAAACTCGTCATTATAGGACAAACATATAGACATATGACATTATTTTTTTGGAGAAAAATAAAGGAGTTATTTCGCTCGAATTTATAAATACTGAAAATCAAATAGCCGATCTCTTAACAAAACTTTTACCACAAACATTTTTTTGAACTTAGAAAATAATTAGGAATATGTTCTTTTTATGAAATATAAATACAATAGCTTTTAATTCTAAATTTAAAAGAAAATAAAATTGTCAAAATTTCCCCACATATGTCGATATACTCCCTACATATATGTAAACATACCCTTCATTTTTTTGAAAAACGATTTTCCCTCTTAAATTCAAAATTCAAAATATGATTATCTAACCACCAAATTTTGAATTCTATCTAATTTCCCTGTCGTTTTCTTTCTACAAATGCTAAATAATATAAAATTTATCGGATTCTTCAAGTTCCAAGAGATTAAGAGAAGCGACCACCCCCTAAACTACAATATCATCACTTTAGGCCCCATCCAAATCACCACCATTGCCAAAGTTATCAAAATATAGGATGATCCGACGCATGTCATCAACATGTTTTCAGAAATAGATTCCAAATATGCCTCTCAAAAGAATAAGAAAAGTAAGGTTAATCCTTTGCGATCTTCAAAATCATCTATTGAACATTGAAGCTAATCCAATAGTGATTGAAGTGGAAAACTAAATTTTGTCATTCATAATCCTATGAATGATGAGGAAGATGAGGAGGAAGAGGAAGGTGTTGTTGAAGATGACGATGAAGTTAAGTGTGCAGGAGAGGTTTGCTTTGATCGTGATGGAAATATCATGGAACAAAAAAGAAATTTTTGTCTCCTCTATCCCTTTTGCTTAATCCATAAGTCTTCCATAATAAAAAAGAAGCATTTATTCATAAAGTTTAAGTTTGGCTTGTTAGTATTATTAGGTTTTTATTTGATTTGGTTTGATTTATATTCTTGGAATTTTAGTTTGATTTGTATAATTTGATTTGAATAGATAAAGATTGTCTTATCTTATTTATCTAAAGTTTCATATTTTAATCCTCATTTATATGTCATAATTGTATCATGATAATATTCTTTTATAAACTTAAATCCAAATTTATTGATTTTGACACTTAAGTTTATAACTATACCAGTTGGGGAGTTTTTTCACATATTTTTATTGATGACGAAGAGGGAGAAAAATATAGAATATACACACATATATATATCAGGAGGAGATATGTAACTTGGGGAGAGGGAGGTTATATCATATTATCTATACAGGAGTATTTAATGATTGTCATCATCAAAAAAATGGAGATTTCTAATACATCCGTTATTTATTTTAATGATAACAATCATATAAAATATAGATATTAATATTTTGCTAAGTTATATAGTATATAGTTCAGAATATTACATAGGTGTTGAATCAATGACTGTATGGTATAAAGACTCAAGATAAACATATGAAGACTCATGAGTTCAAAGACAATGAAACGAAGATCTCAAGGTTATAATTTAGCATATGGAGACATTAATATATATTGTTAGTTTGAAAGTAATTTCCGATCTTTATCTCCAATTTTTGACCTTTGATATTTTAAACAAAAATAAATTATTTTAAATAATAAAATATAATTTAAAAATATTTTACAAAAAGTTTTTTAAGTCCAAAATATATAAAAACCATGTTCAAAATATTTTACAAAAGTGCAGAATTTTCAATCTAGTTTAAAAGAACATAATTTTCATTTTTCATTAGCATATTTTGACATATATATCCAGGATATATCAACATATGTGCCACCAAATGGTTTTTCAAATTTTGAACGGAAGTGTTTATTCGACACAACACTTCATGAATGGAAACATCTGTTAATTTACTATATAAAGGGGAGTGTAAACAAATTTTTAAATAACTAGTTACTTACTTTATTCCCATTCCTTGCTCCCTTGAAAATATACTCTATTCTCTTCAAAATTATATAGAATCTATTTATACTTCATTGTATTCATTCAATACTACTTTCTTACTATTTTGGAAACATCTCTTTCTCACTTCAAAGATCAAAGTGCTATCCAAGAGGCTACAGGATCTATTATATCCAATGTACAAAATTTGTTTTATAAAAATTATCAACTCTATTTGTGTTTGCTTAGGTATGATTGCATCATATTCACATCAAATGGGTATGCTTAGTAGCACATTCAAGTCAAGTGGGTGTGCTCAATAGCCCTGTCAAATCTAGTGAGTTTACCCTGGATATGAAATACATGCGGGTGTGTCTCATAGCCTCGAAAATGAGATTGTATTTGGATTTTCCTTCTGCTTGGTTAAAGAATGGCATTTGAAAAGGAATATGTACTGTCAATTGTATGGGATTGGATGTATGAGAAATTCGAACTAGTACAAAATTCCTGATTTCATCTCTCTAACTCTTACTTTACTTCACATCAATTGTCGTATAAGAAGTTATATAGCCTTTGTTGGGTAAAGTGGAGTAACAATATGAGGCCTAGAGTGTCTTGATTTTCTATTTTGAGTGATTTGGAAATGAATACACAATAACAACAGTTGGAGTTTTTGATTTGAGAATAAAATTCAGTTTCAATCGAGAGAAAGGGAGATTGAGTGCATATAATTGAGTGACTGTGTAATGACCCACTTTTTTGGACAGTTTAAATCGACGATAAACCACATACGCCAGACTCAAAGCATTCAAAAGGGAGAATTTTTATGGGTAAACAAGAAAAAGCATAGAAAGAAAGAAAAAATACAGAATATCACAAGGGAGAGACAAGATATAATAATCAAATAAATAGTTCAGGAAGTCGTTTTACAAATAACATTTGATTATACTTTTAGAATACAGACCAGAGTTACATACAATAGGAATAAATTAATAAATGCAGCAGAACAACATGATGCAGTGGAATAAATATAATAAATAATAATAGTATTAAGGCTTCATCTTCCTCCTTCAAAAAAGCAGTCTTCGATATACTAAAAAGCTCAAACTGACTCGAGAGAAGTGAAAAGACAAAACATTTGAGTTGGAACTAAAAGATCTTATGTAACAGTAAATAAATAAGAGTGTAACGGCGTCGGAGATGTTTATGGGTTTTGACATCTCCTATCCAGTTTCAAACATGAGTGCAATAACTTAAGAGACGTTTGGAATTCCATCTCCTAAAGACCTGTTAAACTATCTACATACATAGTACAATGTGCTATTATAATAGTGTCTACAGTAAAGTATTAAAATAGCATTAAGGCGTTACCCATATTCCCTTTAACACATTTTTTTATTCCCGTAGTATATACGGTAGCGCAATTCCTCCGTAAACTGGAGGGCTATTAATGGGCACTCTATAGATATGGTATAAACCAAACTCGTAGAAGGCGCGGTAAGGCATGCGACACGGCAAGCGAGGCAATGCCAGGGTAGGATTCTACCATTTACACTCCCGAACTGGTGGTAACACATAGCAGCTACTACCGTCCACCTTGGAACACACTCCCATAATCAAAATCAAACGGTGGCTACCAAATCAATCACAAAGTCATAACACGGTATCGAAGAAGCATGCCCGATTGAAGGTGCGGCCTCACTTAACCCGGTATAGCTCCTGTTTTAGCCACATCAAGTTGACTCCCGGGAGTCAGGGCTATGTAAATAAATCATACAGAATCATTCACCAAACCATCCTACTTCATTCTGGAATCTCCACCACGTACACAATTAAGTGGTTTTCGATATTGGCAGAGAGTATAACAATATCTGATCCCGGTCTCTTTACCAACCAAACGCTTATATCACATTGGATGTTTCTTTTGCATTTCAAAAGTCAATTCATAATTGATATCAAATTTTCATATTCGATTCATACATATCACTTTCTACCGAAAAAATTGGTTAAATCTCATTTCAATATCATCATATTTAATCAAATATGATTTCATCAGAAAATGTCATTCAAATTCCAAATTAGATTACAACATCATTTAACCATATTCGCTTTAAATCAAGGATTTAAATATAGCAGTCCAACCTTGCACCATTTTATTTTAGAAAATAGTTTAGAGTGTTTTAAAATAGTTTAAATGATTTTAATATTTTAAAATAGTTAAAATAGATTAAAATAGTTCAAAATAGATTAAAATAGTTTAGGTGGATTTAAGATAGTTTAAATAGATTTAAAATAGATTAAACAGATTTAAAATAAATTAAATTTTTTTTAAAATAATACTATAAGATTTAAAATGAATTTAATAGATTTAAAATAAATTAAAATGGGTTAATTAGCTTTAATAGATTAAAATAGATTAAGATAAATGAAAATAGTTTAAACTGAATAAAATAGTTTAAATTAGTTGAAAATAGATTAAAGTAGTTTAATAGTTTGAAAATCTAATCAAGATTTTTAAAATAATAAATCTTTGAATAGTATATACTAAAATAATTAAGTTTGAAATTGATATTAAAATAAACTGTCTTTCATTTCAACACATCTGGACCATATCCAGATCCAACAAACTAAATTTCTTTCAATTCAAATTCCTATAAAAATCATTTCAATTTATATTGATTTCAAATTCGTGTTTGAACTAAAATTTTGAAAACTTAAATTTCATAGATTTCAAAGTAATTATTTAAACATTTCCAATAACTCCATTTGGATAACTTTCAGTTATATTTCAAATTCAACTTTGAAATTTCTATTTTTATTCGTTTAAATAATTCATTTAAATCAACTCCAATTTCGACATTTAAAACTTGGATTTTTGAAAAAAATCGGTTTGTATAAATCAATTTATTTCAAAATATCATTTACTAATTCAAAAATTAAGGATTTAAAATCATTTAGTTTAACTAATTCATTGTCCATACATAATTTTCTGCCATATGGTCAAGTGATACAGATATATATCATTTCAACCAATAATAATTTAAATTTACGGTTATATATCATTTCAACCGCATTCCCGAGTTAAAATTAAAATCTATAAAATCACTCGGGTTTATCATTTCAACCCATAACAATTTTTCCCTAATCTATAGATCGTTTAGGTGTGTATCATTTCAACTCGTAGCAATTTTTTGAACAATAAGCTAAGGGAACTTGCAGTGTTATAAAAATACAGTATAACATCCATTCAACAATCAAACATCCACCGCAATAATCATTTAGATCAACAAAAAATAACAATAATTGACTTATCATCAATAACGGGTATTAATAGGCAATTTAAAATTCAGTATTAAATTAAATAGCGACTAAACTCAAAAAAGTCAGATTTAACTAGAATGATAATTTAAATATACCAAACATCAACCAATCAATTTCTAATCGCATTATAAATTCAATTTAACTAACATAAGATAATCTAGTAGTTGTGAGTGGGTCAACACACTCACCTTTGATTTCAAACCGATTTGAAATCCAATATAGAGTCCAAATTTGAACGGTCTTAGAGTTTGTCCAAACTAGTTTCAAAATGTTCGAAATTTCGATACGATCTCAATGGAACAAACCGCATCCAAATTCGAGTTTATACGCAAAAGTTATTAGCATTAGAACATTCGTAAGTAAAAATTAAAATTAGAAAATACATAAAACAACACCCATCACCTCTCTGACACGTCATCGTCTCTCACTTCCCTAGAAAATGAACATGGCATGCATGAACCAACCCTAGGGTAGTTGCCACCCAACCCTTCTTTGATCGATCATCGTTCCACACGCCGCTCCACTCAGCCTGAACGCACGCCACCATCCACGAAGCTCCGCGCTCCTGCGAACAATCATCACCAGTCAATCGCGACCCCAAACAAATGCAGCCGTTGCCTTAAATTTCGAACCCCAAATGCATTTTTCGAGATGATCAAGCCACAGATACTCGATCGACCATCACCAATGAACAGCTTGCGACAATCTCCACAACACCATACCCTCTGCTTGAAGATCCATCGTCGTTGATAATCCTCCCATTGAACAGTCGAGATTCATCCCTGAAATTCTAAACACACAGAGACCCAAATCGAAAAAAAACTATAGATCTAGGTTGAGCTCATCAAGAGCTTTGAATCTGTGTATAATAATATGATAGGGTTTCGAGAAGTTTGAATTTTGAAATTGATTTGAAATTTGAAATTGATTTGAGATTTAGGGTTTCATATTCTGACTTTTGAGAAGGAGAACTGGTAGAAGAAATAGTACATACAAAAATAAGAATGAGAAACAATTAGGGTTTGTAACAGCCTATATATAGGCATATCTGAATTAGAAATGAACGAACCAGATTGGATTGATCGAAACGACAACGTGACCTAAAAAACCGTTCTGACTTCGAAATGAAAGTAGGCTATCTCGTATATCAAAATATATGTTTTCGATATTTTTAAACTCAATGGAACAGGCTTCAAGTCCTATTTCCATTGTATGCAGAAGTTATCTTTTAAAATCGGTTTATTTCAAATTGATGTCAATGAAAATGATTTTTACGCATTCCACGCCCGTACGATCAAACGACAAGTCTGATCGTTACGAAACTTGAAATCCTACAATAGTTCACCGTTACGGATCCAATGAAACCGGTTTCATTGAAATCCAGAACAGTGGCCAAAAGGACTATTTTCACGTTAACTAAATAAATTATTATTAAATTAACTAAATCACTTTTAAATTTTATATTTAAAAGTCAACAATTTTTACCGTTTTGACTACATATAAACTTATAATCCTTTAATACAAAATTCCAATTATTAATATTGGTCTAGTTGCAGCATTCCATTTTCAATTACAATATGTTCATTAATTATAATTTAAGACTCGATAAATTGATTTAATTTGATTTCAATCATTTTATCCAATCAATCATTACTTTATAGACATAATCAACATTGGTTTTCATTTTATTACATCAAAAATATGTAAATATCAACTTTTACCATATTGGTCGCAATATTTCAAATATATCAAATTTTTGTTGATTTTCACATTAATTATAATTTGAAATCCCTATAAATTCATTTATCTTGGTTTCACTCTTATTATTAAATCAACTATTTCCTTATGAATATAATTGACATTTCGATAAATTTTATTACATTCACATTTTACAGTTATCGTTTTAACACATATTCATGTAATATTTAATTACATTTATTGCAACTGATTTCCAATTTAACTCAACAGATTAAATCAATAGATAACAAATAACGATTGTCACCTTTTTCTTAATCTAATCACATTTATAATTTTATTATCTACAACAAATGTTATAACTACTTGCACATCCCTGATTTAATTTTCAGTATTAGCCAATTTCAATTTATTACGTAAAATTTCAACATTGACCCCAATATTAAATTTTATTTCTTTATTTACAATCTATAACTAATTTTGACTTTATAATCATTTCCATTAATTGGACTTACATAAAAATAGTTATTAATTGCTTTAAAATTAACATTATTAAATTCATTCTAGTTATATTTTTTCATTATTAAACCTTTATTTTTTTTTTCATAACATTAAATTCCAGAACTTATTTAATTAATAAATTTAATTATCGAAAATTACGGGTCGATATACTCTGCCCCATTCAAAAAAAATTGTCCTCGAAAAGGGAAAAGAAGGAATTAATATATCTTATTCAAAGTATTCAATTTATATACAATTTATTTACATAATTAAATAGTTTAGATAAAATACATCAATTTATAAAAATTAAATCCTTTTATATTCAAGTTTAACAAAAGTTTGAAAAACATTTCCACTTTCACAAAATTTTCCAAGTCAAAAAATTCACCGAAAATTTGGACAGTCTCCTTTGTATGGAGTGGTCTGAGAGAAATAATTATATCAATAATAGCAATATATATCTCATATTTCAAAATAGTATCTCCCAAACCATGGGAGAACAATATAATATCGCTAGAAAATCGTAATCAGAAAACGCGCCTATTTGTCGGGAAAATAACGCTTATTTATAAAACCAAAAGCAGTAGTTATTGCTTCCATAAACCTGTGTTTCACTTACATAATCCAAAGAAGTTAATGGTTATATAAAAGAGAAATATTTAGTTGTTTCAATAACAAATCAACACAACATTACAACAATCACTTGCAACCAAAAACATATAATCATCACATGCAATCAAAGTAATCAACCACCCATCCATAACAACCAAAACAAATGGTTTGTTCAGGTTCCGAAACTTTAAATAGTATAAAATGATAAATAAACTACTAAGTATACCATACACTCAACTGTCTTAGATAAAACTTAATAGATATTTATATATCTTTATACAGTTAGAAGTATCCCTTCCCAAACATCCCATAAGCCAAAACAAACAATAACTTCGAATAATATTTGCATTTATTCTTATTACTTTCTTTTCACATCATTTAATGTTCACTTTTTCATTCATTCATACCATGTTCGTTTTATTAATTTAACTTCATTATTAACATTCATTTCCCATTCATTCATACAATGCATTCTTATTTCATTACTTTACATTCATTGCCTACATAAGTTAATTCCTTTTCAATTATTTAGGTTGTCCATTATTATGTAAGTCTCTTTACACTTTTATTCACCATTAATAATTATTTCTTTTTCACATTCATTTCTTCCATATGTAGTATTATTGAATGTTAAATCCATTTCTAAATCATTTCACATTTTCTAAAGTCAAAATCATTCAATTAGTATAGCATTCACTCTAATTATAGATGGCTTCAACATTAACTTAAGTTTATGACATTTTATAACATCTAAATTCTTATTTATAGAGATAATTCTATTGAACACTTTCATTATTCAAGTTTTACTTGTATAATATTCTATTGCATATTTTTATTTAACATTACAACTTTTAACATTTTGGTAGGTTATATATATATATGCGTTTATATATATATATATATATATATATATTGTATGTATGTATGTATGTATGTATGTTTTAAGAACTCGTTTACTTTAGTTAACAAAATGTTCTACACTTTTCATCTTTTTAAAATTTTATTATCTTTGATTTACAAGTTACAAATTTCCCTTTTTTTTATATATTTCATTAATCACTTAACATCAAATTTCTTATTCTTCAATTTAGAAGCTTCCAACTATTAAAATGGTTAAGATTTTCATTCATTATAATAATTAAAATTTCTAATTTATAGAGACTTAAGAACTAAATTACGGGTTCCATTTCAAATCATTAAAAATAATATATATATCTTTTATATATATCAAATCGAATTTCAGAAATTAAAATTAAGATTTGTTTATCAAAATAAATGTGTAGTAAAACTACTACCGTATTTTTCCCAATTTGAAACTTGAAAATAAACGTCGATGATGCATGCACTCATTACCGAAATTATTTTCCATTGACAAAGAGGGGAGTACAAAGCTTATTTCCTTCCAAAATTTCTTTAGACATTTTTTTTCAAATCATATTGAAATATTTATATCAGAAAATACTTCCAAATAATACTAATATTATATTCCAAAATCATTTGAAAGAGAAATTCAAAACCTCGAAACTTATGTTCTCAAACTTCCAATTTACATTATTTTATTTGTAAATTCTATTTTAAAATTCAATGTTTATAAAATTTCACTATTTAACAACAAACATTTAAAATCCAACTTTATCATTTATAACTTTTCTTTTATATACAAAATATAATGCTAGGTAAAATTATTTCATTTACCTATATTTCAAAACAAATATTATGTCGGTCTGGTCTATCAAGTGTTTAAAATCTCTATCGATGTCATAGCATCGTATGTGCCGACCAGGATTTATAAATACTATGTAGAACAAATTAATACAATATAAAAACCTTCTATAACACTGACAAATGTGCTCTCTATATATATACACTCAATAACTCATTATAGGGTATTACTACCCTATATCTAATGAGTTAGACTCCACAAAGCTAAGGTTATCGCTAAACCAAAGCTCAAATACCAAATGTAACGACCTGCCTTTTTGGACGGTTTAAATAGACGATAAACCACACACGTCAGACTCGAACCATTTAAAAGAGAGGATTGTTATGGGGTAAATAAGAAAAAGCAAAGAAAGAAAGAAACCAATACAGATTCTCATAGCGGAAAGACAAAATATAATATTCAAATAAACAGTTCCCGAAGCTGTTTTACAAATAACATTTTATTATACTTTTACAATATAAATCAGAGTTACATACAACATGAGTAAATAAATAAATGCCGTGGAACAATATGATGCAGTGGAATAAATATGACAAATAATAATAGATTAAATCTTCCTCTTTATCCTCTAGAAAAGTAGTCTCCGATACACTGAAAAGCTCAGACTGACCCAACCGAAGTAAAAAGACAAAACACTCGAGTTAGAACTAAAAGATCTCATGTAAGTTAAGTCAACAGTAAATAAATAAGAGTGTAAAGGCGTCAGAGATGTTCATGGATTTTGACATCTCCTATTCAGTGTCAAACGTGAGTGCAATAACTTAAGAGATGTTTAGGATTTCATCTCCTAAGGATCCGTTAAACTAACTACATGCATAGTACAATATGCTATTATAATATTGTCTACAGTAAAGTAAATTATTAAAATAGAATTAAGGCATTACACATATCTCCCTTAACACATTTTTTTATTCCTATAGTATATATAGTGCCATAATTCCTCCGTAAAGTGGAGGGCTATTAGAGGGCACTCCATAGGTGCGGTATAAACCAAACATATAGAAGGCGTGATAAGGAATGTGGCATGGCACGTGAGGCAATGCCAAGGCAGGATTCTATCATTTGCTCTCTCGAACTGGTGGTAACACATAACAACTACTACCAAACAATAGATTAAAATAGTTTACGTGGATTTAAGATAGTTTAAATAGATTTAAAATAGATTAAATAGATTTAAAATAAATTAAATACATTAAAATAATTTAAATTGATTTAAAATAAACTAAATTGGGTTAATTATCTTAAATAGGTTAAAACATATTAAAATGGATTAAGATAAATTAAAATAGTTTAAATTGAATAAAATAGTTTAAATTAGTTGAAAATAGATTAAATTAGTTTAATAGTTTGAAAATCATAAAATCATGATTTTTAAAATAATAAATCTTTGAACGGCATATATTAAAATAATTAAGTTTTAAATTGATATCAAAATAAACTATTTTTTTCATTTCAACACATTTGGACCATATCCAGATTCAAAAAACTAAATTTTCTTTCAATTCAAATTCTCATAAAAGTCATTTCAATTTATATTGATTTCAAACTCATATTTAAACTAATGTTTTTAAAGAACTTAAATTTCATAGATTTCAAAGTTTAATTATTCAAACATTTCTAATAACTCCATTTCGATAACTTTCAGTTATATTTCAAATTCAACTTTGAATATTCCATTTTTGTTCTTTTAAATAATTCATTTAGATCAACTCGAATTTCAAATTTAAAAATTGGATTTTTGAAAATAATTCAGTTTATATAAATCAAATTTATTTCAAAATATCATTTACTAAATTCAAAAATTAAGGATTTAAAATCATTTAATTTAACCAAATCGATGTCCGTACATAATTTTCTACCCTATGGTCAAGTGATGGGGATATATATCATTTCAACCCATAATAATTTAAATTTATGGGGATATATTATTTCAACCCGCAATCTCAAGTTAAAATTAAAATCCGTTAAATTGCCCAGGTTTATCATTTAAACCTATAATAATTTTTCCCTAATCCATAGATCGTTTGGGTATGTATCATTTAAACCCATAGGAATTTTTTCAACATAAGCTAAGGGAACTTGCAATGTTATAACAATATAGTATAACATCCAATCATCCAATATCAACAATCAAACATTTATCATAATCATCATTCAGATTAAAAAATAAATAACAACAATTGACTGGTCATAAATAACATGTATTAACAGGCAATTTAAAATTCAATATTAAATTAAATAGAAATTAAATTAAATAAAAGTCAGATTTAACTAGAATGACAATTGAAATATACCAAACAACAACCAATCAATTTTTAATTACCTTATAAATTCAATTTAACTAACATAATATAATTTAGTAGTTGTGAGTGGGTCAGAACACTCACCTTTGATTTCAAATCGATTTGAAATCCAAAATAGGGTCCAAATTTGAACAGTCTTAGAATTTGTCCAAACTCATTAGAAAATATCAAGAATTTCGATACGATCCCAAAGGAAGAAACCGCTTCCAAATCTGAATTCATACGCAAAAGTTATTAACACTAGAACATTCGTATATTAAAATTAAAATTAGAAAATATATAAAATAACACCCATTACCTCTCTTACACGTCATTGTCACTAACATCCCTAGAAATGAATATGGCATGCACGAACGCAACTGTAGGGTAGCCGCCACCCAACCCTTCTTCGATCGATCACCGTTCAACACACCGCTCCACTCGGCCTGAACGCACGCCACCATCCATGAAGCTCCATGGTCCTGCGAACAAGCATCGCCAGCCAGTCGCGACCCCCAAACAGATGTAGCCACCACCTTAAATTCTGAACCCTTAATGCATTTTTCAAGGCGATCAGGCTACAGATGCGACGAGCGACCATCCCCGATGAACAACGGCGACAATCTCCACAACACCATACCCTCTGCTCGAAGATCCATTGTCGTTGATCATCCTCCCATTGAATGACTGAGATTTATAACGGCGTGAAGATTTTCGACTCCGAAAATCGACACTAATACGCTCACTGTATAGTGTACTGAGCAATGGAGTGGTGGAAATGCCAGCTGTTAGGGTTTAGAAGAAAAGATGTAGAATACGAAATAGAAACAATAGCATAGAATCTCACAATCGCAGTGGAACAAAATATAATATACAAATAGCAGCATTTTATACAAAGAAAAGCTGTAGCTATCAATATACATAAAAGATATCAGAGTACAACAAGTCTGGATAGTTATAATGACTTGTCCTCAACTACTGTCTATACAACCTAGAATACACGGTGGAATATAGTCAATATGTCTCTGTCATTCATCTTGTCTGCTGAGCTCCGAATGTCATAACCTGAAAAACTGTAATATTCAGTCTAACCCGAGCATTACAATGAAGTAACACCCAATTCAGGCTGGAAACCAGCGTGAGTAAACCAATTTGATTGAAAATACTTAGGTTATAAAGCTTCATCGGAACCAAGGTAACTCGTATAACACTATGAGTTTTTATCTTGTTATAGCCAAACACTTGTTACAAAATCCATTGATATTTAAAATGATATTTAAGTACAGTTACTTATTTAAGCAATCAAGTTTGTTTAATTTATTTGATTCCAACCTATTAAACTTTATAATCAAGACCATAAAGGGTAGTAGTGATTGTCAAATCGAATTAGTATCGAATAACGCTAATATCTGATACCGGTCTTTCCGAATTCAGGAAATAAATTTAAAGGAAGCAAATTGCTAAAATAAACAATTTACTATCTAGGGCGACAATATTCAAATAGGGAAATTTGTTACAGATGTTTATTTCAAATAAAACATATCATCTTTTAATCTACTATTTAACTCACCTGACCACCGAATGGCACAAGCAAGAATAATTAAATTAAATCTCCAATAGAATTAAGCCATGATATAGATCGTTAACCAAATTAACGGTCTATAACAATATCAAACAATTTCGCATCAGGATTTATAACTTTAATTAACTGAAAACCCATTATGTCTTAATCCAAATTAATAACAGATCAGGAAAGTATATAACAATTTATTTCTAGCTAATTAAAATTAAACACACTACTTAATCTCTAACTTGGTAATTTACATAAGTTTGAGTAAATGATAATACTATAATTAATTAATTACCCCTTTAATTATAAAGTATCAATAAACTCTAATTCATGAAAAAAATCCATTTCACTAATTTAAAACATTGGGAGTAGGATTAAGATGCAAATATTCAATATTGATTTGAATTTAAAATGAAAAAAAAAATAGATTTTTGAGTTTTTTTTTAAAGTTATTATATAATAATAAGTTTTTACTTCTTCTCTTCATCCTTTCTTTCCTTCCTTTTCTTTTATTTTCCTTTTCCTTATTCTTTCATTTTCTTCCTTTTCTTTCTTTATTTTTTCTTTACTTCCTTTCTTATATCTTTTTCCTTTCTTTTATCTTTTCCCTTTCTTTTTCTTTTTGGCCCAAGCCGGCCCAATTTCCCCTACTCCTTCCTTTCTTCCAGTTTCCTTCCTGCCCCTTTCATTCGGAAAGAAAAATGCACACGACCCCCACCCCTCTGCACACACATGCTGCACCTGTACACCATCTTCGGCAATCTCCCTCGTCACCGTCCATCTTCTCTGGTCACTCATGACCATTGCATTCCCACTTGCCTACCTGAAAATGTGTTTGAACCTTGGTTCGAAATTTGAACTGCTGCCAGAAAATGGAAAATTAAACTTCACCGCCAAATTGCCTCGCCACCATACCACAGCCCATCGTCCATCACAAAAATACACCTAGAGCTTCACCATCATCTACTCTACAATTTCCCCCACACGCGCACGTCTCTACTCTTCACTCGTCACCACCATCCCCTCGAACTCGAAGGCCACTCAAAACTAAACCTAAACCCTAATTCGAACTCGCCTGGCCTTCCCACACAATTAGAATTTTCCATATTATTTTTCATGGAAGCGCCTCCCTTTCGGCCACCTCGCCGCCAACACTCGTACCATGAAATCGATTCCATCGCCAGAAATTTCCCAATGACCAATAACCAATCAACTCGGCGTCACTTCCCCAATATACACTTAAAAACTTCCAAATCACCATCAAAAATCATAATTTTCAATAAGCAGCACATCAGGAAATCGATCGATGGAAAAATGATATTCGAACCTCAACCATTTATGAGCTAGCTACTATAATATCTAGTTTTCTTCCTTCATACCTCATAAATTTGAACGAGTTGAATTTTTAAAATACACTACACTTGAAAATAAACCAGTTTCTTCTTGGAAGTAAGTTTTAAAACTATGTAGGATTTTAGATAATGATTTTTGAAGTTCAAACTTTAACTGTTTTTATTAAAATAGAACAAAGAATATAGGGTATGACATTTCTTCCCTGGTTGAACAGCTAGATCTGACACTTATTACAAACACTACACATCATAAAAACATGTATACTTATCAGAGACCAAAACTAGTCCTATCAGAGACCAAAACTAGTCCATGGAATTATAGTTGGATGTGAATACATGGGAAACCAGCAAATAAAAAAAATGAGGAGTTTTACTCACCTTTTCAAATAGGAGACATTGTTGCTTTGTTTAACCCACTGCCTTTACTTTGTTTTACTGGTAGAACTTCTTCTTAATTGCAGATTGTAAATATTTTTGTTCGAATGCCAAAATGTACCAAAGGTAAAGCCTATTTAAAAAGAGAATGGATGCAACTTCTCCAGTACAGCAAGTTTTTCTCATTTTTTTAATATAGGGGAGCAAACTGTTAGGCTATGAATATATAGGAGAGGAGGAAGTGTATGGGATAGAATTCGTCGCTGCAGATTTGTACTGTTGTATTTTATTTTATATTTCCTTTCTTACCTTTTTCCTGATCTGATTTTTTTTTGTATTTTGACTTGATTTAATTTCCATATGACCTGATTTTGATAAGATGTTTTTTAAGCTTGACTAGATTTTTTTATGATGATGTCTCCTAACATGTTTACATGTACATTCTTTGATATAGATACAGATATGTGTATATATATTTATGTGTGTGTATATATATATATATATCCTTATGCATATATATGCCTTTTCCATTTCCTAATAATGTACAAATACATGTATGCCTCTTATAAATTCACTTATATATATCTTCCATCATTTATGTACATATATATGTTTACATTTATTCATATACGCATTTATTCACCCTAAACACTTATATATATACATATATATACATATACAATATACATTTTTACTTTGTCATGTTTACCTTTGTTTTATATATTTAAGTATACACGTGCTTAGTCATATATTGTATAGATATTGATTGTTTTCATAAGCATTGTTTTTATAACATATATACATATATACCTATCCATATATGTTGTTGTCATCATATTTACATATATATTTTTTCACATTATCACCTATTTACATAATAATCTATATTTTTATGAATATTTTATCTTAATTTAAATGGTGGAGTTTATACATATATTGTTTATTTTTTTTCCTATAAGATTTATCATATCTAGAGATTTTTTTTCCAATTTTAAAATCTCATATGCTATAAATCAATCATGCCCCAAAATTTATTAATTTAAGGGTTTATATAGTTTTTAAATCAATTTTTATAATTAGGTATTTCTAAATCTTAGAAATTTATTTTTTGACTTATAAAATTCAATATTTCAATAATTAAAATCAGTTAATCACCCAATTAACAGACTTTCAAAAAATCCGGTTCGTCGCATTCCCCCCCGCAAAACTTTTCATCCTCGAAAAGGAACGAAGCGAGAATTTTAATTTTAATGTTTATTGTTAGTTAGATCATTCTTTAAACATTTTTACTCTTTTTATTTTAAAAGTTTAAAACACTTTTCAATTCCCATAGTATTACCAAACTAGTTTTATAAAAATACTTTTATAACTCAATTTCTAAATAAGTCCATCCTTATTCTCATAGAAATTCAGTCATACGTCGATCAGGCGTAGGACTGAAAAATCTATAAGTACTTAGTAGACCGATTTCAACACCCAGTGAAAATACTTGAAAAATAAACTTTTACGAGAATGCTATGGAAATCATCACCCCCTCCATGGGTCGTTGTTAGCACGATGATTACGTCGCTATCAAGGCAAAATCTATAAGAAAACTGTAGACATCCGCACCTCTGGATTTCGCCACGAAAACCGCCACAGATCGCAACTACACCCAGGGTTGCATTACTATCAAAGCAAAAACCATGTAGCTATAGGCATCAGCGCCCTCGAATTACGCTGCCAAATGAAACTTCACTACATAGATCGCAGACTACACAAAGGTTGCGTCACTATCCCAGTGAAACCCAATGTAAACTGTAGGCTCTCAGCGCCACACGAAAGGTCGCAATCTACCGATGTTACTTTTCGCTCTTCCAGTAAAATCAAACATAGATTTTAGGCAATCACCGCCCCTCGACTTACGCTAGAAACATAGTAGATCGTAGTTACACCAGATTTATGTTGCTATCACAACATAACCCCAATGTATTTGTAGACATCTGCGCTCTTAAATTTCGCTACCCCAACCAGTATCCACAACAACTACAGTTTTGTTCGGACGTCCTCTGGGATCCAAATTTAGAACCCTCTTGGGGCTCAAGGCAGAACCACTCAGTTGATCTCCTACTAGAAGTTCCAACTCTAAATGGGAGTGCCTCTTTCCCCATAGCATTCTCAAAACAATTCATACTATACACATATAGTACCTTTCAAATCATACTCTTTATATGTATTACATATAAACTTCAAAATCGATATTTCAAAAATGATATTTCAAAATCGATAGTTCTCAAACTTGGCTTTCCAAATTCTCAAAATTTGCTCTTTGCCAAAACCAAAAGACTTTCAAAATCATTGGGTTCCAAAAACCATTTCAGTTCCATTCTCATAAAACCATATATATAGTATATGTATGTATGTATGTATAAGTGTATATATATGTATGTATATATGTATGTATATATATGTATATGTATACATATATATATGTGTGTGTATATATATGTGTGTGTGTGTGTGTGTGTGTGTTTATTCTTGAATAATTTTCGGATCACTTCATACTCGTATAAATTCCACTGAATAATTTTCGGATCACTTCATACTCATATAAATTCCACCTTATCCTTCAAATATCTTTCAAAGATCTTTTCTTCTGATTATAATTTCAATAAGGGGAGTTTTTAATATAGAACAAATATATATAACCTCATTAATGCCAAATCAAAATTTTCAAGTTCGATTTCCTTTCTCAAAGTCATTTGTAACATTACTTACTTCGTATAAAGTGATTTTCAGTTATAATACTATCCAACCTTTTATTTTTAAATCATCGTATTTAAGCAAAAATATACTCTTTCACTTCAAAATCATTTTTGCCTTAATATCCCGATTCTGGTTCAGATTTAGAACTGCTCCAGTTTTCCATTTGGGTTATAACTTCAATTTATTCCAATTTGTATTTAAATCCATGATTTTAAATATAAGCAATTTCCACTTTGACCAGTTTGAATTTAGCAAATGACTTAAACAGTTTTAAAAATAGTTAAATAGTTAATATAAGATAGTTTGAGCATTAAAAGAATGGTTTGTATAGTAAATAACTTGGAGATATCAAAATAATCTAAATATTTAAGAAGATAGTTTAAGACAGTTTATATTTAAAATAGTTTATTTGAAAATAATTCAAAGTCAAACTGATTTAGATTCCCAATCTCCAATTCGAATCAACTTTCAATTTCCACTTAAATTGATTCAATCCCGATTTCGATTCGAATTATCTTCAATTCCCATTCCAATTCAATTCATCTCCAATTTGCATTTATTTCAATTCTGTACTCAACCCATAATCATCTCAATTTATGTAAATTCAGTTCAGTTTTCAAAATATGGATTTGATCACTTAAATCAAATTATTCCTTAATATTTAATTTAGCAACCCAAATCTAAAATGTTCATCTACATTTTCCTTTACTTAAAATTATTCCAAGGTTTGATTGAGGGCTTTTTTTTACAAAATAAATTTTCAAAATTCAATTGATTACCTAATTACAACTTCAAACTTTGAAACCCAAGTCTTAAACAGTTTCGGTTAACTAGTTTATTTTTGACATTTCAAACGTAAGTTCAATATAATTCCCTTTTCATAAATTCAATTTTATTTCCAAGAATCAAAATCATTTAAAAGTTCCGAATCAAATTTTATTTCTATTCAATTTAAGGGTTGGATATACATCATTTCACTCCACTTTTCAATTTAATTAAACTAATCCAATTTACAATTTTATATATATTGTTAATAACAAACATGATGGTTGCAGGATATGTCAAAGTAAATAAACATCTAAATTATCTAAAACACCCATCAATAGAATCCACCACAAATTTTCAGAATTCCAAACTCATTTTATATCTCAAAAATCTTTTTGAAATCATTCATGTATACATAACTTCTTTTGCACCCCTTATCAAACCTATACCTTTTTCCCCTTTCCATTAATTCCATTTAACTTCCATAGGGTAAAATCTTAATTTCATCTTGAAATTTTCCAATTTCAGATTATACTTTCAAAACTTATTTAAATTGCCCTAAGCTAAATTTCAATTCATTTAGTCCATTCAATCTTACTCAATATAAATTTCAATTCCAAATTTAAATTTCTTATCAATGTTATTCCCCACTTTTAGGTTCAAAAACTTACTTCCTTCGGGTTATACTCTCATTCTAAGGGGGTTCCTGAATTCAACTCCCAGTATCTATTTCAAATCAACTTTGAACCCATGCACACAGACACACAAATTTATCCATTTTTTATCAATCACGCTTTAAATTTTAAACCATTCTTGGTTTTTACTCTAAAACAAACTCATCTTCAAACACTCTTATTTTAAAACAAGATTTGTATATTCAAAAATATAATATTATTTATTATTTCCTTCTTATACACTTTGAAACAATTCCAAAATTTTTCTGGGCTTAGATTTAAAACTTCATAATTTAAATCCATTTCAATTTATAGGTCATACTCATATAAATTTTTTACTTCCTTAAACCATTTTACTTTGTTCGTCATTGTTTATTTAATAATAAACATTCTTTATTAAGACACAATACCTAATTTTCGATAATTATCATATCTAGAAATCAAGCATACTATATATTCCATCCTTGTCTTAAATGGATTTGAGTAAGGATAACGCTAATATCCGATCCCAGTCTTTTTGAATTCGAGAAATAAATTTAAAGGAAGTAAATTGTTAAAATAAACAATTTACTATCTAAGGTGAAATATTCAAATAGGGGAATTTATTACGGATGTTTATTTCAAATAAAATGTATCATCTTTTAATCTACTATTTAACTCGCCTGACCACTGGATGGCACATGCAAAAATAATTAAATTAAATCTCCAGCAGAATTAAGCCATGATATAGATCATTAACAAAACTAACGGTCTATAACAATATCAAACAATTGCACATCAGGATTTGTAACTTTAATTATCCGAAAACCCATTATGTCTTAATCCAAATTATTTACAGATTAAGAAATTATATAACAATTTATTTCTAGTTAATTAAAATTAAACACGCTACTTAATTTCTAACTTGGTAATTTACATAAGTTTGAGTCAGTGATAATAGTATAATTAATTAATTACCCCTTCAATTATAAAATATCAATAAACTTTAATGCACGAAGAAAATCCATTTTATTAATTTAAAATTTGGGTAATAGGATTAAGATGCAAAATCTCCAATATTTATTTGAATTTACAATGGAAAAAATAAATTTTCGAGTTTTTTTGAAAAAAATTTAAGCTACTACATAATATATAAGTTTTCACTTCTTCTCTTCATCCTTTCTTTCCTTCCTTTTCTTTTATTTTCCTTTTCCTTAATTCTTTCATTTTCTTTCTCATTTTTTTTCCTTTTCTTTCTTTACTTTTTTTTTCTTTATTTCCTTTCTTTTATCTTTTCCCTTTCTTCTTCTCTTTGGCCCAAGCCGGCCCAATTTCCCCTACTCCTTCCTTTCTTCCAATTTCCTTCCTCCCCCTTTCATTCAAAAATAAAAATGTGCATGGCCCCCCATGCACACACACTCGTGCACCTATACACCATCTCTGGCCACCGTCCTTGGTCGCTGTCCATCTTCTCTGGTCACTCATGACCATTGCATTCCTACATGCCTACCTGAAAATGCGTTAGAACCTTGGTTCGAAATTCGAACTACTACCAGAAAATGGAAAATGAAAATTCGCCACCAAATTGCCTTGCCACCCAACCACAGCCCATCGTCCATTACAAGAAAACATTCAGAGCTCCGCCATCACCTACTCTACAATTTCCCCACACGCGCATGTCTCTTGTCTTCACTCGTCGCCACCATCCCCTTGAACTCGAAGGCAACCCAAAAATAAACCTAAAACCTAAATCGAACTCGCCCGGCCTTCCCACATAATTAGAATTTTCCATATTATTTTTCACGGATGCTTCTCCCTTTCGGCCACCTCCCCGCCAATAGTCATACCACGAAATCAATTCCATCACCAAAAATTTCACAATGACCAATAACCGATCAACTCGACAACGCTTCCCCAATATTCACTAAAAAACTTCCAAACCACCATCAAAAATCATAATTTTCAACAACAAGCACACTCAGGAATCAATCGATGAAAAAATGATATTCGAATCTCAACCATGTATAAGCTAACTACTGTAGTATCTAGTTTTCTTCGTTCATACCTAATAAATTTAAATGAGTTGAATTTTTAAAATACACTACACTTGAAAACAAATCAGTTTCATCTTGGAAGCGAGTTTTAAAACTAAGTAGGACTTTAGATAATGATTTTTGAAGTTCAAACTTTAACTGTTTTTATTAAAACAGAACAAAGAACAAGGGGTACGACATTTCCTCCCAGGTTGAACTGCTAGATCTGACACTCATTACAGACACTACACATCATAAAAACATGTATACTTATCAGAGACCAAAACTCGTCCATAGAATTATAGTTAGATGTGAATATATGGGAAACTAGCAAATAAAAAAATGAGTTGTTTTACTCACCTTTTCAAATAGGAGACATTGTTGCTTTGGTTAACCCACCATCTTTATTCTTTTTTACTGGTAGAAGTTCTTCTTAATTGTAGAGGCGGAGCCTATTTAAAAAGAGAATGGATGTAGCTTCTCATGTACAACAAGTTTTTCTCACATTTTTTTTATACATGAGAGCAAACTGAAAGGCTAGGATATGATCATATAGAGAGGAGGAAGTATATGGGCAAGAATTTGTGGCTTCATATTTGTACTATTATATTATATTTTATATTTCTTTTCTTACCTTTTTCTGATTTGATTTTTTTCTTTATGTTTTGACTTGATTTAATTTCCATATGACATGGTTTTGATTTTGATAAGATGTTTTGTAAGCTTGACTAGATATTTTTTATGATGATGTCTCCTAGCATGTTTACGTGTACATTCTTTGATATATATATATATATCCTTATGTATATATATGCCTTTTTCATTTCCTAATAATGTACAAATAGATGTATGCCTCATATAAATTCACTTATATATATCCTCCATCATTTATATACATATATATGTTTATATTTATTCATATACACATTTATTCACGCTAAACACTTATATATACATATACATATATATATATACATATACATATATATACACACACATACATACATATACGATATACATTTTTACTTTGTCATGTTTACCTTTGATTTATATATTTAAGTATACACATGCTTAATCATATATGTATAGACATTGAATATTTCCATAAGCATTGTTTTTATAACATATATACACATATTCATACATATATATCTATCCATATATGTTGTTGTCATCTTATATATATATATATATATATATATATTTACATGTGCTTGTCATCATATTTACGTACATATATTTTCACATTATCCCTTATTTACATATTATCTATATTTTTATGAATATTTTATTTTAATTTAAATGGTTGATCTTATACATATATTATTTATTTATTTCGTATAAGATTTGTCATATCCGGAGTTTTTTCTTCTAATTTTAAAATCTCGTATGCTTTAAATCAATCATACCCTAAAATTTATTAATTTAAGGGTGTATATAATTTTTAAATTAATTTATAGATTCTGGTATTTCTAACTCTTAGAAATTTATTTATTCGACTTATAAAATTAAATATTTCAATAATTAAAATCAGTTAATCACCTTATTAACAAACGTTTAAAAAATCCGGATCATTACATGATTAATCCCTCAAATTCTAGACACGGACCCAAATCGAAAAACAAACTATAGATCTGACTTGCGCACTTCGAGTGCTTCAAATCGTTATTTAATATAATAGGGTTTCAAGAAATTTGAATTTTGAAATTGATTTCAAATTTTAAATTGATTTGGGATTTAGGGCTTCATATTCTGATGTTTGAGAAGGAGGAACTGGTTGAAGTAATAGTACGTACAAAAATAAGAATGAGAAACAAGTAGGCTTTATAACGGCCTATATATTGGCAGATCCGAATTAGGAATGAATGAACCAGATTGGATTGATCGAAACGACTATGCGACCCAAAAAGCGCGTTCTGACTTCAAAATGAAAGTAGGCCATCTCATATATCAAAATAGATGTTTTCGATATTTTTAAACTCAGTGGAACAGGTTTCAAGTCCTAATTCCATTGTATGAAGAAGTTAGCTTTTAAAATCAACTCATTTCAAACTAATTTCAATTAAGTTGATTTCTACGTGTTTCAAGCCCGTACGATCAAACAACAAGTCTAATTGCTATGAAACTTAAAATCCAACAACAATTCACCGTTACAGATCTAATGAAACTAGTTTCCTCAGGGAGAGTGGCCAAAATGGCTCTTTTCACGTTAACTAAATAAATTATTATTAAATTAATTAAATCAACTTTTAAATTTCATATTTAAAAATCAACAATTTTTATCGTTTTGACTACATATAAACTTATAATCCTTTAAAACAAGTTTTCCAGGTCGATTTCAATTATTAATATTGTTCTAGTTACATCATTCCAATTTCAATTGCAATATATTCATCAATTATAATTTAAGGCTTAATAGATTGATTTATTTGATTTCAATCTTTTTATCCAATCAATCATTACTTTATAGACATAATTAACATTAGTTTACATTTTATTACATCAAAAATCTAAGTTATCATATTTTACCATATTAGTTGCAATATTTCAAATATATTGAATTTTTGTCGATTTTCACATTGATTATAAGTTAAAATTTCAATAAATTCATTTATCTTGGTTTCACTCTTATTACTAAATCAATTATTGCCTTATGAATATAATTGACATTTCTATACATTTTATTACATTCACATTTTACAGTTATCTACTTAACTCATATTAACGTAATATTTAATTATATTTAATTGCAATTGATTTCCAATTTAAATTAACAGATTAAATCAATACGTAACAAATTACAATTTTCACTTTTTTCTTAATTTAATCACTTTTATAAGTTTACTATCTACAACAAATGTTACAACTACTTGCACATCACTGATTTTATTTTCAATATTAGCCAATTCTAATTTATTACATAAAATTTCAGCATTGATCCCAATATTAAATTTTATTTCTTTATTTACAATCTATAGCCAATTTTGACTTTCCAATCATTTCCATTAATTGGACTTACATTAAAATAGTCATCAATTGCTTCAAAATTAACATTATTAAATTCATTCTAGTTTATTTTTTCATTATTAAATCTTAATTTTTTTTCACAACATTAAATTCCAAAACTTATTTAATTAATAAATTTAATTATCGAAAATTATGGGTCATTATGGACAATTTTGGGGATGATAAGGAAGCCATTAAATATTTGCAACCCGTTAAAAATTCGTTTGGTGAAGAGAAATATTGAATAGACACCAAGTATCATTTCAAATATATAGCCATTGGAGGAATTTTTGGACATAGGTTTTAAGACACATTGTAAATCAGCATTTTGTTTTAGAAAAGCTACAAAAAGTCCACAAGAACGTAGCCGTTGGAGCATTTGATAGCATTTTCATATAAAATGCTATGATTTGCTACTGTTAAAAATATTGCTTACGTTTTTCAACTTTTTTAACATTTTTCACCATTTTCCTTGCAATTGAAATTCCAAAAAAAATATAAAAAATATTAAATATATTTTATGTTATAGAATACGTTTTATAGAAATTTGAAGTGGCTTGGATTTTTTGTGGGGTTTAAATAGTTCCAGACTACAATGACTCAATATACATTCAACTTATGGCGTACATTCTTTAGAAGCTCTCGAGTCTGTTTCTTCTTATCATTTGACGCTTTTGAGTCCAAATTGATTTTTAAACACCATAATTTATCTTTGAGTGCTCAAGTACCCCATAACTGATTAGTATCCTTCATATTTTATACTTGTGCATATGTATGTTATCATGTTGAATTGTGCACATGCATTTGTTTCTTTAATTGCCTGGATACTAGATAAAATCATCAATAGCATTGTTGTAATGTTATCATCATCAAAATATTGAAAACATTATCTTAATAAAAGCCATTCCAAGTCTAATAATAGCTTCATAAAATATCGCCAAAAATCACTAGTCGAGCAAACTACATGACTGGCTGAATGAAATTGAAATACCGGTGATGAGGATGGTGCGGTCGGACCCAAGAGTGTGGGGGAAAAACTCAAAAATCAAAACTAGAAAAAGCCCAATATAAAATTCTTAAAAGCCAAAATGAACCCTTCGCTGCTTAAAAAGAAAGGTAAATGCACTATGTAAGGGAAAAATGAGGAAAGTTTTGTTTTGAAGGGTGGCTTAATAAAATGAGGCAAGTGACGAGAAAATAAGGGCCTTGAAGGCCCGGGCAGAGTTGGTGGATCAGTTATGCCAACAAATAAGTGAGATTGGCAAGGGAGAGCTAAGTTCCTCCCTATTTAATGATGATAATGTTGAATCAGACTTGGTTTCAAGGCACTTGCTATTGAAAAATATGAGGGGTCGTCAAACTCAGATGACCATACGTGCACCTTTAAATATCATATAAAAATAATACAGATAGGAATGTTAACTCGATGCAAGTTGTTCCCAATCTATCTGATTGGAAAGCATTGAGAAGGTCAGGAGGTATATATACGAAGAGATATATTCATGGACGCAACAATCATCACAGGTAATTCAATGTTGGAAGACAAGTTTCCCCGGATTGTAATATCCCTTCAGTGCCACCTATTGTTACCTTGAAATATAGATGTTATGATATTTTTATTTGACAACTACAGTGGGAGATTGGTTCGACACGTGGGTTTTTGATGGTGGCTTGGGGTCAGGGGTTTGAAAACATCAAGCTGACTTCTTTCTAGGTGTATGGTCATGCAAAATTTGATGTTTGGGGTTTTTGCATCGGTATGGTGGCCTTAAAACTTTGGGCCATCCATGAGAAAAACTAGGCAAAGATGCTTGGAGTTGGGGGATTGAGGTGACCTCTAGCCTGACCTAAAGGCGACGCGGGTGCTACTTCAGGACTTTCCTACACTTACTTTGGGATTTTTAGGATTGACTTGGGTGAATTTGGGATGACTTTAGGACAAATTGAGACGAATTAGTGGGATATTTTAGGTTTGGCTTGAGAAACATAACCAAGGAATGGGTGGAATCGATTGGTACTGATCGATCCCTAAACCCAATCACAACAGTCCTATTTAGCTTCTTTAGATTGACAACAAACATTCAGGAATGGAAAGCACATTATAGCGAACCTTCATAGAAAGTTTAGAGAAGATCCAACGGTTAGATCTTGAGATATCAAGGGATGACGATCGATATATGGTGGGGATGACCTCGGAGTTGCTTCGGGCTTGACCTAAGGAATTTAGAGATTTGCTTTAGGACTGACCTAGAAATTTTTTGAGAATTTTAGATGGTGGCACAGAAATGTTCTGAACTTCATTAAATGAATAACATGAGTCGTTTAGATCAATTACCTTAAGTGGGAAGTAGTGGTAGGATATAGTGATTGTCCGTAGAGGCACGCTTGACGAGGTGAAGCAATGGAGTTGGATGTATTGTGTTTACTATCGAGTCCTATGCCGAAGGGATCGTTTACAACTTCAGGTCTGATGTGTTTCATGGGGCTAGGATATATGAGGATGCTCATCTATGTACCCTAAACCTATATGATGCTATGGCCTGCTTTGTTGAGGGCAGTAAACATGTGATTGTACGTGATCAAGCACTGAATCCAATTATGATATAGTGTATCACTAACCTAATTGATGGTTGTATGAGCTGTCACATATTAAAGAGCATCTTAGAGGTGATGGAGGCCTTAGTAATGGCTATGGTTATGGAAGACCTTAGTGATGGTCGTGATGATGTGATACGTTAGTGATGGTTGTGTTGATGAAAGGCTTTAATGGTGGTTATAAGTATGTTGGACCTTAGTGATAGTAGAGGCGATACGTGACTTTGATGTTGGTTGTAGCAACGTGAAACCCCAGTGATGGTTGTTGTGTGTTTGCCGTATGTATTCTATATTGCTATGAGTGGTGTGACTATTGTGGGATTTGGATGGATGTCTTATGATGTAGATACTATTGAGCTAGGTACCTTGACAACTGATGTTATTCTTAGTGTAGCATACCCATATAATGATAGTGTAGCATATGAAAAGTAATATGTGCTAACTTATTGGAAGTATGGACAAATTAGGTATGACTTCTCTTACTCAATGTTCCTATTTGACTATATTGACCTTTATAGTAATTTGAGGTATATTTATCGCTCACATTAGGCTGATCTTTGACTCGAGATATTAAGCTTTTCTTCTTATATCTTGTGTACTCCTAAATGAGTAAAACTAGATAGTAGGTTTGAATTAGTGCGTGGAGCTATTCAGAGGAAGAGTAAGAGGCTAGAGTTCAAACACACACCCCATACATACACGCACACGTAGAGAGACATACATACATACATACATATATATGTATGTATGTATATGTCTATGTGTGTGTGTGTGTGTGTGTCTGTATATATATATATTATCTTTAAAGTTTATTGTTATTCTATTATGCAATACTATGGAGCTACCAGTGCTAATGATCATTATTAGAGACAAATTCCCTTTGAGTTTATTTTGATAATGTATAAACTCTATGATAGAGTTAGGGTATGTCCTTGGAGAAATTATGTAATTTTTTACATACATCTAACTCGATAACCAATCTTATTTGAAATATAAGGTGTTCTATTTCTATTATATACTTGATATAGTGTGTTATATTAAGTAATTAATTTAACTAAAAGCGAGTTTAATATAAAATCCATAAATGGTATATTTTGTGATAGTAGCTACAAAGTGTTGTAACTATAAGTAATTTATCACAATGAAAACAAATATACCATTTCAAATGTTCCTAATTAAGATGTAACGAGACTGGATATCGATGTATCCGTTTAGATTAGATTATGCAATGCTCTCTAAATATCGGGTAGTGTATTACTCATGAATGCTAGGAGCATCTAGCTGTTATGTACTGATAGTAATTGGATAACCATGGAATGACTTACTTGATTGTTTTCTGTTAGTTAATAAAACTAAGGTCAAACAGAAAATATTGATGTGACCGGTTTACACAGTTCTCTCGACTTAAGACTGTTGTTGATCTTCAATATGAAAGCTCCACTTTGATTATAGCCAAATCATAGAACGATGTCCATTGAATGACTACAGTTGGATCGAGCAGAAATATTGAAAGTGAAGCACTATTGAATAGGGGATTTGTCTCCTTAGTTATATAGGGCTAGTATCATGATCAATTCAAGTCAACTCAAAGTCAAAATCTCTGGCAATTAATAGTAATTGTTATCATTTAACTAAGGACTTTGTGTTTGGACTATAGAGTTGAATGTTGATGATATTGGAATTTTGACCATTACCAAATTCCATAAGTCCAAAATGGTATAGTTTTGACGAAGAGAATTGGTGTAAATAAAAGTCACAACTTGGTAATGCTTAACATAGTGAAATTGGATTTCACCCAAACTAAGTAAGCAATCAATTTAGTCAAAATTTCACATCACCTGTTAAGTACCATGGGAATGTTAATATTCAAGTAGTTCGATATTAGTCACTAATCAAATTTACACGTCACGAGTCACACAACCAAAATGATGAATTTTCTTTTGACCAAATGATTTAATTAGTTCATAATTATTATAAATTAACTAAATTAAATAATATTTATAAAATATTAATTATATATTTTTGATTTTGATTTGAGGAAAAAATAATATTAAATATGTTTATAATAGTTGTAAATATATTAATCGATATATGATATCGATAAGCGGTTAAATTAGATTTAATCAAATAATATTTTCTTTGGGCTTAAATGAGATTTTGGCCCATCACGATGGTGAGAATTTAGGCTGCAATAGGGCAATAAGGGGTGACTAAAATTAAGGTAGAATGGTTAAATTTTGGCTGGCTAAGATTGAGAGGCAATGTAACGACCCACCTTTTTGGATGGTGTAAATCGACAATAAACCACACATGTCTAATTCAAACCACTCAAAAGCGAGGATTGTTAATGGGGTGAATAAGAAAATGATATAAAAAGAAGGAAAAACAAACACAGAATCTCGCAGCGGAATGACAATAAAATAATCAAATAAACAGGTCATGAAGCTGTTTTACAAATAACATTTGATTACACTTTTACAATTCAAATCAGAGTTATACATACATCAGAAATAAAAAAATAATGCAGCAAAACACAGGATGTATGAAATAATTTTAATAAATAATAATATACTGAATCTTCGTCTTCATCCTTCAGAAAATAGCCTTCAATACGTTGAAAAGCTTAGACTAACCCTAGCGTAATGAAAAACAAAACACTCGAGTCAGAATTAAATTTTTTATTTAAGTCAAATCAAAATAAGTAAAATAGAAATATTACAGCAATGGCTTCAGAGATGTTATGGGATTTTCCATCTTCTATCAAATGTACAATGTGAATATAATTATTTAAAAGATTTCAAATAATTCGAAATACCAATCTTAATCATTTAATTAAAATAAATCTAAAAATTTACTTAAACATTTCAAAAAATTCAATTCCAATAAATAATCCAAATTCAAGAAAATATATGGGTATATGTCATCTCTACTGGTATCCAAAATCAAAATTTTCAAATCAATGAAAATCGCTCGGATTTATCATTATAACCCATAACGATTTCCCCCTAATCTATAGATCGGTCAGCTATGTATCATTTCTACCCGTAAGGATAATTGAGATATAGACATAAATAAACATCCAATCATTCATAATGTCAACCAACAACATCCAATCATCTGGATATTAACAATTGAACATAAAACACAATCATCATTCAAATCATCCTATAATAACAACAATTTATTGGTCATTATTGACAGGTATTTAAGTGGCAATTTAAATTTCAACATTAAATTAAACGGAAATTAAATTCAATAAAAGTCAATTTAACTGGAACGATAATTTAAAATATACCAAATAGAAACCAATCAATTTCTAATCATATCATAAATTAAATTTAACTAGCATAAGATAATTTAGAATTCGTGAGTGGGTTAAAACACTCACCATTGAATTTTCATTGATTTTAAAATCCAAAATAGCCCAAATTTGAACATTCTCAGAATTTGTTCAAACTAGTTCTATAATGTCTGGAATTTTAATACGATCGCAGTGGAGAAAACCACACGTAAATCCGAACTCGTACGTATAAGTTATACACATTAGAGCATTATGTGATTTATGGTACAAATAAATAGAATAAACAAATAAAAAAACACGTCAGACCTGTCATCTTCATGTGAGTCTACAATACAACCACGCCAGCATATATCGACCATTCATCCACCCAAAAATCACGATCGAACAATGCACGCACGCCGCCTTTGTTGGACGCCAACCTCGCCGGAGCCTCTACCACCCCTGGCCTCACTCTCGCACCACCCCGAGGCCACCACGACGCTAAGTACAACAGCCGCCGCTGCCTAAAACTGAGGGTTTCAAACCCTAATGCAATTTTTGACGATGATCTAGCCACCCAACTTCCAAGCAAACACCTCAGATGCGCTCCCCATAACGACCTCTACAAAACTGTTCCCTTGAATCGGCGATCCATCGCCATTGATCATCCCCCGAATGAACGATCGACAATTATCCATCAAATTATGGAAACACGGAGATCCAAATTGAAAAATAAACTGTAGATTTGGATTGCACTCGCTAAGAGCTTCCCAAAGATATATAATTCGATATAGCTTTGAAGGGTTTGATTTTGATTTGAATGTTGAAATTGATTTGGAAATTGGATTTAGAGTTTGTAATTGAAATTTTGTTTCTGCCATTGGAGGAAAGGAGTAGGCAGATAGAATTGTATATATAGAACAACTGCTAGGGTTTGAGAAACAAAATCTATTTATATGGACAATGCCCAATAAGAAAGAATAAACATATCTAATTGGTTCGAACGATAATAATGACCATAAAAGTCCGTTTCGCTGTAGAAACGAAAATAGACCATCTCATATATCAAAATAGATGTTTACAATATTTTTAAACTCAATGGAATATGTTTCAAGTCCTAATTCTATTGTATGAAGAAGTTAGCTTTTAAAATCAGCTTATTTCAAATTGATTTATACGCGTTCCGAGCCTGCATGATCAAACGACAAGTTCGATTGCTACGAAACTTGAAATATTACAATAATTCACCGTCACGGATCCGATGAAGACAGTTTCGTCGAAATCCGAGATAGTGGTCAAAATGGATATTTTCACGTTAATTATATATATTATTACCAAATAAATTTTATCACTTTTCAATTTCAAATTTAAAAGTTGAAAATTTTCATCATCGCTTATTACATATAAATTTATAATCTTTTTGAATAAACTTTCCATGTTAATTTCAGCATACATATATTTTGCACAAATTTCAGAGTTCAATTGCAATTGTAGTAAATTTTCAGTTAATTATAATTTAAGTTCCAATAAATTCATTTATTTCAGTTTACATCTTATTACTCAATCAATTATTACCTTATGAATATAATTAACATTAGTTTACATTTCATTACCTCAATCTTCTATAATTACCATTTCAATTCATATTAACTGAAATAATTAATTAGATTAATTGCGATTGATCTCAATTTAATTTCAATGGATTAATTAATAGGTGGTAAATGACAAATGTTACCCTTTTATTTAATTTAATCACATTTATAAGTTTATCATCAACAACAAATGTCATGAATACTTACACAACACTGATTATATTCAGTTTCCATTAATTTCATATAATTTCCCTCTTTGATATAACGTTTAATTCATTTCCTTATTTCAATTTATCACTAAATCAACTTTACAATTATTTTAATTACTGACATATAATTCTAATATTAAACCTAACATTCAATTGCCTTAATTTCGTTAGTTACTCTTTTGATATTCAAACGGATAAATAAATGAGAAGATAATTAAACAATTGTTTATAATAAAAGTTCGTATCCATTATCTTATTATTTACAGCCAAGGGTTGTTAATGCTTACCAAAATGACTTTATATTCTATATTAACCTACTTCAATCAGTTACATACAATCTCATCATTAATACATCATTTAATTTATTTCATTATTTACAATTAAGCCTAAAATTATATTAATTTCAATTAATTGTAATTACATTAAATAATTATCAGTAACATTCAAACAACAACACTAAATCACATTCTAACCATTTTCTCATTAATAAATCATAAATTTTAATTTCTTACAATATTAATATTTCAAAATCTTATTAAATTTAATAGTTTTAATTATTGAAAAAATACGAATCGTTACAGAGAACCGGTATGAGATGTGATCCACTATCTTCTCTCTTCTATCCACTATTTAACATGCCCAACACTAATTGCAAATGAATTTTGGATGCCACTCCTTCCTTCTATCTCTAACCGAAATCACCCAATATGCACTCGATTATATTAAGCTTAAATCTATTCAAAATCCATCAATATTCGATAGTCAAAGGTCAACGGTTCAAGAACTAGCAATTAGTTAAATCAAAACGCATTCAAAGGAGAGAATTCATCATTTCAAGGTGTGCTTCGAGACTTTAGTTCTTAGGTATGTTTAACATTCAATTATAGTTTATAATTTTTTGAATAGTATTTCATTATTACACACACACACACACACACACACACACACACACACACACACACATATATATATATATATATATTGTTCGTTAGGTGAAGATTCTGATATGTGTTAATGTTTTCAAAAGCTTGATCAGTTATAAGTATGTATTCATTTAATTTAATTTTATATGCAGGAGTGATTTGTACAGCTGCTTGATTTAGATATAATTAATTGTTATTATATACACACACACACATATCATTTAATTGTACATATATAGAGTATATTTACACAATATATTTCTACGATTATAATTTATATTAAAATTTTATACATGTATCCATATAGAAATAATAATTCTTTATAGTGGTGAAATAATTTTAATAATTATCAATTATTATTTTATATTATTAGTTTCAATATAGTGACATAGTGGTAAGATACCTGCTTTCTGGTAATTAGGTCATGGATTCGAGTCCCGTCCGCCCTACTCCTAATTTCAAGGAGCGGAGGTGGGCCTCCAGATAACCGAAAAATAGGTTGGAGGCAACAAACCTCTGTGCTGGGCTGGCTAACCTCCCTCCTGTCTATGGTTAGACCAAACCGGGGGAGAGCTACTCCTATCCCTTCGATTTCATCAGGGCTCTAGGTTGAGTTTAAAAAATATTATTTTATATCATTTAAATCGATATACTATCTAAATAAGTTATATTAAATTAATTATGTTTCTAAAATTATTTATTAAATTTTTCAAAATTATTATATCATAATATAAGATCTCGATCATAAAATAAAAATAAAAATAAATTTTTTTTCTATTTGTAACAATTCTTATAATAATCAGTTGAAAATTTATAAAATAATAAAAAACATAATTCGGCCAAGAAAAATTATGAAAAAATATTTTAAATTTCAAAATATCATATTTGACTTATTGGGAATTTAAAATTAAGGAAAATATTTCGAAAGTAATTGTTATTAATATTTTATGTATTTTAGAAATAATATTCAATTAATATTTGTTTCATAATAGTAAAAATTTAATAATATAAGTTTTGGCGCTATACATACAATTTGAAATTTAAAAAAAATCATTCTGTTACTTATTATATATATATTTAGATATTTTAAAATATTTATGATAAATATATATCTATGTATGTATATTTGTGTGTGTGCATTTTTTAAAATATTATTTTTTAATTATATATATAAGTTTATAATTTATTCTTAAAAACTTATCATATATATATGAATATTTTAATATTTATTATAATAATATGCATATATAAATATATATTATTAATATTATATATATATATATATAAATTTCATATATATATACAGATATAAACTTATTTGAATATTTTCATTTACATAATATTATTTAAGCAAAATTAACATATACGTGTATATATATAATATTTATATACGTAACAAATTTAAATACAGACATATGTTTGGACAACATACAATACGTATCAGATAAGCTAATGTATCTGTTGCGATGTAAATCTCAATATCTATACACAGACATGTTATACCATGGACAAAATATTATGTTACATATGCACACATACATATATGTATATGATACATATGTGTATATTATATGTATTAATATATAAATTAAATAAAACTATATAAATTAAAATAAAATAAGAGATTTCATTTCAATAAGATTTAGAGATGGTCAAAATGAATTTGACTTTATTGACCCAACAAAAATCCAATAGAGTAAAAAAAATTAAAATTTATCCATAACTTTCGTTGTAAGCTAGCATAGTTCAGATAATGGTATCATAACCCAACAACCAATGCGGTCTAAATTAGCCATGTTAGGTTAAACTATTAAGCTCAAAGCCCAAAGTTTGTCCCTAGTGGAAAAGGCCCAAGACTTTGGGCTAATTTTAAAAATTGTTTGAAAATTAAAATATAAGATGAATTTAAAATAAGATATACATAATATTATGAAATTTTCAAAATGTTTGAAAATATCAATTATTAATTTTGAAATTTTAGATTTATTAAAAAGATTAATTAATTAATTAATGAGTTAATTAATGGAAACTATATACATGTATTATATATGTTATGATATTTTAAAATGTTTAAGATATCATAAGTGTACACGTATGTATGTATATGATTTTTCAAAATTAATATAATTGAATTAAAATTATTTAATTAAATAAATAAATTAAAGGTTAATTAATTAAATTAATTAAAGGTTGATTAATTAAATTGAGCAATACACATATATGGGATATATGTGTTATACTACAAGGTTATACTATATAATAATTATTAAATATAAATGTTACATTAATTAACACAAAATTAATTAAAATGTTAATTAATTAAGACTAATTAAATAAGATTTAATCAATGTAATATTATAAATAAGGCTATTATATCGGAAATATAAATTATAAAAGTCATACAATAATAAAACTAATATAATACGAAAGTATAAATTAAAGGTGGAACACCAAATCGTTTATTTATTTACAATTACAACAGATTGGTATACAAAGTCAACTGATCTCAACCAATGATTAAATATGATTTATGGCTACAGAAATCATTAAGGGTAATTCAAGATCTAAGCCAAGACAAATTACTATAGGGAGTATACTGAAACCATTGATTCAGAATATAGTAAAGTAGCCCCAGTCTGAGGACTCCGCTACCTATGGGAGCTGCAATGGCTCTATTCGCAATATTCCTACCTATTATTTTGGAACTTTATAATTCTTTCATTTTACTGGATGGAATTTCAATGAGTTTGGTTCATAAGAACTATGAATCTCCGGTTTATCAATCAACTTTTTTTATTTAAAACTTGGATTTAGAGACCTTTTTGTTAGTGCGACGGCGGTATTTCTTTTTTTGGTATTTCCAACATGAGCGTATGACTTGTTATAATTGATCCTATTGATAATATAAAGAATGACATTATCATCTCTATTATGATAATTCCACCTCGTCGCATATTTAATCTAATATCTGGAACACGTAATATTATAGGAAAAATAAAAAAAAAGAATATTCTAACCTGATTCGTAACTATTATCTAGACCTCGAAACCGGACTTAAAAAAATTTATATGGATATTTCCTAAATTAAATAGTTTTCTTTCTTTAGACTTGTGAAATTAATTTTATTTGAAGAACAACTTCTTTCTCTACATTTTTTGAGTTATTACATCCAATCATTGAAATTGAACAATTGATGATCAAATGGTTTTTACTCAAAGAACCCTTTTATTTAGCTTGTAATTAAATTATCACAGTTCTTGTATGAATCCGAGGCTTAAATTGATGTAGACTTAAGGGATAAATACATATGTATTCTACATATACCATGATTTTAGATATGTCAAACACTTGAATCATGAGGGCATTTCATAAGAAATACATTGTTACACAAGTTGATATCACTCGATACAATATATTAAAGATTATAAATCTTTAATATAATGGTGTCCTCTGCCATATATATATGTGTATATATATATATATCAATTAATTATTTTCATGCTCCTTACTTATTAAGCAGACTCAAGCTGGGGAAGTTATGTATAGTTTTATTAATATTGATTTGATGAGGTAAGATAACTACATGTATTTGTTAAGCAGACTCAAGATATGCATACTATACTTCGGCCATTGTGATATGGTGGGTACAAAGTGGAATTAGCAAAAGGTACCAAAGAGTTAGGGTTATGTATGATACAGCCGGTAAGGAGTTATTCATCGTCCGTGGAGCTATGACTTGTTGAGTAGATTCAAGATCAGAACTCCAAGACGAATGAGTCCTAACACCTATCAGTGATATATTTCGATTTGATGAAACATAAAAGACTAGTGGGAGCCTCATTAGAAAATGAAATGAGTACATTTAACCTTTCTAATATTGTAAAAATATGTGCTATATGATTTTATAATAATTTGACAAATTTGTGCACTTAATATGATTGATAAAATGCTCATCAATTAAGATATACAAATGAACTGAATTGAAGATTGGCAAATAGAAATATAACATATACTTAATAATAAATGCTTATTGCTTGTTAACGTTTCAAAACCCATGTAAGTGCCTGATTCTGCAATTACTAAATACGTTTGAAGATTTGGTTGTCTATGTCTTTATTTGGTCTATACCATGTATTGCATAATACGAGTTACAAATTCAAAGGAAATACAAGACTATGGATATTTGATCCATATACTATCACATATTAGTGTTTTATGGTGAACGATAATAGTCCGTAAAGTATGATACTTAGATAAAACCAGTTCATTCGAAGCAAAAAAATAACCCATAGTATGAGATTGAGTATACAATTTGATTGATTATAATAAATACCATGTTGTGTTAATTATGTTGCAAGACCAAAAATATAATATAAATGTAAGAACTCGATCGCTGAAATGTCACTTTGATCGGTTTACGCAAGGTGCAACATATTTGATGTCCTTAAATGTTATTAGGGTTGTTGTTTTAAATGGTTTGACCATTTCGGAAGAAGAACGATTGTATGAGAGTAGATGTGATTTAAGGTACGGAAGAAATGAAGAGAGTGAACGTACACTTTTGCTTCGTAAAGAAACATCGGAAACCAGAGTTGTAATAATAATAATTGATCTTTAACATTGGAATGAGAAATATGATCTTTATTCCAAAATGTATTCTCATTTAGCGAATTAATTTCTATGAGATTTATTTCTTTGAGTATAAGATATTTGATCAGTGAACTCACTGCTGTGAACTAGTTGCAGTATATGAAATAAATCATTTATATTAAGTGAACGATGGACCTTCGAATTCGGCATGTCATTATAGTAAGAACATGCCACATAGCACTTACTAATTGCATCAAGTTACAAAAATTATTTTCGTAAAACATACCGAACATTGTTGATGAAGTAATGACTATTTTCAGTATCGACTAAAAAATAGACCTGGCTATATTTCATTATAAATATTATGAATATTCATTTTGAAATAAAACTATAATGTAGTATTTGTTTTCACAACAAAAAGTGGTGCAATTGAAAACTAAAGTATCTAAACTTATTTACAATTATTTTTGAAATATAGACTAAGATTTAGTTTTGGGAAATATATTTTTATTATATGATTATGAATCATATGATTGTAGTTAATTATACCTTAAACAATTAAGGGTTATGCACCCAATTACTACGAGTATGATAAGAGTTGATGAACTCTTTGGGTTAATACATATAAGTGTATGCAATCTTAAGTCTATTAATACCAAAACATTTCGACGTACTTCGTCATGTTCACCCGATGAGTCATCATAGACATGGACATGTGCATTTGGTATGCATGTATAAGTGTATAATAAGCTCATAGAGTACAAAACGGAAGTAAATAAAATAACATACAACAAAATAAAATGATTCAATCTAATAGAATAAGTGAGTATATTGAAAGGAGTTTTGTATGGACCTAATATGAATAAAGATTCAATCTTAAAGGTCACTCCTTTCGATAATATATAATGATGTATTGATGTGATGACCCGGAATTTTTGGGCAATATCAATTTAATAATCTTTATTAATAATTAAATTGGCTTGATAATTTTCTTTTATAATTTTAATTTAAATTGATAAGTTTATTCTTTTCAAAGTTATATAAAAATATTTTCTATTTATAATGTATATATATGTATATATGTTATAAATAGGAAGTCTTTGTTTTTAATAAAAGATATGATTCCAAATTATAATATATATGAATGTATATATTTTGTTTTGAAGTTATTCAATATAATAATTTTCAAAGTAAATATTAAAATGTATTCTAATTATAATATATATATATATATATATTTGTATATATATTGTAAATAGAAAGGCTTTGATTTGAATTTAATTAATAAAAAAACATGTTTTCAAATTTTAATATATATTTTGTAATTTGGGAATTACATTAAATTCAATATAACACTTTTCAAAAAGCTATTTCAGGTTTATTTTTATTTTCGAAACACTTAAAGTAAATATTTATTTATCTAAAAAGTATAATAGTTTTAGTTTGAATAAGATTTAATTAAAAGTTCATTTCTTTTGTTTCAAATATTCTTTCTTTTAAAAATTTAACATGAGACAATTTGGTTTGTAAATACATAAAAGTTAAAATAAAATTCACAAACATATCAACATATAATACATTAATTGATTCAAAACATAAGTAATTTATAAATAATAGATGTTTACATAAATTCACATTTGTATTATATATAAGATTTAAAAGCTTATTAATATAAAGATAAATATGATATATATATTTAAAACATAATGCATAAATATATAAACTTAAATAGTTAGATAATTAAATAAAAGAAATCTTAAACATGTGTAAACACATTAAGGTGGTTTTTGGACATTTGTAAAATAAGTAAACATGTGTTAGCTAAGTAACAACTATAATGACAAATGGCATTAATTTTTCTTAATAACTTATAATTATAAAATAATAATAAGAAATCTGTTTTCATTTTTCAGTTCTAAATCTTTCTTCTCATCTTCAACTAAAAACTGATACAAATCATGAAAGAAAAATAAACTGAAAACCCAAAATCAGAGAAGGATCAAAGGCTAAATACAACATTAGTTCAAATACAGCAAACATTCAAGGATTTCAACTCAGCAACAAGCTAAGAAAATTTAAAACATCAAGCTCTAGAACAACTAAGCAAATACAGCAGTTCTAGAATTAAATTTTGAAGTCTGTCCTCTGTCCTCTGCTTGAAAATTTGGTGAGTAAACATTTAATTTAAAAACAGTTTTAAATCTGGGATTACATTTTGATGCATGTGTGAAATCTTGTTGTTGGCATGAATGCTTGGATTGGAATGTGTGTGTGTGTCTATATATGCATATATATATATATATATATATATATATGAAATGTATGTGTATATATATGATGTATACTTCTCTATTGTTACAGAGGCTATCTCAACAACAAAAATTCCTATCTTCCAAATGGATTGATTTTTCGACCATGATGTTTAAAAGGAAAAGAACTGTAACTTGTTATTGTAAATTTTAAAAATGATTATAGAAATTTATTTTAAGATATTATCCCAAAAATTTATAAATTACAGGAAAAATCAAATAGGGGTTAAAAATCAAACATGATATTTTCAACTTTTGATTTTTGGATCAAATGCGTATAGGAAAATGATGAATTTAGACACCAAAATCATGATTTTTAGCAAGGTAATTGTTGAGATATTCTTGGATGATCGGTTTCAACATTTTTGTCGATTACCGATGATTGGCGTCGAGATTTTGCGGCGAGTTTTGGATTGGAGGTGGCCAGTGGGTGGAGTATCACAGGAAAAATGGATATGGATTTTTCTGATGAACGGGCGGTGAGGTCAGAGCCAAAATAGGGTTCGAGGGTCGGTTTGGGCCGATGATGTTCGCGGGGCAATAACGATGGCCATGGGGAACTGGAGATCATCGCGTGGTGGGGAAAAGGAGCGGAAGGTCGAGATGAAGGTTCGGTGATGTCGGCAAGGGATCTCATGGTCAAGATCGACGGCAATGGAAGGTTTTCCGATGAGGTTGTTTCCAGTTTTTCGATCGAACGTCGAATTATCGAATTAGCTTTCAATTTCTTTTTCTAGGTGGTCGTCCTGTTGGTCGAAGTCGTGGGTGATGTTCTTGAGCCAGAGGAGATGGTCGGAGAGGGCCTGGATTGTCATGCATGTGCACCTCTGTGTATCTGGCCATGTTTTGTTTTGGGAAGAAGCTGGAAACTCGAGTTTGTCTCAAGAATTTTTCGAGTTTTGCCTCGGAGCTTTTGGGGAAGTGTGTGGCTCGGGTAGGTGATCGGGGTATCGATCTTGTGGCTCGGGTTGTCTGTTGAAGTTTCCAGGCTTTTATAATTTAATAAATTAACATAATCAGTTTTTTTAAAAGGTATAAAGATTGTACAAAGTTTAAGTTAACATCAAGAACAAGTTTCTAAATTAAATATTATCTAGGTTCCAAAGCAAAGCATTTAAAACAAGTTTTTAAAAAGGATATTTTAAAATGAGTATTTAACCAAGTTTTTAAATATGTTTAAGATAAATAAGTTTTGCATGGGAAATTTAGTTTCAAAGATTGAGTATTTATTTTTCAAAGATTTTAAATGTTAAATCTTAATGTTTAAATTGTTTTGTTTAAAAGTAAAATTATATAATATTGTTTCCAAAATGGTTTCTTATGAAGCTTAATGATGGAAATAGTTATTTAATTTAAATAAAGGATTTATCTTTAATTAGTAAAGGTTGTGGTAAATTAATAAGAATTAATTAGTAAAAAAAAATTAAAGTTAATTACTTATTGTTATTAAGAATAATTACTTAATAAGGTAATTAGTGGATAGTTAATGAATGAAAGAATCATAACTAGTGATTAATTGATAATTAATATAATTAATTTAAGTTGATTAATTAGTTATTTAATTAAAGATAATCACTTAATGTAATTGATTAAGTACAATCACTTAGTGAAGTAATTAGAGGATCATTTATTAATAAAAGTAATTAAAAGATAATTAATGTGATTAATTTAAGTTAATTAACTAGATTAATTAATTAAAGACAATCACTTGATGATTGATTAAGTATAATTACTTAATGTAATTAATAAGTGTAATTACTTTGTGTAAGTAATTAATGGGTAACTACTGCATGTAATTAATAAAAAGGGGAATTACTTAATGGAAAGCAATTACAGGATTATTACTTATGGAAGTAATTAAATGGAATTGATTAAGGATTAATCACTTAGACTAATTAATTAAGGATTAATTAAAGGTTTAGATAATTAATTTAAAGAATAATTAATTACTGAATAGGATTAATCAAGGTTGATTAATGAATGTAAGTAATTAAGGATTAATTACTCTATAATTAATTAAGGATTAATAAATATAGTTAATTAAGGAGTTGATTAATTAAGGTAAGTATTTATAGAATGATTAATTACTGTTTATAATTAATTAAGGTTGATTAATGGAAGTAATTAATTAAAGATCACTAATTAATGTAATTAATTAATGAGATAATTAAGGGTTGACTAATTATTAAGGGATAATTAATTTGTGTAATTAATTGATGGCTAATTCCTTAATGTAATTGAAGTATAATTAATCCAGGATGATTAATTAAGATGATAACTAATTGGGTTATAATTAATTAATGTTAAATAAGCAGGATTTGAAAGTAATTAAGTAATCAATTTAATTCATTGGTGGTTAATTAAATTAATTAGGGATGGTGTGGTTGATTTATCTTGCTTATAGATGACTGAATGATATTGAATGCCTTGGATTTTGTGATATCTCTGATAAGTGATATGGTTTGCTTTGTGTTATGAGATGCTTTGGTTAAATTATGATAATGTGGATTATCTATTTGTGATAATGTGAATTATCTATCCGTGTGAATATAAATAATATATTGAATTGTTTAAACCTTAAGCAACTTGACCTTTAAGAAACGTTTGGATTTCGATGAGACCGGGATGAGAGATCAAGTTTGATTTTCTGAAAACCACATCGATCCAAGTTAAACAATAGGTCGTGAGATCTCAAAGTGAAGATCGAGATGGAGGTTCAGAGTGCAAGGGTTATTGTCATTAACTCTAACGGTGATTCCAAAATGAGTGTAACGAGATAATGCCTTCGGTTTCGTTCGAACCCTGAACGAACTTATATGGATTGAATGCTTTCATAAAATTTTCACTGGAAGACGATGAGCATTCTAAGATATGTATTCTAAAAATGTAATTGTAGCCTCAAGCCTCATCAACCGGGAATGGCTAAAACAGGGGAGGTGCAGCAAGGCTAAATGAGTCGCGCTCAAACAGGACAAGATTTTCCCCTGTCTAGAGGTCCCTTTTCATTCGGCTAAGTGGGCTGTTAATTCGCGACAACTGCTGGGGTTGTCTTGTTCGGGACTATCCAGTAAGGGATAGTACAGGCCTTGTGTTGCAGGGGATCGGGAGGGATCCTCGGTACGGTGATCTAGGCCCTGTACTGTGATGGGCGGTACCCCAGTAGCCCTACCATTGTATGAAATCCAATCTCCAATAAGTGTTCTCGGATTTGATTGTATAACCCACTTTGTGGCTATTATGTTGGAATTTAATTAATGTAACAATTTCGGCTATTTTCTATTTTATTTGAGAACCCTAGACCCTATTATAATATAATTAGATTTCCTATCAAATGTTTGGTTATCGTAAGGTAAAAACTTTTCCATGTTTATGTGTGGGAAGTCTTACGAGATACCCTTTCTTTCAAAGGTTTTCAAAGTTAAGCAACTTTAATCCGTTTACTCACACTAGACTCATGTCTGAACCAGAGTTTATTTTTTGTTTTATTAAACTCTTGGGTACTCAAATTTTACGAGTGGCCAAGGGATTCAGTTTAGTTTTGATGAATTCTGGAGGAGATTTGGAGCACGAGGCTTCAACGTGTAGATATATAAAATGGTTCCGCTGTGTTTGTATCTCTGTAATGTTTTGAGTTGTATGATAGACATGTGTTTATCACTGTCTAATTTGTCATGTATAAGCTGTGTATCTCTGATGTAAATGATACTATGTAATATCTTATGTGATGTAATATATTTTATTCGTTCCGTCGTGAGATTCTGATATTGTTGGGTTTCTTCTTCTCTATCTTTTCTCTTTTCTATCCCTTTCTTTCTTAATAATGATATGTCTTTCTGTGGGGTGAAAGATGGGTCATTACAATTGATAAGGAGTAATCGAACTTTGTTGGAAAAAGCTCAATAAAATATGAGTGAAGTTGAGTTGAATACTTTCTACAAGGTTTGTACTTAAGAGTAGTATACAAGGTTAAAATTAATGTCATCCAATAATTAGTTTACAAAGCCATATGAGATAACAGTTTATAAGACATCCCTATAAATCCTATGTCAAGGAGTTGGCATGTTGTGCGAGTTAAAAGACCACATGTACTAGTTATACGTAAAGATCCTTGTAAGAATCGTCCCAAGAGAATTTTAGGAACGATAGTCATTAAATGACTGATTTATGTTATAAACATTAACAAATTGTGAACTAATATAAAATTAGTTTTATATCAGGAAATTCATAAAATGTTTATAAATGACCTTTCAGTTGGATTGAAAATCAACCGTTGATTCAAGAAATACCAACTTTATAGAGAAGAAATTTCATTAAGAAATTATTGGTATAAAATGTATTTGCATATGATTCAAGGATAAAACTGACTACAGTGGATGAAATGAAATTAACCATACCTAAATGAACACAACACATTAGAATGTCTAATAAGAATTCTTGTACATTAAAAATAAAATAGTTATTCCTTGTCAATGTCAAGAATAAATAATCCTCGATTGTTTAAATAAACCATTAAGAGTATTGACTCTATGGTACGGTATGATGCGTTAATCAGAAATAGATTCCAAGTACATTATCAAACTATGTTTTTGATAGCTTTATCCAAAGTGATATGATCCACTGACCATGAAAGTGTATTTATTAGAAAGACAAGTGCAATTGGAATATAGTGAGCCATATTAATAAGAATATTACTATGAATTTCAATTATTGTAATTCAAGTAACAGATTCACTAGTCGACATGCTCAACTAGGTTCGGATTTTACTCACAAAATTATCGCACAGTATGACTTTATGTTTTGGTAAAAATCTGTTGAAACAGAAAAATATAAATAATGATTTAGAGTAAATTGTTTACAGATAGTAATAAAAGTGTCTCGAATTCGGTGGGAGCGATATTGAGTTTTTGGATTTTCGAATATGAAACCGAGAACGGATACGAAAATATCATTATGGAAAGCATTAAAATTAAACAAATTTTTTGATAGAAATATCAAATAGTTTGATTTTCAATCAAAATTGAGAGGAAGTGTGTGCTCGTATAAAAGAAAGTTAAAAAGTACAAAGATATTTCTATATCATAAGTGTTAACAAGAAATCTTGTCAACACCCCAAAGTTGTGTTATGGAACACGGTTTGTCCCTTAGGTAGGTGGGAATGAGTGGAATGGGTATATCTTCCTTGAATTTCTTCTTGAGTAGATTTCTGTAATAAAAAGTTGATCAGGTTGACCTTTTGACTCAGTCGAAATGGTTATTTCCTTTCCTTAACAGCCTTTCGACTTTGCTGAGATAGTTAGGCAATCCCTTCGAAAGCTTACCTTTCAAAGTGGAAGCAGAATTCAAGTGGATAATCTTTGGAATCGCTGGGTAAAGACTGACTTAGAGGTTTCGACCTTGCCGAAGGCTTAGGCTGTTGAGTGGCTTGAGGTAGTGGTTTCGGCCTTGTCGAAAGCTGTTGACTTAACAGTCTTGGATTTGGATTAGTAATCTCATGTCACAGTTATTTGAAGATAGGTTTCGACCTCGTCGAAAGCAAGATCCTTAGATTCCTTTTACCAATCCAAGGTTTAAGTGAACTATAGTTAGGTTTCCACCTTGCCCAAAGTAGTAGCCTAAGGAAAGATAGCTTGAAGTGTTCAATCTGGAGTTATTTGAATATACAAGGTCTCGATTGTATCGGAAGGGTCTTTTTGATATGGGCAACACCTAAAACACAATGTTAAACCCGATAAAAGATTTAAGAACAGTAAAGTAATCTGTAAAATTAAGAACTTCCCTTTCGTAAGCTAAAGATGATTTTATTACTCTAAATTCCCTAATCAATTTTGAAACTAAAATTTATAACTCATCTCCTTAAGAAAATACAAGTTTAGAATGGAAAGATTCATATCCCCAAAACATGACCCCTTGGGTCTTATTTATACATGCGGGTCAGCACCTTTCGGTCCTAAGGCTTTTACTTGGTCGAAAAGTGGCTGTCGAAATAACTGTAGTATGCTTCCGCCCTTGTCAAAAGGAACGATTGCACTTCTCTTCTTTGTATTACCTTGTAAGAGATTTCAACTCTATCGATAGGCTTTGTTTAGTGGTTTCGATGGTGTTGAGGTGGTACCGAACTCTTGCTTGTGACTTGATACAGATCCTCCCAGGACAGTATTGCTTCGATCGGCTCGAAAGGCTTGCTATAGCTTTGGAAAGGGTTTTTTCAAGCTGATACATGCCTTTAAGTGATTTAAATGAAGGGGAAACCTTTGATTTTGAAAGGTTTGGCACATGTATATAAAGAGCAGTTCTTTATTGTCTTTAAAAGGTATCGCTTTGACTCATTCGAAAGGTCTGCATGCATATTGAATTATCTAGTCGAAAGGTGGTTACTGGAGGCAAAAGGGTGCTTTCGACTCCTTCAAAAGGTAAGAACCTTCTGGACCTTAATTGTACTTCCTTTCAACACCGTCGAAAGATTATGAAGCTTTCGAACTTTGGCTGTAGCATCCCTTTGACTTTTTCGAAAGGTCTAGCCGGAGCTTTTTCCCTCTTGCTATTCTTTTACTTTTTCTCAAACTATTTTCGACTAAGTCGAAAGGAATATTTGGTAGTAACATTTTCTCCCGCTCCCCCATCGCGAAGGGATGCGCTTGACTTTCCAAGTCAACCGTGTCGAAACCTATAAATTTTCCGCCTCTTGGTCTTCCCGCGTAAATTTGGGCCGCCTTTTTAAATCTGATCTAACGGCTTGTAACTCTTGATGACTTTACTCATAAGTATGCTCTTCTTCCTCTTCCCCTTTCTTTTTTATGCAAACCAAATTTCAAATACAAGTAAAAGAGTTCAAAAATCCTCAAAATTTCTTTTGCCTATATCAAACATTAATTAGATCTAATCGTAAGTTGGGATTATTTCTGCTTTTAAATTTTTATCTCCTTTTCTTTATTTTACTTTTTACATCCTACGGTGAATTTTAATCTTTCGAATCTCATAATAGGGATTTCGATTTGAAAACTACTTGAATTTTGATTTGTTAAAAAGCATGTTTGATTTGATTTTCTAGAGTTTCATGAGTTTGGAAATTCGATTTATCCAAGAGACTCTTTCCGAATTCAACTCCATGAATCGATGGGATTTGTTCCTCGTTTTTGAATTTTATTTCAGTGTATTCGATTATTGTTACTTTTGATAGAATTCGAATTTTCGTTTTAAAACTTTCAAAACTGAAAATGTTTTATTCATGTTGAAATCCATTTTCTTAACGAGCTTGATTTATTTATTTACTAAACTTCTGAAATCCTAGATTTGCAATCAGGTTTGGGGAAGACAGAAGATTCTGCTTTATTTCCTGAAAGTTTCAAGTTGTACAGATGAAAAATTTACGCCACATATTGAAATTTTTATCCCTACGAAAGGGATCAACACAGCGACATTGTTTTGCTTTCTTAGCCTCTTTCGATGGGGTCGAAAGGTATTGTGGCGTGAAGTTGAACAAACTTGTCGAAAAGTTGTATAGTGAAGTAGAAAGCAATCACCCCTCTCGAAAGCAAAACGTTTCGACTTAGTCAAAAATTTTTGTGTCAATTGAAATCCCTACTCTTTAATATGCTTTTGAAACCATAATGCCCGTTCGACCCTTTCGAAACCCTTTGTATATAACAAGTCAAAACCATCTAAAATCTTCTTTCTCCAGCATTGTCAAAACGTTCTAAGTACTCATGATTTTAACTTAGGACCTTTCGACTTAATAAGTATATAAGGTTTCGACGACATTCATATATCCCTCAGAAAAAATCAAGTCATAGGTTTCGATCGTGTCGAAGGGTTTTATTATCTTGTTTATGGAATAATAGTTGCATATTCTTTACTTTAGGTTTCAAGTTAGTTTTAACTATTCGATTTTAACAATCTTGTTCTTTATTGAGCTTTCGACATTGTTGAAGAGTTTTGATAGGATACATATCCCAACCCTTCCTTTCGACCTTGTCGAAAGATCAATGAATTTTCATATATAAGCTTTTGACATTGTCGAAAGGTGTCTGTTAAAGGTTAACCTTTTCTTCCTCTTTCGACTCAGTCAAAAGCTTTATATTTTTTTATTTTTAACATTCTTCCAAGAATTTGAAGTTTCATGTTTGGTTTTGTATTTAGTTTATTTCAATAGGTTTTAACCATTTCTTGAAAGAATGCTAAGTTCATAATAGACTGAGAATTTTAACTGAAACATTTTCATCTGGTAGAACCATGAGCTCCCCGAAGAAAGTTGATGCCACTTCAAAGCACTCTTTGATACCTTTACAAGATAAGGTAGATGCCATCCTCAACGATTTTGAAATTTCTGGTGTGGAAGCTATCCCACGTCAAGAATCTGATACCATCAACAATCCTTCCGAAGGGTTCTTTGCCTATACTGCCATCCATATATGGAACGAGGGTTTTCTGCCTTTTCTCGAGTTCTTGTCTAGAATTATTTCTTATCTCGGGATTTCTCCAATCCAGCAGTCCCCAAATGTCTGCACCTACCTCTTATCTCTGGAGCTAATGGCATTAGAGTTTGGCCTTCCCACTTTAAATGTTGAAATCTTGAAGTACTGGGTCAGACTAATAAAGCTCAGCACTCTCAATCATCAAATCTTAAGAGCAAACCCCCTAAAGAAGATGAAATCGGAGGGGGGTTAACAAGTTCACAGACTGGAAGTGTAACGACCCACCTTTCTGGACGGTTTAAATCAACAATAAACCACACATGTCAACTCCAACCATTCAAAAGGGAGTACTATTAATAATAGTCACATGCAAACAAAAAACATAACCATCATATGTAATAAGGGAATCAATCATACGTCCCTAGTCACCAAACGAATGAGGTTTAGAAACTTTTAATCATACACGATGATAAATAAACTTTTAAGTGAGCCTATGCTCAACAACCTTAGATAATTACTTGATAGATTATCTATACATCCTTATATAGTTAGAAGTATCCTTTCCTAACATCCCATAAGACAAAACATCCAATAATTTAAACGTAATATTTATGTTTATTCAATTGTTTTTTTTGCATCATTACTGTTCATTTTTTCTTCACATAATGTCCTTTTCTTTTTCTTTCATATACTTGCATAAATTATTTCATAATATTAACTTATGTTCATAACATTTCTTGTACCTCAAAATTCTTATTGAGAAATAATTTCATTGAAAACTTCCATTACTTAGGTTTTACCCACATAATATTCTATTAACGTTTCAAATTATTAAAAAATTATACTAAGTTATATCTATTATAGGAATGTGATTGAATGTTACACAAGTTTTTGGTATTCACCCTTGAAGAGAAACGGAACATTTCAATATCTCTAAAAATTCAATTAAACATTTAACCTCATTCACTTAGTAAGACTATAAGATATATTTAAAACATCTTCATAGCATTATGCAAGAATTTTCCAAAAGTTTAAACAACGTTAAAAGTTTGTATCAAAACATTATGATAATCCCCCATTTTTTTGTAAAGTTCCTTAAATCCGATAATTTATTAGACTCGTATTTTAAAATAAGTATAACCCTAGATTACTAACTGAAACTAATAATACATTCAAATCTTACAATAAACATCCAAATCAAAGTATAAAATTTCATATCTTCATAATTAATTTTACGTACTTGTTTAAAATGAATATTCAAATCATGGAAAAACATTTATTATGGTTTAATACAAAAATTCAAATAGTGAATAAACCTATAAATTTACTTTAGTGCTTCGAAATCAAGTAAATATTTCAAACCATAGTTCCAAAATAGAGATTCAAATTTATTGGTACGTATATTACAATAAATAAAACTTCATAAATCATTTTTCCCCATTTATATAATATATTTAAATTATGCATTCAAAGAAACTTATATAGATTTACATGAAATATTCATTTGAAAACTTCATTTGCAAATCATCATCTTTAATACTTCAGGGAAAAAATTCATCTGTAAAATTTCTTACTTCATTTATAAATACCACATATTTTTTTAAATAACATCTTTATAAATATATGTAAACTATTTGAAAACAATTATTTACATCACTACTTATATTTAAAAAGAAGTTATTAGAAACCTTAATTCCATATTTATAAATTTTATTAGTTTTAAATCTCAAAATACTTTTAGACATCATTAATAAATCAATAATCATTAACTTTAAATATGTTTTATTTAATTAATAACTTCACAAAATACTTACAACACTAATGATTTACTATTAAACCATGTTGTACATAAATAACAATATTTTAAACATTTTTAAAGTCTTTAGAAATAAAAAATTACCAAAATATTCTTTATATAATACTTTATCAAAATACTTTTATAACTTGGTGTCTTAACAAGTTTATCCTCGTTCTTGCAGACTCTGGTCGTATGTTGATCAGGCGTAAGACTAGAAATCTCCAAGTACTTAGTAGACCTATTTCAACACCTAGTGAAAAATTCAAAAAACAGGTATGAGAAGTACCACTCAAAATCTGATGTTAAATGATGTTGTTACGATAGTAGTGGCCCATTGCTGATCCAGTGTTTACGCAATGGACGCAAAACTTTCCAGAAGATCCTTCCACCTTTCGAATTCTTGAAAAATATTGTAGCCATTTCGTAAACAAGGGACCATCGACCCCTGCTGTAGTGGTAGCTGCTAATTCAATTATTTACGCAATGGATGCACTTCCTTCCCATAAGATCTATAAACAGTAGATCTCAGGATCGGAAGCGCCTCCATTGGGTAAACTAAAGAACCATCTACCTTGGAAAAAAATCGAGGAACTCATGAGTTTAAGTCCGGACAGTCATATCGGTTCGAATCCATTTCTGAATTAACCCAAATATATTGGGGTTTATCGCTCGAATCCATTCCTGGATTCCCCAAGTCCATCTGGGTCGAAGCATATCATATTATACTTCTTCACGGAGGGTACTTCCCCATTCCTTTTACTTCAAAATATAACATACCATATATAGTACCCTTTCAAAAACATAACTTCAAATATTGCACTTATATAAATTCCATTATATATAAGATTTCATTTCAGATAAAGTACTTTCCAAAATCAATAATCTCGAATATATCAAATCATTATTATATAAATTCCATTATATATAAGATCTGTCTTTTCTTGTCAAATACCTTCCAAAATCAATAGTTTTCAAAATCACTTTATACTTATATAAAGTCTGTCTTATATAAAAATCAAAATATATAAGAATCAAAGTTTTTCCAAAATCAATTATGCTACATGAAGAGCCATATGGGAATGAACATCTTTTCTTTATAAAACTTTTGAATCTAGAATAGTTTGTATAAAATGTTTTTGTAAAATAGTTTTGTGTATAAAATAGTTTGTATAGAAAATAGTTTGTAGAATTGTCTGTAAGATAGTTTTTGTAAATAAAATTGTTTGTATATAAAATTGTTTGTATATAAAATTGTTTGAAAAATACTTTATAAGATAGTTTGTAAAATAGTTTTGTAAATAAAATAGGATAAGATAGTTTTTATAAAAAAAATAAAAGAAAATAGTTTTGTAAAATGGTTTTAAAATTAATAGTAGTTTTGCATAAAAGAAAGCTCCAATTTAAATTACAAAGATATCCAACCCAACTACTTTCAATTTCAGCGTCAAAACATACCAATAATATTAGAATATAAAATGTACATATATCATCATTTCGCAAACCACATTCGATCACTTGCTCGATCGCACAAGTTCGGTTTTGAACTAGTATTGTCCATTCGACTTCCCAAATGCGGACTTCGATATGGTTTCTTGACTAGAAACCATCATTTTCCTTGCATAGCCATATACAATGATAGAGAATTCTAGAATCGAACCAAAATCCATACTAAATATTCGCCCTCAAGAATCGAATGAAAAATCCTAACACGAAATAGTGTAATTCACCTCGAACTTGTGTACTTAAATCTGGATCAAATTGATTATGTAAATAAAACAATATACGTACAACTTACATATTTACTCCAGTATGTTTCATCCCAATTACATTTTTAATTCCTCATTATAAATCTCATTTGTTAACACAAATATCGCTTCATACTTAAATATTTGTTTTACAGAATTTATCCATTTAATATAGAACATTAATATATTCATTCTCAAAATTACTTATATTTCTCTTCATTTTACATTACATTCATTTTCACATGTAATATTTCTCATTTGATACAACATTTATTTTTGAATCATTTCATAAGAAATTTCCTTAAGTTTATAACCAATTTATAGAGGCTTAACTCCTTTTTATAAGACATAACTCGAGTTTAAAGTTATCACACTTTAATTATAACCATTTATTGCAACACCATTTATTTCATAAACAATTTAGAAGTCATGACTTAATTTATAATCATTTCACTTTTAGTTCATATTTATTTATCTAGTTAGTTCCCCTTTTCTTTTCAACAAATTAAGGTTATCAAATTCAACTGCATAATTCAACATGATTTCTAAGTTTCAACTCATATATTAATTCGGAAGTTTCTAACTATTCAAATATCCAGATATCTGTTTTATTTCAATAGTGGAAACTACCAATCAACAAATAACAATATTTAGAACCAAATATATCCATTTCATAAACAATTATCCTAGTTATTCATTTTGTCATCTTTAATGCTCCATTATTGAACTAGTGTTCAATCCATAAATTCAATTAAAAAAATAGTCAATGCTTATAAACGGACTAAATACAACAAATCACACTAAAAATGATAATAATTGAATATTACCATTTCATAAATCAAACACATCAAAGATAACCATATTGGTTATAAAAAATTATCCTTTTATGTAACATATAATATTAGAAAAAATTATTCATTTCAAAACTCATATAAAACATTTTAAAACACTAATAAATACGCGCTCTTGTATATATATACACACTCAGACAACTCATTCTAGGGTATTACTACCCTATCTCTAATGAGTTAACCCCAACAAGCTAAGGTATTTCAAAACCTGGCTCTGATACCAATTGTATTGACCCACCTTTTAGATGGTTTAAATCAACAATAAACCACATATGTCAACTCAAACCATTCAAAATGGAGGATTGTTAATGGGGCAAATAAGAAAATAATAGAAAAGAAGGAAAAACAAAACATAAAACCTTACAGCGGAATGACAAAATATAATAATAAAATAAAAAGTTCATGAAGCTGTTTTACAAATGACATCTGATTACATTTTTACAATACAAATCAGAGTTATACATACAGCAGAAATAAATAAATAATGCAGTGGAACAGGTGATGTAGTGGAATAATTAATAATAAATAGTAGACTCATCTCAATCTTCATCCTCCAAAATAAAACGGTCTTCAATACACTGAAAAGCCCAGACTAACCCAAGCGTAATGAAAAGACAAAACACTCGAGTCAGGACTAAAAGATCTTATGTAAGTCAAATAAAAATAAGTAGAATGAAATATTACTGTAATGGCTTTAGAGATGTTACGGGTTTTCATCGGCTATCAAGTGTACAACATTGATATAATTATTTAAAAGAATTCAAATCATTCGAAATGCCAATCATAATCATTTTAATTGAAATAAGTCCGAAGTTTAAATTAAAACTTAAACCTTTCAAATAATACAATTCCAATAAATAATCCAAAGTCAAGAAATTATATGAGTATATGTCATTTCAACCAGTATCCAAAATCAAAATTTCCAAATCAATGGAAATCGCTCGGGTTATCATTTCAATCCATTGTGATAACAGAGATATATACATAAGTAAACATCCAATCATCCAAAATGTCAACCAATAACATCCATCACAATTCAACATCCAAATCAGCTAATAAATCACAACAATCAATTGATTACCATTATCAGGTGTTATATAGCAATTTATATTCAATATTAGTTAAATGGCAATTCAATTCAATATAAATTCAAATTTAACTTAAATGACAAGCTAAAAATACCAAACAGCAATAAATAAATTTTTAATCACATCATAAGTTTAATTTAACTAACATAAGATAATTTAGTATTCGTGAGTGGGTCAAAACACTCACCTTTGATATTTAGAACGCAAAAATCCAAACAAAGATGCCTTTCCAATAGTCTTCAAACTCAGCCAAACCTATTTCATGTCATCAGGAATTCCAATACGAGTCCAACAGAAGAAACTACGCATGTATCAGAGCTCGTATATGGAAGAAATTCAAGTTATAAGGATATATTTACAAAAATACGTACACATTTAATTATTAAAATAAGAAACTTTAATAACTCACGTTTTCAAATTTGATGTACCCAAAAAAAAGGCAAGAAGTAGAAAGCCAAAACCATGAAAGCTAATTCTCATTGTTCATTTTTTTTGAAGGCATCTTGCAAAAGAAGGCAAGGTGATGAGGAAAGGTTCGAATGTGGTTGAGGAAGAAATAGATGCTCACACTTTTTTATTTTTCTTTTTGAACATAGCTTCAGTAAAAATGAATTAGTAGTAACTAAGTGGAGGTATAAAGCTATGTTGACATTGAGACTTTGAGGAAAAAATAAAGGCCCTGATGTTTGAAAAATAATGAAGTACTAGGGGAAAGAATGAGATATGATATGAAATAAAAGAAGAAAGGGAAGTAACGAACGAAATAGGTATGGAAGGGAGAAATAAAATGAAACTATATGATATAAATAAATGCTTTGGGTAATAAAATAAACAAAAAGGAAGAATGAGAAAGGATGTGAATTAACGTTTCAACTATATCAGAGAATTGCAATAAAACCAAATATGAAAATAGTGGCAGGTGTATTGGATAATAAGGAAAGGAAGGGACCACTTTGGATCTAATTAATTGCATGTTCATTCAATTAAATATGTTAACACCAAATATATTTTTGTACACCTATTTAAACATAATTAAATACAATAAATAAATTTGAATACAACAACCATTGTAACGTTACACAAAATAAAAGATGATCTGGAACTCAAATTCAAGTTTTTTTCTTCAAAATAAAGTTTTTTTTCATAGCGCAATCATGAAACCTAAATGGTTAATTTAATTTTAATTTCAAGATTAGTGTTAAAATCACTTATATACAGCCTCAAATTGATATCTAACGACTGTAAAATATTGTTTTAAAATCCATTTTTTCTTCTTTTTATAAAATATATTTTTGACCTTCAAAATGAAAATGTTCATTTTATTTTCATGTAAACATTCTTTTCATTTTAACAATAATGCATGTTTCTTTTTTTCTTTTGAATTGAAAGATTTCAAATCAACATAATTGTAATTAATTTCAAAATTACATTTTAAAACGGATCCTAACAAATATACATTTCTTCCATTAAACACCATTAATTTCAAATAAATTCTCTTTCCCTTTTATTGAAAGATTCCAAGTCAACTTAACGAAAATAAATTAATTAATTAATTCAAATTCTAATATATATTTATTTTGATTTTCATCTTATTATTCAATCAATTATCATCTTATGGATATACTTAATTTTGGTTTACCATTTCATTACCTCAATCTTCTACAGCTATCACTTTAATTCATATTAACTGAAATAACTAATTAGATTAATTGAAATTGATTTTCAATTTAATTTCAATGGATTAAATAAATAGGTGATAAATGAAAAATGTTACCTTTTACCTACTTAATCACATTTATAAGTTTATTATCAACAACAGATGTTATGCCTACTTACACAACCCTGATTATAGTAAAAAATTTCATTAATTTCATATAATTTCCTCATTTTATATAAAATTTGATTCATTTCCTTATTTCAACTTATCACCAAATAACTTTACAATTATTTCAATTACTGATATACAATTCTAACATTATACCCAACATTCAAGTGCCTTAATCTATTAATTACCCATTAAATATTCAAATAGATAAATTAAAGAGAAAATAGTTCATACAATCGTTTATAATAATAATTCTTACCCATTATCTTATTCTTTACAACCAAGGGTTATAATTTGCTTACCCAAAAAGGTTTTGTATTCAATATCAACCTATTTCAGTTAATTACATACAAGTTCACCATTAACTACATCATTTAATTTATTTCATTCTTTACAACTATAACCAAGTCAACCTACAATTTATTTCAATTGATTTGAAATTACATTAAATAGTTATCGACGGCATTCAAACAACATCACTGATTTCATATTCAATATTAGCCAATTCTATTGATTACATATAATTTCAACATTCAATGTATTTCCTTATTTATAGTTTACAACCAATTATAACTTTACGGTCAATTCAATAACTGGAATTATATTAAAATAGTTAGAAATTACCTTATATTAACATTACTAACATTACATACTAGTTATTACTCTCATTATAACATCACAAATTTTAGTTTTCTTTCAATATAAAATTCTAAAATCTTATTTAATTAATATTTTAATTATCGAAAAATATGGGTTGTTGCAGGGAGAACCAATTTTTCTTCATTAGATGCTTCCAAAATACCAGTGGGACATTTTCTACTCCTCATAAGTTCAGATTTTCATTGTCTTCCTTCCTCTTGTTACTTCTCTTGTCTAATCTTTCTCTTATGTCAGGTTCTCCTGCCAAAGAACTTGATGAGGTGGACAGAAGAAAGGTGGAATCTCTGATCACAGCCTCAAATAAGATTAGAAACCGACTGAGGCAGCTGATCCCTTCTAACTTAAAGAAACATTCTCTTCTTCCCCATGGTCAAAGGATTTTGGTGCTTCCTCCTCTGATCCAACATACATCAAAGAGTTAACGTTTCCTCTCCTTGGGAGACCATGAACATTTCTCTCCCATGTCACCTATTTGCTCTGATCATTCCGGTAAGTTGTAAAACTGCCTTTGTTTCCTATTCCTGTTTTTCCTTCCAAATTATTTTGTTGACTTTTAATCCATATGAATTATTTACAGCTGCGTCTCAGGCTACAAAGCCTGTTAGTGGTATAGCTCCCTCTCCAACTGTTTCTCTAGAGACATCCATTGTCCAATCTCTCGCTAAAACTAAGATAGCCCTCAAAAAGAAGTTGGCGTTATTAGCTAAAGCAGAACCTCCTTCGAAGATTTCCAAAATTATTGATATAGAAGAGGAGGAACATTCATCTTTTGATAAAGGTTCAAAGAGCCCAATTGTTGAAGCTCCCCAAGATAAACCTAAGCAGACTCCAACTGCTATCGATCCCTACCCTCGAATTACTATTTCTAGCTCTCCGGCTGCACTTGAATAAATGCAACAAGCTTTGGAAGTAACCCCTTATCTAAAGCGTGTTCCTACGAAGCCGTCATCTTCTTCTCCTTCCATAAAATTTGAAAATATAGCCCAGCTTATCTTCCATTCTGAATCCTTCACTTCTATCGACTCGCCTACCTCCATTCCTGACTTGGTGGGGTATTACCACTCTCTGATAGAACAACAATTCTTGGTAAGTTTCACTTCAATTGACTTTATCATCACTAGTTTTCTCTAAATCTCTAACTTCAGCTACATTTCTTCCAGATTTCTAAGAATTGGTTAACACTACACGAGAAAGCGTCCAAGTCTTTTTTTGAGTCCTCCAAGTTCCAGAAGGAAATCTCTACTCTTAAGAATCAAGTGTCTTCTTTATCTACGACAAAACATGAAGCATCCTCCGAACTAGAGCGATTAAGAGCTTTCCTTGCCCAGTCAAAATCTGCTCTCTCGAAAGAAAGAAGGGCTTAACTCCTCGCTGACGAAAATTTTTCGATGCATCTAACCCTAAAAGAATCCAAGGATAAGGCCCATATGGCCGCAAAGAATGCCTTATTGAATGAAAAGTTGAAGAAAACCAAGGCTTCCCTGAAACTTGATATCAATATCATCTCCGATGCCAAACAACAAGTGTCGCAGTTTTTCGAAACTACACTTAGGGAGTCGATGTTAGGTTCTTTTAAAGACGCCCTGATACTGGCCTGTGCAGATAATATTGAGAAATGCACCAAGCTCAACTTTCCTATACATGATTCTGCTCTCGTAGATAAAGTTGAGTAAGATAAACCAGATGAAGCTGGGAGCTGAGGCTATTGAAAAGGAAGAGATCGATGCCTTTTTGATTCTGTCCTTCGAAGTCCCTCTTTTGAAGTTGAATTTGACTAAGTGGATGAGGGCGAAAAATATGATGCCATCGAGGAAAAGGGCAATGGTGATGGCGATGATAACGGTGATGACAACGACGACGACGACGATAGTAATAACGATAGCCAAGGCTTAGGTGGTGATGGACGAGACCACACCGAAACCTCTGATAAAGACGGAGATGAAAATGCAAAAGCTTCTGAAAAAGAGCCATATCCTCATGAAGCTACACCACTTGAGTCAACTGCCCCATCTGCTCCTCAAGAGGGTCCTGGTTCCATTAATGTTGAAGAACCAAGAGAAAGGAGCAGTTTTCTCAAACTTCTGTCCTGGCATATCTTGTATGGGACTCTTTATTTAAACAACTTTTACTTTGAAAGCAATAACAGTGTAATTCTTTTATCTAGATAAGGAAGAAATCCGTCCTCCTCTATACAATCAAACCCGAGAGGAAATAAGCTGAGATAAATAGATTATATATGGAGTTAGACAAGCAAATAAGGGAGCACAATAGACTCTCCGATAAATATCATGGGATTGATAGAAGTGCGTCAGTGTTGGCGTCTTTTAAACTTCAAAACGTTGCCTTCTACTAAAGAGAGCATGCCTTCGCTATGACGCCCTGTTAAAGAAAATCGAGAGTTAATCACTTTATTTTGGATGCTGATTGAAGAAAGAGATATTTTGATCAACTTCTTATGTAAGGCTTACTGTAGACACTCAATTATCAATTTTTCATATTTAGGTGAATTTAATGGGGGACTGCTTAGGCGTTTTCATAAGAGATACTTAGACGAATTCAGATTTGACCCGCACTCTGGAGCTTGTTGGGACATACCATGGGTCAAATCGATTTCCCAAGGTCCCCCCAAAAAAGCTTAAGTAATATAAGAACAAATTTGTCTCTGAAGTCATTTTTGTATGAACCAGATGAATAATTGTTGACATGCAACAATGTATTGATTTATAAATATTTATTTTAGTCTTGCTTTTTATGCTTAGCTTCGTTATATTATATTATCACAGATTGATTTTTCGTTTGGCCAACTTGTTTCTAAAGACCATTTAATTAGTACGTCAAATTGTGATGATTTTATCATGAAAAGGCATCAATTTTAAAATCTTCGAAACTAGCAAGATACTGCTTCCTTAGAGATTTACAAAAAATTTACTTGGAATATCCTTATCTTTGCTTTGATTTTCTTGGTGATGACTTAAGGAAATCAAGACATTCTATTCTAAGTTAATTTGTGGTCGTGATAGTCCTCCAGCTGAAGTGGGACTACTGCATATGTCCACCAGTTATCACTCCTGAAGGAGTTAATATTCCTTTCGATTCAACAGTTACCCTTTTCGCTAATTCATTAGATAATGTTAGAAATATTGTTTCTCGACTTTAGCTTTAAATCAATTGCTTATTGCATCTTTTGACTTCATTGTAGTTTGAGTTGTAATTTGTTATTATAATAATAATAAAATGATTTTTCATCTTGGTTTTGACTTTATTTTGTTTCTTTTTTCTTAAATAGGAGTTACAATTATCTACAGCTCCTTTCCTCCTTGTTACAATTATCTACAGCTCCTCTCCTCCTTGATTTAACATCACGCATCGCTAATCTTAGCAATAAACTGTTAAAAGAATGTGGAAGGAGCGAATCTCTTAATGGCACGCTTCACTGGCAATGCCGAAGCCTTGAAATGGCATAAGAGATATTTACTTCAGAAAGCCAATGTTGGTAACCTGAAAGATCAAATTGCCTATCTTAAGGCCGATGTGAAAAGAAAAAATGAAATGATTTTTTCACTGAAGCAACAAGTAAAGTCAAACCCTTCAATCGACTTCGATCATAAGATGCCAGAGCTTATTCAACAAATTAGTGATTTGGAGTTGAAATTGAAGGATAGTCAAGCACAGTGTGAATCATTGGAATACATAATGGGAAACAAGATTTTGAGCATTGATTTACTGGATCCTCGCACTACTCCCTTTGTTCCAAGCCTATGAGGTCTACTTCCCTTACTACCTAGAAATTCCCCACAATGCTCGCCCCTCCTCCTAGCTTAGACGAGAACATGGTAGGTGAATGGTGTAGGCAAGTTAAGTTTGAAATGGCTAGGTATTTTGATGAGCAGCAAAAAGAAAAATATTCGCAAAGTATCGATGAGTATGCCACCAAGATTCAGGAGCTCGAACGCGATAATTACTTCCTTTAGAAGCGCATTGCGGAATTAGAAAGGGAAAATAAGACCCTTAGAGGTGGAAATAGAGCTTTCAACCATGCTCTGAAGAATTTGATGCAATCAATGACGCAGACATGGTAAGAAAGAAGGAAAAGAAACTTAAAGAAGTTCTCTATGTCGTGGTTCGTTATATAATTGATCCTTCGATTGCTGAGAATCTTAACAAGGCCATTCAAGACTTATGGCATATTTATATCTTTTAAATGTATAGACTTGTCTTGTATATTTGTGAATAACTTCATAAGTTTTTTAAATAACTTCATGAGTTATGTAAATCATATAAACTTTGTAAATATCTCCTGATTTGTAATTCTTTTTTGTAATGTCACTTCTAAAATGCTTTTCGATAGATCATACATTGATTTATGCACTTGCTAAATCTTTCATTTCTCCTTACTATGCTTATTTCCCTAAAAAGTATGAAGAAGAAAAAAAATTCTAATTGTTAGCTTAAATATGACATACCAGACTATGTATATCATTTACTTAGATTAACAAATCATCTTGTTAGTTGAATGAAAAGTAGTATATAGTCTAAATCCCATCTTTTAACCACGATGGAAATAATTACGAATTTAATTTCAACCATTTGACTGGAATATCTGAAGTCCGTTGATAGGAAATCCCACCCTAAAATAGTTGTATAAATGTTGGAGAGTAATTTTTAAGAGATATTTAATAAAGAGCTAAATCCATAAATCATTATCTGAACATTCATGGTTGAAACCACTGACCCATTCTCGAGTATTAATGAAATTTGAAAACTTAGAAATCCAAGACCTAGATTCGGGTATTAACGCAAACTTATAATAATGGTCTTCTTGAGAGTATTCTTTGACCCAGATTCGTACATTTGTGGTGGATAAATAGAAATCCATTATTGAAATCTTATATCCAGATTAGGGAATAAATAAGTAATAGTCTTGAAACCCAGATTCAAGTATAACAAGATAGTGATTGATAAAGACCCGAAACCTATGATCCGGGTATTATTAAATGTTATTCTGAAATGAATGTCTTGAAATCCAAATTTCGGTATTAATTTTTGAATTTTAGACATGTGAGACACGAAACCTAGATTCATGTATTGATAGATGATGTTTAGAAATGAAAGTCCCGAAACCCAGATTTGTTTATTAATAAATAGAGTTTTATTCTACTTCTTTGATGCATGAACCCTCCTGGTCTTGTATAGAAGTAATCTGATTAGTTGTGTACCATCCCTGTAAAAACCTGCATATTTTACGATTATATATTTAAATGTTTTATTTAAACATAGCATCATTAGTTGGATTAAATTTCGAAATGCTACTTTTTGTAAACAGTCGAATTAGGACTCGAGACTATTAAGTCCAAAACGGCGTTTGCGACCTTTTCAGTATAAACATCGATATGTTTGGAGTTGATTAGGAATTTGGTATTTTTTTTGGGCTATTGATTGTGTTCTAGCTATAACCCAATTAGAGAACCCAAACCCCTTACCATATACATCCCACTCCACTCCTCTCCTCTTCATTCATTTTCATTTCCTAATACTCTCAATCTAAAAGAAAAAAATGAGGGAAGAGATAGGAAATTAAAATTCCTAAACCCTAGTTTTATTAGGAAATTCAAATTCAAGTCCAAAATCAAGGAGAAGCTTAGGTAAGCATCCTCTTCAACTTCTCCATCTCAATTCCTCTCCAATTATCAGAAATTTCCAACAACCTAACTTAGGAAATATTTGTATATGATCGTAGATTGGAGCTTCTAGAGTTGAAGTTGAAGAGTGGTTGATCTTTCCTTTGTTTTAGAGCTTCTCATCCATTTTTTTGGGTTTAAAGGCGAGTTCTTGAACTCACATTTATGTCTATATATTTTATAGTTGTTAAGTATGAATTTCTAACATCTATTTCATGTCTATTTGCTTTTGAATTGAATTAGTTTGGCAAATTTTCCAATTTTAGGCATTTTGAAGTAAAAATCTATGAAATCCTTATATGGATGTTTGGACATGTCGTTCGAAGTGTATTGATGAGCCTAAAGGGCTGGATTGTCGCTTGGCATAAATCCTTAGCCATCGTCGCTCATTCGGTCGCCTCCGATATGATTTGGCCATTAATGGCCTAGGCTAATTTCTACTTGGAGCTTCAGCTCAAACGTCTGGTATAACACTTAGACGTCTGGGCCATCGGAACAAAAATTCCAGTCTTTCAGCTCAGACGTATGAGGGTCTTTCCCAGACGTTTGGGCGATCTGGAAGAAAATTCCAGACCTTCAGCTCAGGCGTCTAAGGAAACCACTAGACGTCTAACACTGTTGAATTTAGGGAAATTGCCTATTTCTATGTGGCTTTGCATTTATATCGATTTTTGGTTGATCCGATTGGTCGCTGTCATTTATTATCGACTTTGATGACATGTTTCTGGATTTTTAGGAATATCCATTTGATGGATTTGATATCGATTTCTATGTTTTTGATTCATGTCGTCGAATGTGAATTTTTGGTGATTGATTGTTTTTACAATCATTTTTTTGATTTGATTGTTACTTTAAAATAAAAAGGTTTCTATACTAGTAGCAAATATTCAAACTTTTTCACAAAAATGATTTCAACGTTATTTTTAATACAAAGCTCGATTTTAAAACCGTTTTCCAATCTTTTAGTATATACAAACCTTTACCTCATTCGTATGAGATATCTAATTAAATGACTTAGCAAAACAAGTGGTATGAAACGCTTGCATTTTCTTTGTCGATTAATTCTTGGAATTGTTCGATTGAAATCTTGTGACAATTTTCGAGTGGAAATCTACAATTTATTCGTAAATATTTAAGTTAAGCCAGTGGTTATGGGACATGAAGCTAAACTCATTTATTTACTAGCTTAGAGTAATTCACACTTTATATTGATCAATGATGATCATTTTATGGTATAGACTAGCGATATGCGATGTCTCTTTGTCCACGTGGGGGACTATACCTTGTTTTATTGAGCTTCGTCTCATTTCTTTTATAGGCTAGCGACCTATGGGTTCTTTGGAGTTTCGACTCACTTTTATGGTCTAGGGCCCTGTTCTTTTATGGAGTTCGGTTCATTGGACGTACCGTTGTACTATTTCGTTTTTCCGGCTTATTAGGTTCATCGGATGTACCGTTGTACTACGTCGTTGTTCCGAATTATTTGAGTTTCAGGTTCCTCGGGCATAACGTTGTACTACGTCGTTGTTCCAAATTATTTGAGTTTCAGGTTCTTTGGATGTACCGTTGTACTACATCGTTGTTTAGAACTATTTGAGTTTCAGATTCCTCGGGTGTACCATTGTACTACGTAGTTCCACCGGCTCTATGGTTAGCGGTTATGGGATAGCATCTCGTTTGTGATACACATTTCGGTGAGTTTTCATGCTCCCGCTTTGATAGGCCTCCCCCTTTGTGATTTCTGGATTTCTAATTGATGATCTCTAGAAATTGTGTTTCACCAATTTTTGTGATTTATAATGATAAGCTTTATCAATATTTGTGGTTTAGTGAATAAAATAAAGAATATAACATTCTTATTGGTGTTTGGGAAAATTTGAGATATTGTATGGTTTTTGTTGTTATCTAATGTATAGTTATCACTGTATGACATTATTATTATCATACATTTTTATCATATTCCTTATCCTATCTCATTTTATGTGATATTTATAGCTAGACTGATCTATTTATTATTTTCTTCTTAATTAATATTCAGGTCAGACTGAGGTATTTCAGGTGCTTGTGCTTGACTTCTTATCAGGATCCGTCATCTGACTTTTGGCTAACTTCTTTAGCTTAGTAGTTTTTGCTTTATACATTCGATATAGAGACTCCTTGATGTATACATATTCTTTTGTCTAGCTCTTGTACCTATTCTTTTGTGGTGTAGTGGATCTTGTATGACCACTACTTTGATGTGCACTTTTATATGTTATATTCATATTTGTTTCCGCCTTTGTGATATGAATATACGTGACTGATATGTGTTATGCTTATTGTATATTTGTTTTCGAAGATCGCATAGTCACTATGCAGTAATTTTGAGTTTGTAATTGATGTGTCATATTTCCTCTTGAAACGAAATGCATGTAATACTATTTGACATATCGGTACTCGCTTAAAGCAATTATACAAACGGTCGCTCCTCAACAGCCTTATTCTTGGCGCTAGTCGACGGCATTACCCCGTAGAGTCCTTGGCTAGTGTGAGTATAGAAGTAGGGCATCATAGCTTGGTATTAGAGCCAAACTTCGAAACAATATAGAATATTATGACAGGGATCATTGTCCTAAGCCTCTCTTAGGAATCGTACCTTAGGAGTCTTAGGACCCGTTCTATCCTAATTTCTTTTATGATGCCTTGTTTTATCAATCAAGTTTGTTTGATATTCATTCTGAGAATAACGTTTCCCTCTTCTTTCTTTCTTTATTAAAGAAGAGAAATTGTTAGACCTAGCCGTCCCAGCACCTGTCAATCCAGTACTACTCCTCAGGATGGTGTATTAATGTCGGCCCAACAGCTTTTGGCCCTTGTAAAGAATGCTCAAGCTGCCAGACCCAATTCAAAGCCTACTCGTCCTAAATCCAGGTTTGAACTTTAATGCAGTGAATATACCAATCTAGGTGGAAAGCCATTCGAGGGTTCCAAAAGCGTTATAGAAGTCCAAGCTTGGCTTAGAACAAGCGATCGCATCTTTTCTCGCGTAAATCTTATAGATCTACATCGAGTCCAAGTGGCTTCTAGTGCATTAGATTGGTATGAGCTTTTGATTTCGGAAATTATCGAAGCAGATCTTGCTATGGAGCAATTCCGAAAAAGTTTCGAGTTGAAATTTATGTCGGAAGCTGGAAAAGTAACTTTAGCTCAGTGCTTTATTGACCTTCTTCAAGGTGAATCTTCTATGACCGATTATGTCGCATCTTTTGAATCTCTCTCTAAATATGGGGTCGAGTATATTAATACCCCATTGAAGAAAAATCAGAGGTTTATTTATGGGTTGAATAAGAAACATAAAAAGCCTTTACTTGTGAAATTGGAAGTTTCTTTCGATCGGCTTGTCGATATCGCTCTTCGGCTTGAAGAGGCCGATAAAGAAAGTGATGTTGAAGTTGTGGGTGCCAAACAGAACTTCAACAACAACAAGAAGAGGCTTATTAAGTTCAGGCCTAATCCCAACAAGAAAGGGGGGCAGGTAACTTCTGTAGCAAAGACTCCTACCTCTAATCATGGAGAATGCTACAATTGTGGTTCTAAGGACCATTATGCAAATAGGTGTCTGAAACCTCTTTATTGCCGCTATTGCAAAAGTTCAGGTCATCATATATCTTTATGTCCCAAACTTCAAAGCGAGAAAGAGGGAAAGCTAATTGTTATGCAAGTCCTTAGTAACACTTCTCTTGGTCAAGATATTTCTCGTTCTATCCTTAATGGCATTATTATGTTTCGTGATTATCCTATTTGAGTTCTTTTTGACACCGGAGCTTCCAACCCTTTTATATCAAAAGAACTTGTTGATACTTTTTCTATAAATGTTATGGCTTTAATGACTTCATTGAGAATTACGAATCCAGTTGGTGGATCCGCAACACTCGGTTTATTTTGCAAAGATGTCGATATTATTTTATGTGATTATGCTTTCTGAGCCGATTTGCATGTTATGCGTTATCTTGGTTTTGGAATGATTTCAGGAATGGATTGGCTTAATCGTTATGAATCCCACATTCTATTTCCTGAGAGGACAATTTATCTTCGACATCCTTAATCTGTTAAGCAGATTTCTGTTGTTTTTAAAGATTCAGATTCCAATTTGGTAGCATTCTTATATTCTCTAAATCCACATGATGACGATAATGATGATGAGGAAGATGTCATTTCCCTCATTCACGTTGTTCGTGAATTTTCCGACATATTTGAGCCCATTTTAGGATTATCCCCTAAGCGAGCAATTGAGTTCATAATTAATCTAATCCCTGGAGCTCTACCTATCACTCGTCCTCCTTATCGTATGTCTAATAAGAAAAATAAGGAGATGCATAAACAAATATCCAAATTGGAAGCGAAGCAAATTATTCGTTTTAGTTCCTCTCCTTGGGGAGCTTCGGCTATTTTTGTGAAGAAATCAGACGGTACACTTAGGCTTTGCGTTGACTACTATAAGCTTAATGATCTCACATAAAGAATAAATATCACTTGCCTTGGATTGATGATCTATTCGATCAACTTTGCAGTGCTAGAGTCTTTTCACAGTTAGACTTAGCAACCGACTTTCATCAGCTTCATATTGTAGAAGATATCATTCCTTTGACGTCGTTCCATACTCGTTATGAATCTTATGAATAGCTTGTTATGCCATTTGGTTTAACGAATGCTCCATCTTATTTCGTTGACCTTATGAATCGAATTTTCAAGGACTTCCGCGATCGATTTATTCTCATCTTTATAAATCATATTCATGCTTATTCTAAAATCGAGTAAGAGCATGAAAAACATCTTTGGATTGTATTGGAAACTCTTAGGAGCAATCAATTGAAAGCAAAATTTTCTAAGTGCCACTTTTGGCAATCTCGTGTGAAACTTTTAGGACATATTATTTCTAAATCCGGAATTTCCATGGATCCTTCAAAGATTGCAGCAATTCAAAATTGGAAGAGACCGGAGAGTGTGATGGAAATTTGCAGCTTTCTTGGATTGGCGGGCTATTTCTTTCGGTTCATAAAAGACTTTTCTAAAATTTCCGTAACTCTTACTAGTTTGACGAAGAATGGAGTTAAGTACATTTGGTCGGACAAATGTGAAGCTTCTTTTCAGAAATTAAAAGAACTCCTTTTCAATGCTCCTATTCTTATGATTCCCAATGGAAACCAAGGCTTCACTGTTTATACCGATGCTAGTCGTGTTGCTTAGGGAGCCATTCTCATGCAAAAGAAACGTGTTATCGCTTTTTCTTCTAGGAAATTAAAGCCTGTCGAGACTAGATATGCCACTCATGATTTAGAGCTCACGGCCATTGTTTTCACCTTTAGAATTTGGCTTTATTATCTTTTGGGAGAGAAGTTTGTTCTGTACACCGATCATAAATCTTTGAAGTATTTATTTTCTCAAAAGGAACTTAATTTGCGTCAACAACGTTGGCTCGAATTCCTTGCATCCTATGATCTTGATATTCTTTATACTCCTGAAAAAGAGAATCGTGTTGCCAATGCCCTTAGTCGTAAGCAACAAGCGGTTGTTTCAATGATGATATCTGAATGGAATAATCTCGAGACTTTATCCACTTATGGGATTCAAGATCGTGAATCCAAATCATGTTCATCTCTTGTTTTATGTAGCCTTGAGGCTCATCCATCCCTTTTAGACCACATTCTTGAAGCTCAAAACCATGATCCCGAATAGGCTCGTCTTAGCCAAATCTATAGGTATAATAATGTTGATGGTTTGAAAGATGTTGAAATCGATGCTCGTGGCGGTATTCGAATATTTGGTAGACTTATTATACCAAATATTAGTGAGCTTCGTAAAGACATTTTAAAAGATTATCATCGTTCTAAATTCACCTTCCTCCTAGTAGTAGTAAAATGTCCGCAGACATGAAGCGACTTTATTACTGGGATGGGTTGAAATATGATATTGCTAACTTTGTTGGGCGTTGCATGACTTGCCAGCTTGTAAAGGCCGAGCATCCAAGGCCCGGTGGGTTATTGCAACCTTTGGACATTCCCATTTGGAAGTGGGATCAAGTCTCCATGAACTTTATTGACGGTCCTCCCCGTTCTCGTTCGGGTCATGACAGTTTATGGGTGATTGTAGATAGACTAAAAAAAATCCGCCCACTTTATTCCTGTTCGGTCCAATCGGACGGTATCTCTTTTGGTCAAACCCCATGTCAAAGAAATTGTTAAATTGCATGGGGTTTCTATTGTTAGTGATCGTATCTATTATTTACTAGTGGATTTTGGAAGTGTCTTCAAAAAGCTTTGGGAACAAAGCTTAATTTTAGCACCCCTTATCATCTTTAGTCCGATGGACAAATAGCGCGTGTAAATCAAACTCTTGAAGATCTTCCACGTGCATGTGTTCTTGATTTTGCTAGAAGTTAGGAAGATCATATTTCCCTTGTGGAGTTTTCCTATAATAATAGCTTCAAATCTAGTATTGGTATGGCATCTTTCGAGGCACTCTGTGGAAGGCCATGTCGATCTTCTTCTTGTTGGCTGGAGCACGATGAGAAGCTGGTTTTAGGTCCAGATTTTATTCGTGATTCCATAGAAAAGATTGGCCTTATTCATCATAGGATGAAAGAAGCTCAATGTATACAAAAATCCTATGCCGATAACCGAAGAAGGAATTTGGAATTTTCTGTATGAGATTTGGTGTTCATTCGTGTTTCACCTATGAAGGGTGTTGTGCATTTCAGTCGATCGGGAAAACTTGCGCCACGACATATTGGTCCATTTCCCATCACCGAACATATTGGTTCTGTGGCTTATCGCCATTTATTATTGGCTCAATTTTCTACTATTCATGACGTTTTTCACGTCTCTCAACAATGGAAATGCCTTAGGGATTTCGATTCTATTCTTGAGCCCGGTGTTATTGAGAAAATTGAAGTTTAACCTAATTTGACTTATGAGTAACAACCGGAGGTCAAACGCCTTTGAAATAAAGACGTTCCGCTTGTGAAAGTTCAATGGTCCTCAAATCCTAAGGATTTCTCTTGGGAATCTAGAGAATTCAACGAGTGAACCTATCTAGACTTACTCTCTCGTGCTCCTTATGATGAACATCTCACTTCAAAATTTTCTATGTGTTAATATGTTTTTATGGTTGTTACTCTTTATTTTCTTTTTAAGTAGTGCGAGGATGTAGTTTCTTTAAGGAGGGGAGTCTGTAATAACCTGTATATTTTACGATTATATATTCAAATGTTTTATTTAAACATAGCATCATTAGTCGGATTAAAGTCTGAAATGCTATCTTTTGTAAACAGTCAAATTTGGACTCGAGACTACTTCCATTAAGTTTAAAATTGAGTTTGCGACCTTTTTGAGTATAAACATCGATATGTTTGGAGTTGATTAGGAATTTGGCATTTTTGTTTGGGCTATGGGTTGTGTTCTAGCCTACTAATCCAATCAGAGGACCAAAACCCCTACCATATACATCCCACTCAACTCCTCTCCTCTTCATTCATTTTCATTTCCTAAAACTCTTAAGCTAAAAGAAAAACATGGGGGAAGAGATAGGGAATTAAAATTCCTAAACCCTATTTTTATTAGGAAATTCAAATTCAAGTGCAAAATCAAGGCGAAGCTTGAGTAATCATCCTCTTCATCTTCTCCATCTCAATTCCTCTCTAATTTTCAAAAATTTCCTATAACCTGACTTAGAAAATATTTGTATATGATCATAGATTAGAGCTTCTAGAGTTGAAGTTGAAGAGTGGTTGATCTTTCCTTTGTTTTAGAGCTTCTCATTCGTTGTTTTTGGGTTTAAAGGTGAGTTCTTAAACTCACATCTATGTCTATATCTTTGATAGTTGTAAGGCATGAATTCCTAACATCTACTTTATGTCTATTTGCTTTTGAATTGAATTAGTTTGGTGAATTTTCCAAATTTTGGCATTGTGAAGTCAAAATTTATGAAAATCCTTATAAGGATGTTTGGACATGTTTTTCAGAGTGCATTGATAAGTCTATAGGGGTGGGGGTCGCTCGGCATGAATCCTTAGCCATCGTCGCTCATTCGATCGCCTCCGATATGATTTGGCCATCATTGGCCTAGGATAATTTCTACCCCGAGCTCCAGCTCAAACGTCTGGTATAATACTCAGACACCCGGGCCATCAGAATAAAAATTCCAAGCTTTCAGCTCAGACATCTGAGGTTCTTTCCAAGACGTTTGGACAATCCGGAAGAAAATTCCAGACCTTCAGCTCAAACGTCTGGGGAAACCACCAGACATCTGACACTATTAAATACAAGGAAATTGCCTATTTCTATGTGGGTTCCGTTTAGATCGATTTTTGGTTGATCTGATTGGTCTCGTCATTTATTATCGACTTTGATGACTTCTTTCTAGATTTTGGGAAATATCCATTTGATGGATTTGATATCAATTTCTATGGTTTTAATTCACGTCATCGAATGTGAATTTTTGATGATTGATTGTTTTTATAATACAAAGATGGTTTCTATACTAGTAATAAATATTCAAACTCTTTCACAAAAATGATCTCAATGACATTTCTAATACAAAGCTGTTTTTAAAATTGTTTTCCAATCTATTAGCATATACAAACCTTTACTTCATTCGTATAAGAAATCTAATTAAACGAATTAGCAAAAAATGTGGCATGAAACGCTTGCGTTTTCTTTGTCCGTTTATTCTTGGACTTATTCGATTGAAATCTTGTGATAATTTTTGAGTGGAAATATACAATTTGTTCGTAAATATTTAAGTTAAGCCTATGGTTATGGGACATAAAGCTAAACTCCTTTATTTACTAGCTTAGTGTAATTCATACTTTTTATTGATTAATGAAGATCATTTTATGATTTAGACTAGTGATATGCGATGTCTCTTTGCCCACATAGGAGACTGTACCTCGTTTTATTGAGCTTCATCTCATTTCTTTTATAGGCTAGCGACCTTTGGGTTCTTTGGAGTTTCGACTCACTTTTATGGGATAGCGACCTATGTTCTTTTATGGAGTTCGGTTCATTGGATGTACCGTTGTAATACATTATTGTTCCGGCTTATCGGGTTCATCGGGCGAACCGTGTACTACGTCGTTGTTCCGAATTATTTGAGTTTTAGGTTCCTCGGGTGTACCGTTGTACTACGTCATTGTTTCGAATTATTTGAGTTTCAGGTTCCTCGGGCATACCATTGTAGTACGTCATTGTTCCGAATTATTTGAGTTTCAGGTTTCTCGGGTGTACCGTTGTACTATGTCGTTGCATTGGCTCTATGGTTAGCAGCCACGGGATAGCATACCGTTTGTGATACACGTGTTGGTGAGTTTTCATGCTCCTGTTTTGATAGGCCTCCCCCTTTGTGATTTCTGGATTTCTAATTGATGATTTCTACAATTTGTGTTCACCAATTTTTGTGATTTATATTGATAAGCTTTATCAATATTTATGGTTTGGTGAACAAAATAAAGAATATGACATTCATTTTGGTGTTTGAGAAAATTTGAGATATTGTATGATTTTTATTGTTATCTAATGTATACTTGTCACAGTATGACATTATTGTTATCATACATTTTTATCATATCTCTTCTCCTATCTCATTTTATATTATTTTTATAGCTAGACTAATCCATTTATTATTTTATTATTGAATAATACTCGGGTCTGACCGTGGTATTTCAGGTGCTTTTGCTTGACTTCTTATCAAGGTCCGTCATCTGACTTTTGGCTAACTACTTTAGCTTAGTAGTTTTTACTTTTATGCATTCGAGATAGATACTCCTTGATGTATACATATTCTTTTGTCTAGCACTTGTACCTATTCTGTTATGGTGCAGTGGATCTTGTATGACCACTGCTTTGATGTACACTTTTATGTGTTATATCCATATCTGTTTCCGCGTTAGTAATATGAATATCTGTGATAGATTTGTGTTATGCTTATTTTATATTTGTTTCCAAAGATCACATATCCGTTGTATCATAGTTTTGAGTTTGTAATTGATGTGTTAGATTTTCTCTTGAAACGAAACGCATGTAATACTATCTGACATATCGGTACTCGCACAAAGCAAATACAAAGACGGTCGCTCCTCAATAGCCTTATTCTTCACACTAGTCGACGGCATTGGCTCGTAATGTCCTTGGCTAGTGTGAGCATAGAGATGGGGTATCACAATCCCGCTACTTGAAACCCCAAAACTAACGGCTACGGATGCTGCAGTCATCCATAGTTATTAACCTTTGACGACCAAATATGGCGGTGCTAGATACATTGATACACAAATCATAGAAATATGGAAAAAAAATTAACAATTCAAAAACACATTTCCACATTTCATTCAAAACCTTTGATGTTCATTACGTAACCCCAAAATGTTAACCGTGTTCAGCAAAATATAATTATTACAAGTACGCCAAGAGCAATATATGAAGATGCCACCTTGGTAGATCAGACTATATAATAGGGCTCATAAATCTACATTTACAAATAAATATACAGCGGAAAAGAAAACACTAAATAACTATCTGCCTCTTGCACGTCTCCAGAAGCTTTATTCATCTAAGAAGAGAACCTAAAAAACCTAAACCTTAAACTACTCAAAATCAATTGAGTACGCGAGAGTTTAAGGGGAAAAATAAAGCTTCAAGTCAGACAAAAAGCTTGGTATGAATAATAATCTAACATCTTAATCCTTTTAGATATCTAGTGATACCACGCCGCTTAGCAAAATGGGTTTTCCCTTCACCAGTATCCTAAAACTTTATAAAACCATATTTGTATTCCTGCATCCACAATGGTTAAAATATACATTTTCAAAATATTATGATGATATGCATACTTACAATCATTTAGGATTTCCCCATTCCCTATTAAATTTTAATTTGCCTTAAAGATGGACTATCCATCTCATTTTTATTTTTTTAAGTGGATGTGGACTATCCATCTCACATCTCATAGTTTTCCTAGGATGACTATAAACACTTCATCTAACATATGGTGACTATCCATCCTCAACATGATGTTGATTATCTATCAACCATCCCATAGTTTTCCCAGGATTACTACAAACCCTTCTTCAATCATATGGAGACTATCCATCTCTAACTTGATGTGGATTATCCATCATACATCCCATAGTTTTTCTAGGATAACTATGAACCCATTACTTAACCATTTAACTCATGCTATCTACATGAATCTAATTATCTCATGTTATCCACATGATTAACCTATTGCCATTAGCGTCCCTAATTTAGGTTATATCCATTTATAATTTGAAAATGGGGGTGAGTATACTAATGCACGTACTAATATAGTATACACACGGATCGTGTAATATGGACTACAATATAAATGCGGAAATAGATGATAATAGCATAGTAAATAAAAAATAGAAAAATCACACCAGAGATTTTTATACTGGTTCGGAGCACCATCCTACGTCCAGTCCCAGACTCCTATCTGGATTTTCACTATTAACTACCTCGCTTCACCCGGAGGAACAGGTTTACAATACCCGAACAGCCGAACGGGATTTCACGCCTCTAATATACTGAGGACTTCAACACTTGCCTCTTACAACACTGAGGACTTCAACACTTGCCTCTTACAACACCGAGGACTTCAACAAAAACAATTACAATTGTTGTTGACAACTTGTGCTCTTGTAAACACGGATTTGTCACTTGTAGTACACTCTTCCTATAATCTTATCCTCAAATTGTGAATGATGTTTGTGAAGATTATGGAATTTATATTGCTTATTGAATCAAAATATATGAGATAGTGTCAATGATTCAATAAGGAATGAAAGTAGTTTAGAGCTTTTTGAATGCAAGTGAATTCAAAGAATAGATAGAGAGCATATATAATCTTAATAAAACTTGTTGTTTTAATCAATGATATTGATGTGTATTTATAGAGAGAAAATAGTTATAACCCTTGGTGAAAAGTTGCAGTCAAAAGTTATGATCATTGATGAAGAAGAAGAGACGCAACTATTGAAGAAAGATGTGTCTTTTGGAAGAAGTTGCTCTCTGTTTAAAAACGGTCGACAGGTCAAAAACTAACCGGTAGACAGGTTTTTAAAAATATAGTCGTTATGTGCATGTGTGCACGTTTATTGTGCACATTCAACAGGAACGGTCGACCGTTCATTTTTGGACCGGTCGACCGGTCTCTGTTAAGTTGCACAATAAAGTGCACAACCTATATAAATGTGTATATATATATATATTATATTTTGTGCATGATTATTTGAGGATAGATTTTGACAATTTTATTACTATTATAACATCAAATAATCAACCTATAATCTAGAGTACCATATGTACGTCTTGATTTGTCGATCGCTTTAATATTGTTGTCAGCAATCAAAATCTTCATAGAAGCTGTGACTCAACATTCTCCCCCTTTTTGATTGATGACAATATAAAAACTCAAGTATAGGATCTCCCCCTGAATATGTGATTTCCTGCAGACAATTATTAGCTTCTTTCATCCTGCAAACAATTATTAGCACCTTTCTCCCCCTTTGTCATCGACAAAAAGGAGTAAACAATAGAAAATATAAACCAAAGAGAACAATGCATACATTCAAACACAGGATGTTTTGATGAAGTACAATGCAAGTCATAGTCTACTACGAATAAAAAGATGGACACTATTTAGTACAAGTGCCATATATGTTTTTAAAGAAATGAAAAGAAAAACAAACTAACTTCATTCCGACTGAATCTCTTCCTCATCATCATCATCATCATCATCATCGTCGTCATCGTCATCGTCATCATCATCGTCATTGTCCCCACGACCTTGTCCGCTTGTACCACCGGATTCCTCGGATGTCGACCAAGTAAAAGTTGGAGGAGCCGGACGTTTTCCGGGGTCTTGATGTTGGGTCGAGACGGATGTGCTACATGATATAGCATCCCATATAGCGCCGAAGAATGACTTTACCTTATTGAATCGTCTATCAATTTTCGAATCCATTCGTTTTAGTCTTGATTCAAGTAAAAATTGATTCCGAGCGATGGTTTCAAGAGATTCTCTTGTAGATGATTTAGATTTCAATAATCTAACATCTTCAGAACGACGACGAGATGGTGGAGCTTGTTGTTCTTGAGTATCGCGTTGTTGCCATTGTTCGAATGGCATAATATGAACATATGGAGGAGGAAGCTTCATCCGTTTGATAGTAGTGGAGTCAATACACTTTGGTGTAGAATATGCCGAATCCGGGGGTGTGACTCCACATGCAAGCAACATACGCATAATATACTCGTTATAGAAGAAATGTGGACGAGTAGAGTTATTTACCTTAAGAATTTCATCGAAAATCATGTGAACCCAATTTATTTCGATATCATCGTAGATAGCATAAAGAGCCTTGAAATTCTCTTTGTAAACGGCATCATAGTTTCCTAATCGAGGAAATAGAGAGTGCATTAGGACATGGTGTAACAACCTTGCAGTCGGTCGTAGCCCAATCGATTTGGTGCCGTTACTATCATCTTCTATAAATTTATGACTCGTACTATTCCGGGTGAAAACTTCACAAAATGTCGATGAAAACTCTTCACCCCTATTCGGTATTCCCAAAATAGAAGCAATTCTATCATAAGTGAGATAGATTCGTTTGCCACATACTACTGACCAAATAACTCCATTTGGATTTTCCGGAGTATATTCCTCTAAATTCATATTCGCATAAAATAGCTTAATCATCAAATGATTAATTTGTACGCTATTTACAGAAAAATCAATAAGAGGAGAGATACGAGATCTATTTGCTAATCTTTGAATACCGTATGCAGTGAAATCGTCGAATTTGATGAATGAGCCTGGATGGAATTTGTAATTTGTCATTTGATTCCATCTAGTTACTGCAACCGGAGATTCTAGCCATTTTCTAGCAGAGAGAGTAAGAGAAGAAGTTTCTGATGTTGCTCTTTTCTTTGATTTTTTCTGAGGAGGAGCCATTGAAGAGAATTTGAGAGTTTGTGAAGCTTGAGAATATGAACTAGGGTTTGGAAATGGGAAAATTTTCAGTAGAGAGTAGAAAGTAAAGAGGGTTGGTGGCAAAAATATATACGTGAAGTATAAAAAAAAGAAATAACTGCCGACCGGTCGACCGCCTGCGTATTGCCGGTCGACCGTTTTCAACCAGAGAGCAAAACGGTCGACCGGTCATATTTCAGGCTGTCGACAGGTGCTTGTTTTAAACCATACAGAGCTTTCTTAAGTTTGAACACATGGTCAGGATATTTTTCATGTACGAATAAAGGTGGTTGTTCGACATAGACATTCTCTTTGATAAATCCATTGAGAAAAGCACTTTTGACATCCATCTGATAAAGTTTGAAATTATGATAACAAGCAAAAGATAATAGAATTCTAATAGCTTCTAGTCGAGCAACTGGTGCAAAAGTTTCTTCATAATCGATACCTTCTTCCTGATTGTATCCTTGTGCTACTAATCTTGCTTTATTTTTGGTGATATTTCCTTGTTCGTCAGCCTTATTTTTATAGACCCATTTAGTACCAATTACTGACTGATCAGTTGGTCTCGGAACAAGTTCCCAAACGTCATTGCGCTCAAACTGATTTAGTTCTTCCTGCATGGCAATGATCCAGTAATCATCTGTAGCAGCTTCTTTTGAATTCTTGGGTTCGATATTTGAGAGAAAAGCGACATGACCCATTTGATTGAGTTGACTCCTTGTTCTGACATGTGATGTTATTTCACCTATTATATTTTGGGCCGGATGGTCTCTTAATATTCTTGGTGGTGATTGTAATTCACATATTTGAGGAGTATTCTCAATAATTACTTCTGAGTCAGAATCAGTATTTGAGATGATTGGATTATTAATGACTATTGATTCGTCATCATCTGATATTGTGTGAGGATGCTGATAGATTTCATCAAAAGATACATGAAGTGATTCTTCAATAGTTTTGGTTCGTTTATTAAATATTCGATAAGCCTTACTTCGTTCCGAATAACCGACAAATATTCCTTCATCGGCTTTTGGATCGAATTTTCCAAGCTGGTCTTTCGTATTTAAAATAAAGCACTTAGAACCAAAAACTTTGAAGTATGAGATTTTGGGCTTTCTTTTGTTAAACAATTCATAAGGAGTATTCTTGGTAAGAGGTCTTATGGACACACGATTTAAAACATAACAGGCAGTTGCAACAGCTTCTGCCCAGAAGTGTTTTGGTAAGGTGGTTCCATTTAATAATGTTCTTGCACATTCTTGTAAAGTTCGGTTCTTTCGTTCTACTACTCCGTTCTGTTGTGGAGTTCTGGGAAACGAAAAATTATGATATATACCTTTCTTTGTACAAAAATGTTCAAATTCATTATTTTCAAACTCTCCGCCATGATCACTTCTTATATTTTTAACTTTAATCCCTTTTGATTTTTGAATTCTTTTGACGAAAGATTTGAAATGATCGAAAGTATCACTTTTATTTTTTAAGAAAATTGTTCATGTATAACGAGAGAAATCATCAACAATTACAAGCACATATTGACTGTGATTTATTGATTGAACTCTAGTAGGTCCAAATAAATCCATGTGCAGTAACTCAAGCGGTTGTAATGTTGATATGACTTTCTTGGATTTAAATGATGATTTGGTCAATTTTCCTAATTGACATGCATCACAAATGTTGTTAACTTTAAAACTCATTTTGGGTAGTCCTCTAACTAGATTGTTTTTGGCTAGCTTGTCAATAGTTCTGAAGTTTATATGACAGAAACGTTTGTGCCATAGCCATGGATCATTGTCATTAGCCATAAGACACATATCTGAATTATGATTAATATTCATATTTAGAATATATATATTTCTGTCTCTATAACCTTCAAAAACCAAATTATGGTCTTTATCTAAAATACGACACTTATTATTTGAAAAGGAAATTATAAAACCCTTGTCACATAACTGACTAATACTAAGTAAATTGTGTTTTAAATTTCTAACTAGCATGACATTAGTAATAAGAGGTAAGTTAGATGTACCACAATTGCTCACATCGCCTTTGCCGATGATATAACCTTTTGAATTGTCTCCAAAAGTGACTGAGCCACCATCTGAGTATTTAATATTTGTTAGTAAGCTCTTGTCTCCCGTCATATGCTTTGAGCAACCACTGTCCAATATCCACTTTCCTCTTTTCTTCAGTGGGACCTGCAAACATAGAATTAAGTTCATGGTACCCACTTTTTATAGGGTCCTAAGAGTTAGGTCTTAGGAGTCCAAACCCATTTGGGTCCGGTATCCCCTTTATATATATAATTGTTATTAAAATGTACATTATTCATGAATTGCTGAATGTATTTGTTCCTAATCAAGTTATTATTTGTTTTAGGAACCCATATTTTGATAGTCTTGACATTTCTCTTTTGAAATTTCACAACTGGTTTTGGTTTGAAATATAATAAACTAAGATTTTTCTTAGCTTCAGTTTTTTGTACTTTCTTCTTCCTTTTATTTCTAAGATGTTTTTTAGTTTCATGTTTGTTATATCCCAAACCTTGTTTATCTGAAATAGATTGTGAACTTTTAATGATTTTAGTCAAATTTTCTCGACCTTTGTTAAAGTTAGAAACATTTTGAGTAATGTCATCAAATTTTGTTTGTAAACTAGCTTTTTCTAGGTCTAGAATTTTGACTTTTGCTTTAAGTTCATGATTTTCAGTAGTGAGAGCGTTATTTTTCTCTTTTTGAGCTTCTATTTCTTGACTCAAAAGAGATATTTGAGAGTCAACATTAGATGATGATTCTTGAATATTTTCAAGTTCTTCTTCTAATATTTTCTTCTCATCTTTTAACAAATCTCGTTCAAACTCTGCTTTACTTAAATCTGCTTTGACTACTTTTAATTGACGTTTTAAGTCTTTATATTTGACTATCAATTCAGCATTAATATCAAGTAATTCATCAAATGTAGGAATTTGTACCTCATCTTCTGTTGCCATAAAACAAACATTAGCTTGTTCATTCTCCGAATCACTTTCACTTTCTGATGAAGATGACTCTGAATCATCCCATGTTACTGAGAAGGCTCGTTTCTTTGATTTGTCCTTCTTATATTTGAATTTGTCATTTTCTGACTTTTTCTTTTGTTCTGGACAATCCTTCTGCATGTGTCCCTTTTTATGGCAGTTGAAACATTCTATAGCAGATGAAGATGGTTTATTTGATCCAGGTTTCCTTTTATTGTAGCGACTGGCTTTTCGATATTTTAGGAATTTTTTGAAACCTTTAGCAATGAACGCCAAATCTTCATCTTCAGAATCTGATTCATTTTCATCTTTCTCAACATGAAATGCTACATTTTTCTTTTCTTCTTTCTGTTCTTTTCTAGCCTGCAAATTTGCTTCATAGGACATTAAATTTCCTATCAATTCATCTGGCTTCATGACGGAAAGATCATTAGCTTCTTCAATTGCTAATACTTTTCCTTCCCATTCATTAGTCAGAGAATGTAGGACTGTTGAAACAACATCAAAATCGGAATACTTTTGTCCTAACCCAATAAGTGCATGGTGAATAGTTTGAAACCGTGAATACATGTCATTGATTGTTTCATTTGGTTTCATTTTGAAATTTTGAAATTGACTTTTCAGCATGGCTATTTTGGCTTGTTTAACCTTGTTAGTACCTTCATGAGTGATTTTTAGCGTTTGCCAAATTTGATATGCAGTAGTACAGATACTAACACGATTATATTCATTTTGGTCTAATGCACAGAACAACATATTTATTGCTCTTGCATTTACGGCTGCTGCCGTTTTCTCAGCCACAGTCCATTCTGAATAATCAGTTGTTGGATTCACTATTTCTCTTTGAGTAGCATTCCAAGCATCATAGCTACTTGATTGCATAAAGAATGACATACGTGTTGCCCAATAACTATAGTTAAGACCATTGAAAAATGGAGGTCTTTGTGTCGATTGCCCTTCTGTGTAAGTGGTGTTTTGAGTGCTAGTACTTGCGTTATTTGCCATATTACAAGAATATATCAAATAACTGTGTTACGGTTATATGATGACCGTGCTCTGATACCAAATGAAAGTGCGGGTGAGTATACTAATGCACGTACTAATATAGTATACACACGGATCGTGTAATATGGACTACAATATAAATGCGGAAATAGATGATAATAGCATAGTAAATAAAAAATAGAAAAATCACACCAGAGATTTTTATACTGGTTCGGAGCACCGTCCTACGTCCAGTCCCAGACTCCTATCTGGATTTTCACTATTAACTACCTCGCTTCACCCGGAGGAACAGGTTTACAATACCCGAACAGCCGAACGGGATTTCACGCCTCTAATATACTGAGGACTTCAACACTTGCCTCTTACAACACTGAGGACTTCAACACTTGCCTCTTACAACACCGAGGACTTCAACAAAAACAATTACAATTGTTGTTGACAACTTGTGCTCTTGTAAACACGGATTTGTCACTTGTAGTACACTCTTCCTATAATCTTATCCTCAAATTGTGAATGATGTTTGTGAAGATTATGGAATTTATATTGCTTATTGAATCAAAATATATGAGATAGTGTCAATGATTCAATAAGGAATGAAAGTAGTTTAGAGCTTTTTGAATGCAAGTGAATTCAAAGAATAGATAGAGAGCATATATAATCTTAATAAAACTTGTTGTTTTAATCAATGATATTGATGTGTATTTATAGAGAGAAAATAGTTATAACCCTTGGTGAAAAGTTGCAGTCAAAAGTTATGATCATTGATGAAGAAGAAGAGACGCAACTATTGAAGAAAGATGTGTCTTTTGGAAGAAGTTGCTCTCTGTTTAAAAACGGTCGACAGGTCAAAAACTAACCGGTAGACAGGTTTTTAAAAATATAGTCGTTATGTGCATGTGTGCACGTTTATTGTGCACATTCAACAGGAACGGTCGACCGTTCATTTTTGGACCGGTCGACCGGTCTCTGTTAAGTTGCACAATAAAGTGCACAACCTATATAAATGTGTGTATATATATATATATATATTATATTTTGTGCATGATTATTTGAGGATAGATTTTGACAATTTTATTACTATTATAACATCAAATAATCAACCTATAATCTAGAGTACCATATGTACGTCTTGATTTGTCGATCGCTTTAATATTGTTGTCAGCAATCAAAATCTTCATAGAAGCTGTGACTCAACATAATTTACATTAGTATCCCCAATGATTGTCAAAACATATAAGTGTTGATATCCCCAACTATTGTGTTGAATTCATTAAACCCACCTCGATATCCCCAAGGTTAAACATTATTTATTTTATGAGGTTAAAAGAAAACAATTTTTCAATCGTTTTGAAAGTATCCCCTTTAAAAGCTTTGTTTTCGAACCTTTCGAAAGCAACCTTTCGACCTCTTCGAAAGCATAAACCATAAATTTTAGAACAATAGGTTCCAACCTTTATATACTTTAAAACCCCTCCTTCAAAACCTTTCAACTTAGTTGAAGTATCCTTAAGAAAGAGTGGAAGCCCAACTTCCAAAACATTTGTAAGTAAACCTTTCGAAATCATTGGAACTCAAACCTTTCGAAACCGTTGGAAAGCAAACCTTTCGAAACCATTGAAACTCAAACCTTTCGAAAGTAATCAACCTTTTGAACATAAACCTTTCGAAAGCTTACTAGATTCAGTTTAAAACATATGGAAAATCTTCTATTAAAAACCTTTTGACTTCATTGGAAGCTACCTTTCGACTTAATCGAAAGCTCTACTTCAAAAGCTTAGGGTTACACTTCAACTAGAAAAGAAAGGTAAAATATTTAAGTCAAACGCTTAGATATCTTTTAAAAGCATTGGACTACCATTCGAAACAGTTAAAATTCTAACCTTTCGAAAGCAATGGCGAAGCAGCTTGTTTTAAAACAAGTAAACCTTTCAGCTTTGTCGAAAGCAACGACTTTGAAAGGTTTCAAAAATGCGGCAATAACCTTTAGACTGTGTTGGAAGGTACAAACCAAATAATGATAAAGCGGTAGTAACCTTTCGACTATGTCGAAAGGTTTAAAACCTTTATGTTAGATAATTGACCTGGTCGAAAGCAACCAAGTCGACAGCTCTTATTCGAAAGCAAAGCAGGAGAAATCTTTTGGTTTATAGAACAAGCATACACCAACCTTTTTGGCAACTAACCTTTCAACTTAGAACCCTTTGACCTTGTCCAATTCATTATGTACCAAGTAACTTGATACTATATGTATTGATTTGACCTTGTCGAAAGCTATGAACCTCTCTAACTTGTTGAAAGGTTTGGGTCAGAAGGTCTGATACCAAAATGGCTGAAACATGCTAAAAACATGATTTTATTGTTTTTAACTTAAAAGGGATAACTTTCCAACTAACCTACTTTTGTTTGTCAAAATCTTGTTGGTTATAAAAATGTTTTTCAGAAAAGTGTTGCCACTAATTTCAGAAATAAATAATAATTTTATTTTATAAAATGCTTCTTCTTCTTAACTAAATATATAAAACATTTTAGTCTCATAACTTAAATAATTTTATATATTCATCAAAACACATAAGAAAAATCTGAAAAAATTCCTGAAAATCTACTTTAATATGTTTTCCAACATATAAAAATTTCAAATCCAAATAATTATTATTTTTGCCGTAAATAATTTATACAGGAAAATATGCACAATGACAAAGTTAGAAATTTTTTTAGGCTAAAGGATAGCAAGTTTATTTTTTTGGCTAAAGGACAATGCTGGTTATAACTAGCGGTTTGTATAGCGTAAAACTGAGTATAATGCTAGTTACAACTAGCATTTTGTGTAGTGTAAAAGTTGAATATAATGCTAAATATAACTAGCATTTGTCCTTCAGCCTAAGAATAAAATTTCATGTCCTTCAGCCTGCATCATTTTCCCTATTCTCTCTAATTTATAACCCAATAATCATTTTCTTCGCTAGAAAATTAATATAAAATCCACATTAATTCATAAAATTATGAAAATTGAAACCCATCTCTAAAATCATGTTTTCTACAACACAAAATTTTCCCATGGCATTTAAAAATCATTTCATCTCGGTTTTACCTTAAAACCGTGTATATCACTTTTTAGCAAACTTGTTTAATCCATATAAATCATGGTTTAAGCATATCATCATTCGATATATCATAAAAATATATTCACACTAAGATCCGAAACCATATAATCGTAAAACTAAAATAGAGATGTAGAAATTATTATTCACCTTAGACTAGATAAGGAAATTGAAGTTTGGTTGAGACTGGTTCCTTCTAACTTGAATCCTAAGCTTTAAGTTGATTTTCCCTTCTCTTCTCCTAATGGTTGACCATGCTTCCTACGGTTGTAAAATTTTGTTTTAAGTAAAATAAACGTGTATAACCTAATGAGAATAGTATAAGGGTGGGAAATATGGTCATTTGCCCAAATTCCCTTATGTTTAATTTCCTAACCATTTATACAAGTTCGTTAGATTTTAAATAAGCACGGCCACCTAATTTATTAATCAATCTCAATCTCCTTCTCTACATTATTCTATTTAATTTATTCTAATTAAATCTCCTGAATAATGTCAATAAAATTAGGGGTGTTACAAGTTGCCTCTTGAGCTTGGACGTCTTAGTCCATAATTGGATATGCCGTTTCTCAGGCGGGAACATCTCAGTCTTTTATTTAACGAGCCTCCGCTTGGGATTGGACGTCTCGATCCATTATTTGATGAGCCTTTTCTTGGGACTGCACATCTTAGTCCATTGTTTGATGTACCGCTTCTCGGGTTTAGACATCTTAGTCGATGATTTGAAGAGCCTTTTCTCAAGCTTGGACATCTTAGTCCATTTTTGGATTAACCTCTTCTTGGGCTTGGACATCTTAGCTTATTATCTGGTGCTCTTAGTTGGCTCATCTTAGAGGCTGGAACAAGGACTTACCCAACCTCCTACCAAAAGATGCCTTGACCTGGCTTGAGACGTGGTCAAGGGCTTGTCCGGTGCTTTACCCTGGCCATCTTATGGCATGGATAAAGGCTTACTCCGACCTCCCTCTAGGAGGCGCCCTGCCTTGGCCATAGCATGGCGTGAATAGAGTCTTGTTCGGTGCTTTACCTTGGCCATCTTATGGCAAGGATAAAGGCTTACTCCATCCTTCCTTCAGGAGGTGCCTTGACCTGACCAGAGGCACGGCCAAGGACTTTTTCGATGCTTTAACCTGGCCATCTTATGGCATGGCTAAAGGCTTACTTCGCCCTCTCTTCAGGAAGTGCTCTGCCTTGGCCATCTTGGCGCGGATAGAGGCTTTACCATCTTAGGTAGACTGCCATCTTAGGTAGTATCCAAATATAAGGAGCATTTCACTCCTAACCACGTTGATTCTCTTTTAAGAAAGGTAGCTTTTTATTGATCTCATTCAGTATTTCTTTATAAATTCATTGATTTTTCCTTGACGATAAAAGTTGATTATCATCCCTTCCAAGGCTCTGCAGTGATCAGTTATATGGCCATTCATCATGTGATAATGTCAATAGGATCCTCCCATATTCCTTTCATATTTTGGTTTCTTCTTTTGTGATGACCAATAGTTGAGCTCATCCTTTGTTAGCAAGTAGACAATTTCCATGGATTTTGTCAAGTTTCATTCTTTAGGAAATAGGATTTGAAGCTTGAGTCTTGAGGATGAATCTTTAATTTTTTGTTCTTTGGCCTTATAGTTTCATACTCTTCGATTACTTTTCTTTTTGCCACCCTTTGTAGTTCTTGTGTAGGAAGTGTTCTTGTTGTAATTAGTTGTTACCACTTTTTCGCAAAGGCATTATAATCAGCCATTATCTCTTTTTTGAAGATTGTGCTTTTGGAACAGTGTTGGATGGTTTTTTTCATTTGATTGAATACACTGCAACTTCCATTTGTTCTCTTTCCTAATGCAAAAATAGGGATGGATCCAACATGAAAATGGTTATGCTCCATTCTCGGGACCGTATGATTCTGCTTTTTTCTTGTTTATAATTCTAAGGGCTTCTAATCTTAGCCTTTGCTCCTCATTCTAATTGGAATCCTTGATGATTATTGGTGAGAATCTTGTCAAATGTGGTTTTGAGGACCCTATTTCAGATCTTATGATTCTTCTATCCACGATTAGACCACAGTAGATGAACTTGGGATTGAGTTAAGTGGGGTTAGAGATAAGTAGAGTCGGGTGTTCAACCAAGTCGAAGGTTCAAACCCTCCTTTTAGCACAAAAACTATTAACAAGAAATCTTTTCAACACCCAAAAGTTGTATTATGGAACAAGGTTTATCCCTTCAGGAGGTGGAAAAGAGTGGAATGGGTATATCTTCCTTGAATTTCCTCTCAAGTAGATTGATGTAATAGAAAGTTGTTCAGGCTGACCTTTCGACTCAGTTGAAACAGTTGTTTAGTTTCGCTAATAGCCTTTCGACTTTGCTGAGATAGTTGGATTTTCCCTTCGAAAGCTTTCCTTTCGAAGTGGAAGCTTAATTCAAATGGGTAGTCTTTGGAATCACTGGGTAAAGAATGATTTAGAGGGTTTCGACCTTGTCAGGGCTTAGGCTATTCAATGGCTTGAGGTAGTGGTTTCAACCTTGTCAAAAGCTGTTGACTTAACCGTCTTGGATTTGGATTAGTAATCTCAAGTTACAATGATTTAGGGATAGGTTTCAACCTCGTCGAAAGAAAGATCCTTAGATTCCTTTTATTAATCCAAGGTTTAAGTGAACAATGATTAGGTTTCGACCTTGTCAAAAGTAGTAGCCGAGGGAAAGATAGCTCGAAGCCTTCAATATGAAATTATTTGAACATAAAGGTTTCGACTGTATCGGATGAGTCCTTTTGATATAGGAGACACCTGAAACACAATGTTAAACTTGATAAAAGCTTTAAAAACAGGAAAGTGATCTGTACAATTAACAACTTCCCTTTTGCAAGCTAAAGATGATTTTACTACTCTAAATTCCCAAATCATTTTTGAAATTAGGGTTTATAAATCTTCTCCTTAAGAAAAGACAAGTTTAGAATGGAAAGATTTGGATCCCCAAAACATGACCCCTTGGGTCTTATTATAGATGAAAATCAACACCTTTCGACCCTAAGGTTTTCGATTTGGTCAAAAGGTGGCTACCAAAATAATTCTAATATGCTTCCATCTTTGTCGAAAGGAACGACAGCGCTTCTCTTCTTTGTATTGCCTTGTAAGAGCTTTTAACTCTGTCGATGGGCTTTGTTCAGTGGTTTCGATGGTGTTGAGGTGCTGCTAAACTCTTGTTTGTGACTTGATGCGGAACCTCCCAGGACCTGTACAGTTAGAGCGCTCGACAAATTCAATGTGGCGGAGGTGCAAAAAGTCATGGCGGGGATACAGCGAGAACATAGCGAGATATAGTGGATGACTCTAAAATAGCATATAAAACTCGTACTACATGTTTTTACAAATATATAAATGGTAATTAAATGAAAAATTAATATTCAATTGGATTATAATTAATACATAAATAATATTTAATAAAAACATGTGTGAATGTACTGTAAATAAACGTAAAATTGTAATGTAATATAATTGAATTTAGTAGAATATTAAAGTATTTTCTTTCCTAAAAATATATTAAAAATTCAGTTAAATAAATAAATTTCATAATTTTTGTAATGTATAAATGTCATTTTTTTAATTCATTTTTTTAAAGAAGATATATCGAAAATAGTGGAATATAGCAAGAGTAACGGTTTATAGCAAAAATAGCGGGGCTTATAGCGGAAAGGCTATATTTGGGGCAATATGGAAAAATCGAGCGGTAGAAATCCACTATTACATGTAGCAGGGTTATAATGGGGAACAGCGGGGCATCAACTGCCCAGCCCAGGACAATAATGGCTTTGACCGATTCAAAAGGATTGGTATAGCTTCAAAAGAGTTGTTCAAGCCAATACATGCCTTTAAGTGATTTAATTGAAGGCGAAACCTTTGGTTTCGAAAGGTTTTACGCATTTACAAAGAGCAGTTCTTCATTGTCTTCAAAAGGTGTTTCTTTGACTTATTCGAAAGGTCTTCATCCATATTGAATTACCTAGTCGAAAGGTGGTTACTGGAGGCAAGAGGATGCTTTCGACTCCTTCGACTACTTCGAAGGTAAGAAACTTCTGGATCTTAATTATAGGTTTCTTTCAACACCTTCAAAAGGTTATGAAGCTTTTGGACTTTGGCTGTAACATCCCTTCGACTCTTTCGAAAAGTCTAGCTGGAGCTTTTTTCCCTCTTATTATTCTTTGCCTTTTTCTCAAAAAAAAGTTGACTAAGTCGAAAGGAATTTTTTGAAGTTAACAATAAGTAAGCAACACACTATTGATTTTTAATGATGTTCTGGTATTAAAATTAGCTTTAGTTACTTTAATACACGATGTTGGATTTGTAAATGATATCTTTTATAGTAAATATAAAAGATACCCATAATGATATGCAAAAGCACCTCATTGAAATGTTTAATAGGGAACATGTAAGATGGATTTCTTATGCATTTGCAACAGGAATCATCATACATGGTATACTGTCTATGATATCGTGTTTTGATTATGTATATGATACAAGAAGAAAATTTCAAATCCAAATAGGTATCGCTAGATGGTTGTTTGAGATATACTCGTATGTTTCAAAAATACTAGAGAATTATTTATAGAAATAATGAACTCCTTATAAAGGAGTGTTGAAACTCAAACTTTCATAAGTAATATTGAGTATAATATGTCGATAATAAATTAAAGTTAAATTTTTTTAAATTGGAAATGTTACAAATGAAAGACGGTGGCTGATTAAATGGAAAGGTTAAGTACATCGCCTTGGATAACGCCGCCATAAAATAACGTATATAAATACAAATGCACAAATTTAGAACTGAGGCGAGGGTAACTCCAGATGTTGAAAATCCAATAATAGTGTTATATGATAACAATGTCATGATATAATTCATAACATAACTTAGATCTCTTTGGAAGTCAAGAGACATACTCCAAATTATTCCACATGATAAAGGTAATTTATTCACGTTGGAGAGAGTTGATTGACAAAGTAGATAATTGAAACATAATAGCATACCCGTTCACTGAGCGATTGATCCAATTGGTTTTGAGAAAATCGATCGAATAAGTTGAAAAGATTCCATAATTGACCCCAACTACAAATAAGAGATTGATAGAGTTAGAGGTATGACCTAGGGGAAACTATGTAATTTTGTTACATATATCTAACTCGATAACTAATCTTGTTCGAAATAAAATGTGTTTTCTTTATAATATATACTTGATATATTGTGTTATACTAATTAATTAATCAAATTAAAAGTATATTTAATAGAGAAGCCATAAATAATATATTTTCTGATAGTAGTTACATAGGGTTGTGACTGTGAGTAATTTATCACCATAAAAACATACCATTTTAAATGTTTATAGCCAAGATGCGTCAAGACTGGATATTGATGTATCCGTTGAAACTAGATTACATTACTTTACCAAATGTTAGGCAGTGTATTAGTAATGATTGTTGGGACAACTAGGAGTTACGTATTAATAGTTATTGGATAACTATGGTGTCAGGACCCGATTCTTCGACTTTCGAAAATCGACATCAATACGTCCACTGTATCAACTGTCGAGCAATCGAATGCCGGAAAACCGAACCATGAGGGTTAAAGAAGAAGAGGTAGAAGAAAACGATAGAAGAAGTAAGAAAACAGAACAGAAACAATATCAGAATCTCACAGTCGCAGCGGAACAACATATAATAGATAAATGAATAATCTTTAAAACAAAGAACTATATCAGTTAATACATTTCATTACATCAGAGTATACAACAACAATATACAACACAACTGGGCAATGGAAAATTATACAACATGTCCTTACAAGTGAATTTACAGTGGAAAGATAATATCATATACAAGTAATACGTCTCGCAATCCAGCTCGGCTCCTGAGCTCCATAGCACTCCTAAATCCAAAATAACCTGATAACCTAACTCCAGACTGCCTGTGTGGAAATTAGTAGGCATCCAGAGTTTAGGAAGGGAACAATAAACTCCGAATCAGTCATGGGACTGGTGTGAGAACTTAAAATAGTTATTATCTTTCAAAACAACAACAACAAGGATAATTTCAAAGTCAATTCGCAATGCTTTTGGAAAATGAGACTACCATAAGACCTCCCGCCACACACACAACGCAAACGCAGAATTGGAGGAGATTTCTTCTTATGATAGTCGAAGATGCTTGATACGCATTAAAAAGAAACATTTGATATTATTACTAGTGCATAGTGTAGAAATTTTTTTGAAAGTAAAGTTATAAATCTTAGCCAGCATAGGCATTCCGCACTTATGCCTACTATAGCTACCATCCAAACAGTGGGGTGCCACCATAAGTGAATGATAGGTTCTACAACTAAAACCGTACAAGGTGCGTATTGTTTTATTTGGATGTTCAACAAATGGTTAGGCTAAGGAAATTCCTACTGCCACATGGGATCGCCTCTGGCGAGATGTCCCGAGAACTTAACCAGCTCTCTGCCAACACAAGGCCGGGTTACCTTTGTCACTAGGTAACTACTACACGAATATGCCATCCCCCGGTCCCTTTGGACCTTTATCCGAGCGCTCGATTCCAACAACACCACACAGTAATAGATATAGTGTATCAACATGAGTAAGTATCTGGGCTCCATACCGTGATACCACCCTTTCCAGAAGGAAATGACATACCCTAAAGGGCGCGACCCTCATAACCTTGCCGCATATTCCTGCTTTGACCATTTCTGGGGAGTGAGGTCTGATGAAGTCTTGTCCACAAAGCTAGGCACAAATCCATGCTTTGATCAACAAATGAGCAATAAATAATCATCACACAGCAACACTCAGCATGCCACATTACCAAATTGGGAATATATCGCTGATAACCTTCAACTACATAACCTCTGAGCGCGTACGTCTCAGAGAAGGGTGTTAAGGTAAGAGAATAAATTCTCCGCCACCAACAGAAATGTATTTGAAAGAAATTTGCTTTATATCTCAAAATGTAATTTCAGACACGTAACCATACAAGTCTGTTCCAGGTTCGAATAGAACCTAAGGCACTTCGAAAGAAGCCCTTGCAATCTGGGTATTCACAATCCCGATAAAACTTCCCATCACAAAGGAAATCTCCATACCGTAGCTAACAGTGCAGAGACAATCGATAGGTCATCCTATCGTTTTCACAAATACCCGGTCTTCAACACCAGTCTTCAATGCTATCCACTACGTCGTATCACTATTCGGAATGGGTAATCCGAATAACGAGCGCAATAATTTAAAAATAAGTGTAGCATTTCAATTTCAACCAATTCACAACAAATACCTATTTAAAGGTCAATATTGATAGTCGGTTATTTAACTATCAATCAATATTCACAACATCACCCGATTTCAAATAATTTCCTAAATTATTTATTTTCAAAAATATCTTTATAAGATATATATCCCACACTTCAACCATTTGAAAACCAATTTCAAATAAATTTACACCCTTACAACTTTCATTTCAAAATGGTTCATTTAAACCAATTAAATAAATCCTTACCGATTTATTAAATTTACGTTCCAAATTCGTAAATTTATCTCCACACTTCAAAAATAAATCAACGTTTATTTTTAACTAATTTCCCTTTCTTTTATAAATTCCATAGTGAATTTACAATTCCAAAATATCTATGAATATACGATTTTTAAATCGATTTCTAATATTCATTTTCAATTTATCTTTAAAAGATAAAACCTCAAACATTCACTTCATATTGGAAAAACATTTCCATACTTATTTAATAATAAGTAATTCACCAATCTATTTATTTTCAACATTTTGAAAATATTCAATATACTTAAATCTAAATTAAGTATATATTTTATTTTATAAGGAAAACATTCTCTTAAACACATTTTTTGGATCAAAATGAATGTTACGTAAAACATTGTTACGACAACCCAAAATCACTAGTATAGGGATTCGAACATAAAATAGATATATAAATCCCAATACAATATAAAACATTTCCTCTCGGAAATCATTTACTATAACAACAGTGTTATAGTCCAACATTTCCTTCTATTTCTCGAAATATCTATTTCAACAATAAATGTTGAAATCTATGGTTTCGATACTTAATACATTTTAAAACATCTTTAAATCGTTTTAATTCTATTTAAAACATCACTTTTCCAAAATATTTCTTTAATATATTATTCACTGTCCAAAATCATGAATATACTTCATTAACCAAATTCAATTTCTACATATTTTATTTAAAATATTATCCATTGTCCAAAATCGTGGATAAATTCCCAACCAAACTCTTATTATCACAGCATTTACTTAAAGGATAATTCGCTGTCCAAAAACACGAATATATCTCCTTTAATAACTTCTATGTTTAATTCATTAAATTCGATAGATATCGGATTTATAAAACAATGTTTATAAATTCCATTTATATTTCATAACAACTTCGATTTATAAAATCCCTTAATTAACAAATTCTATTTATACCCCATTTAAATGCCAAAATTCTATTTATAAGTTAATTTCTTATAAATCTTTTATTTTACGAATCTATTCATTTTATAATTTCACAATTTTAGAGATCTATAGATTTATTTTACTTATGAAATCCATTTTTTATTTCTTTTTAATACTTATAAAAACTTGTTTCACAATTCCAATATTTTTAATTGATAGATATCAATTTTATAAATCTTTTTATATAACCCGTTTAGAATAATTCAAAAATCCCAATTTAAACCATTTTATAATTTAATCAACTTTTTATTTCAAAAACCATATTTCGGTCATATTTCACAAAAACCATAATTTTTATAACATAAATTTTTTAATGTTTATTTATTTAAAATAAATCAATTCCAAAATTAAATTTTATTATGAATTCTCAACTTACATTTTTCAAAAATCAAATTTTATTTATTTTCGGCATCTAACGGTACCAAAAATATATTCGGCTAGAATTTAGCCTTTAACCATTTCAATCACAAAGATAATCACGCAGATTATAAATAGATCAACACACAACATTGAAACCAATTCAAATGTTTGAGGAATCCAGTTGGATCCCTCCAACCTGTTTCCTGCATTCAAAGATGTTAGCACAATACCAATTTCGTCTTTTCGCTTCAAGACGAAATATCGCGTATATGGGATTTATAAAATACTATCCGCTATTATGCGGCGCAATAGGGTCTCATCCGCTATATAATGCGGGAAATCAACTCCAAGTACATAAATAATACCAATTTCCCTTTTCAGTGAAATTATCGCGGTATATGTTTTTAATAAATAACATCCGCTTACTAACGACGCATAATGTCTATTTAAATCAATAACAGATAATAAATATATCATCCAGACATACAATCAAAATTTTTAAATCTAACTTTTAAAATTAACATCGAACAATTTCGATTGAGTGAGAAGTTCTCACCTTGCTTTCAATTCAGTTTTCGCGTTTAATTTCAAATAAAATTAAACGGACGGTTAATCTTACCCAAAATTCACACTAGCTCCAAATGACTCTATTCCAGTTCCATTGCGTAGTGCTCGACAATACGGTTCCAACGCAACTGGTTTCGTGCGAAACAGACCTCGTATGAACAAGTTATGGTATTTTAAAGAATGTACACATTATAATATAATATAATTTACAAATTCTATTTTATTTTACCTAGAATCAAATCTGGCCGTCCCTTTTTATTTCTCAACATCAGGCCGTCGAACACCTTCTTCCCAAACATGTATCCCCCCCGCAAGGTTTTGCACGCACAACCCAACCCATTTGCCTAAATTAGGTTTAGACGTCATGGCCACCACGACGCACGAAACTCCATCACTCCACCACCATTAGAAAGCTTGTCACCAACACTATACTCTGCCAGAGCACCATGAAGCTCGGTTGCGCCCTGTTCTTGAAAACCGTGCATGAACTTTCCTCCTTTGAATCGAAATTGCCATCCATCCGTAGCTTTATTTTCGATCTTGACCGTTGGAATCATAGATCTCACCACCCTCTACAACTTTCATGTTGGAAGTTTCGTGAAATAATTGGTGGATTCGAAGGAAAGAGGAGGAGAAGATTAGAAGATTTCAGCCATTGAATGTATATGGAGGCGGCTAGGGTTTCTGAGTGGAGTTTGTTGCAAAATGAATAAATGAGGTCCTTTTATAGAAAAATGCGCGAGCACTATTCATCCCGGATTTTTCCAAACTACAAACGAAGGGTGCCGGTTGGCGTTTCTAAGGTTTAACCCACGTTTCGAACACAATGAAACGTGTTTCGGAGGCTAATTCGGTCATCTGTGCGAGTTACGGAAATAAACGATCGATTTTTAAATTAAATCGATTAAACGAATTTTCTATGCGTGTTGGCTTGCCCCGGACAAACGGTAAATCCAATTGACACGAAATTTGAAATCTTACAATAATATAATATTACGGATCTGATGAAACTAGTTTCGTCGAAGTCCGAGACTGTTTGAAAAATGGCTATTTTAACTCGTCAATTAAATGTTAAAATATTCAATTTTCACAATTTAACTTTTAATTCGATTTTAAAAGTTCTATAACATTATTATAACTCCAACATGATATAATAAAATTTTACAAATCATTTTCAATCATATAAACCCAATTTTCAATTATTTCAGAAATTTAACATATTAAATTATCGATTTAATTATCCAATTAAATCCAATTATTCGAAATAAAATTATTCAACTTATAAATTTCACTTATTAATATTTAAAATCAATTAAATATACAAATTTTAATTAACAGAAATTCTTGGTCATTACAATCTTTCCCCCTTTAAAAAATTTCGTCCTCGAAATTACCAAGTAAGAAAAAGTTACAGAATTTATTAATTTTTCAAAACAAACCATTCAATTTAGATTTTTCAGATCTCTTAAATGTTTAACTTTCCCAAAATTCATAGTTAAACTTCTTACAACAATATCACCAAGTTTTCAAATCCAAACTTGGTTTTCAAAAAATTTCCAATTTTCTCAAAAATATTCTATCGTCTTAAATTTTCGGAAAAATTCGCCATAGTCTCCTTTGCGCGGCTCGATCCAAAAAAAAATGACAGTATATATATCACAAATATACATCTCATCAAGTGATGAGGCATCCCGCAGGGAAAAATGTGTAAAAGTACGATATTTTATCCGAGATATGTACCTTATTTATTATTAGCGAGCATATACGGCTAATATAGCGCGAAAGCGAGCTCCAATTGCGAAGCAAGCGCAATCCGCACCTACTAAACACTCAACAAACCATGAGAAACATGTATATATGAAAATAATATCAATATACATCATATAGCAACATAACAACTACATGTGCCAACATAGAAAGGCATTCAATCAACAAATGCAACCATCAAGCAACTATCATCCAACTAACCAAATAAATATTCATTCATATTCTCATTAATATTCAATGAATTGGTTTTCCAATTTAAATCACATTTGACTCATTAACGTTGAATTTACTAACATTCATTCATATTCAATGGCTAATTCATTTTACAAATAAAGTTGAATTTCATTTATATAACTCAAGTTCATAATCATCCCTTCACTTGATTAATTTCTTCGATACCACAATCAACTTCATTCAATTTTTACTTAAGTTATATTCCATTTAAACATCATTTACATTTTACTTCCACTATACAACTTAAGTTCACTTCTTATTTATTTCAAATACTATTTCATTTAACTTTTCAAATTTGTTTAACCATTTTAACTATTGGTTTCACTTACATTTTCTTATTGTCCAAGTTATACAACTTATCAATTTAAATTTTCAAATCCATTTACTTATCCAAGGCTAAATTTATTATCTCATACTATAAGTTCAAAATTCATTTCACATATATTCATCAATCTCAACTTGGATTTTAATTTTCAAATTTATTTATCACAACAAAGCTTCAATTTGAATTTATTATGGTAGCAAATCCCTCATATAGAAACTCGAAAATGATACGGATGATGCTGCAGTCATCACCCTTATTATTTCCCAGCAACAATAGTGAAATCAGTGCTAAATATTCTTTCAAAAATCTCCTTTTATTTATAAATTACATTTATAAATCTTTCCTTATAAAATTTCATTATTTTCCTTTACTTATATAAGATTGTTTCACAATTGTAAATCATTTTAATTATAAATCCATACTTATAATTCATTTGCTTATACAATTCATTCTTTTACAACTGTTGTTTTATTTAACTTATTCAACAACCAAACAATCAATTTTATATACACTTTAATAATTCTGAAAAATTATTCCTTTATATATAAAATATAATCAAGGTAAAATTATTTCATTTACCCAATTTGAAACAATATCGTGTCGAAGTTGTTTTGTACAAGTGTTTAGAGATCCCTATCGATAGAGTTGTACGGATTATACCGACCAGAATCCATATACCACTCAACAAACCAATCATCACAATATAAAATAATTTTATATTCACTAACAAATACACGCTCATATCTATTATTACACTCAAACTCATTCTAGAGTACTTTTGACTCTATCTCTAATGAGTAACACCCAACAGAGCCATGGTTGTCACTTAACCATATGCTCTGATACCACGTTGTCAGGACCCGATTCTTCGACTTTCGAAAATCGACATCAATACGTCCACTGTATCAACTGTCGAGCAATCGAATGCTGGAAAACCGAACCATGAGGGTTAAAGAAGAAGAGGTAGAAGAAAAAGATAGAAGAAGTAAGAAAACAGAACAAAAACAATATCAGAATCTCACAGTCGCAGCGGAACAACATATAATAGATAAATGAATAATCTTTAAAACAAAGAACTATCTCAGTTAATACATTTCATTACATCAGAGTATACAACAACAATATACAACACAACTGGGCAATAGACAATTATACAACATGTCCTTATAAGTGAATTTACAGCGGAAAGATAATATTATATACAAGTAATACGTCTCGCAATCCAGCTCGCCTCCTGAGCTCCATAGCTCTCCTAAATCCAGAATAACCTGATAACCTAACTCTAGACCGCCCGTGTGGAAATTGGTGGGCACCCAGAGTTTAGGAAGGGAACAATAAACTCCGAGTCAGTCATGAGACTGGTGTGAGAACTTAAAACATTTATTATCTTTTAAAACAACAATAACAAGGATAATTTTAAAGTCAATTCGCAATGCTTTTGGAAAATGAGACTACCATAAGACCTTCCGCCACACACACAATGCAAACGCATAATTGGAGGAGATTTCTTCTTATGGTAGTCAAAGATGCTTGATACGCATTAAAAAGAAACATTTGATATTATTACTAGTGCATAGTGTAGAAATTTTTTTGAAAGTAAAGATATAAATCTTATCCAGCATAGGCATTCCGCACTTATGCCTACTATAGCTACCATCCAAACAGTGGGGCTCCACCATAAGTGAATGAGAGGTTCTACAACTAAAACCATACAAGGTGCGTATTGTTTTATTTGGATTTCCAACAAATGGTCAGGCTAAGGAACTTCCTACTGCCACATGGGTTCGCCTCTGGCGGGACATTCCGAGAACTTAACCAGCTCTCTACCAATACAAGGCCGGGTTACCTTTGTCACTAAGTAACTACTACACGAATATGCCATCCCCCGGTCCCTTTGGACCTTTATCCGAGCGCTCGATTCCAACAACACCACACAGTAATAGATATAGTGTATCAACATGAGTAAGTATCTGGGCTCTATACCATGATACCATCCTTTCCAGAAGTAAATGACATACCCTAAAGGGCGACTCTCATAACCTTGCCGCATATTCCTGTTTTGACCATTTCCGGGGAGTGAGGTCTGACGAAGTCTCGTCCACAAAGCTAGGCACAATGCCATGCTTTGATCAACAAATGATCAATAAATAATCATCACACGGAAACACTCAGCATGCCACATTAACAAATTGGGAATATATCGCTGATAACCTTCAACTACATAACCTCTGAGCGCGTACGTCTCAGAGAAGGGTGTTAAGGTAAGAGAATAAATTCTCCGCCACCAACAGAAATGTATTTGAAAGAAATCTGCATTATATCTCAAAATGTAATGTCAGACACGTAACCATAAAAGTCTGTTCCGGGTTCGAACAAAACCGAAGGCACTTCAAAAGAAGCCCTTGCAATCCGGGTATTCACAATCCCGATAAAACTTCCCATCACAAAGGAAATCTTCATACCGTAGCTAACGGTGCAGAGATAATCGATAGGTCATCCTATCGTTTTCACAAATACCCGATCTTCAACACCGGTCTTCAATGCTATCCATTACGTCGTATCACTATTCGGAATGGGTAATCCAAATAACGAGCGTAACAATTTAAAAATAAGTGTAGCATTTCAGTTTCAACCAATTCACAACAAATACCTATTTAAAGGTCAATATTGATAGTCGGTTATTTAACTATCAATCAATATTCACAACATCACCCGATTTCAAATAATTTCCCAAATTATTTATTTTCGAAAATATCTTTATAAGATATATATCCCACACTTCAACCATTTGAAAACCAATTTCAAATAAATTCACACCCGTACAACTTTCATTTCAAAATGGTACATTTAAACCAATTAAATAAATCCTTACCGATTTATTAAATTTACGTTTCAAATTCGTAAATTTATCTCCACACTTCAAAAATAAATCAACGTTTATTTTTAACTAATTTCCCTTTCTTTTATAAATTCCGTAGTGAATTTACAATTCCAAAATATCTATGAATATACGATTTTTGAATCGATTTCTAATATTCATTTTCAATTTATCTTTAAAAGATAAAACCTCAAACATTCACTTCATATTGGAAAAACATTTCCATACTTATTTAATAATAAGTAATTCACCAATCTATTTATTTTCAACATTTTGAAAATATTTAATATACTTAAATGTAAATTAAGTATATATTTTATTTTATAAGGAAAACATTCTCTCAAACACATTTATTTGGGTCAAAACGAATGTTACGTAAAACATTGTTACGACAACCCAAAATCACTAGTATAAGGATTCGAACTTAAAATAGATATATAAATCCAATACAATATAAAACATTTCCTTTCGGAAATCATTTACTATAACAACAGTGTTATAGTCCAACATTTCCTTCTATTTCTCGAAACATCTATTTCAACAATAAATGTTGAAATCTATGGTTTCGATACTTAATACATTTTAAAACATCTTTAAATCATTTTAATTCTATTTAAAACATCACTTTTCCAAAATATTTCTTTAATATATTATTCACTGTCCAAAATCATGAATATACTACATTAGCCAAATTCAATTTCTGCATATTTTATTTAAAAGATTATCCACTGTCCAAAATCGTGGATAAATTCCCAACCAAACTCTTATTATCACAACATTTACTTAAAGGATAATTTGCTGTCCAAAATCACGAATATATCCCCTTTAATAACTTCTATGTTTAATTCATTAAATTCGATAGATTTCGGATTTATAAAACAATGTTTATAAATTCCATTTATATTTTATAACAATTTCGATTTATAAAATCCCTTAATTAACAAATTCTATTTGTACCTCATTTAAATGCCAAAATCCTATTTATAAGTTAATTTCTTATAAATCTTTTATTTTACGAATCTATTCATTTTATAATTTCACAATTTTAGAGATCTATAGATTTCATTTACTTATGAAATCCTTTGTTGTTTCTTTTTAATACTTATAAAAAATCGTTTTACAATTCCAACATTTTTAATTGATAGATATCAATTTTATAAATCTTTTTATATAACCCGTCTAGAATAATTCAAAAATCCCAATTTAAACCACTTTATAATTTAATTAACTTTTTATTTCAAAAACCATATTTTGGTCATATTTCACAAAAACTATAATTTTTATAACATAAAAATTTTAACATTTATTTTTTAAGATAAATCAATTCCAAAATTAAATTTTATTATGAATTCTCAACTTACATTTTCAAAAATCAAATTTTATTTATTTTCGGCATCTAACGGTACCAAAAATATATTCGGCAAAAAATTATCCTTTAACCATTTCAATCACAAAGATAATCATGCAGATTATAAATAGATCAATAAATAGATCAACACTCAATATTGAAACCAATTCAAATGTTTGAGGAATCCAGTTGGATCCCTCCAACCTGTTTCCCGCATCCAAAGATGTTAGCACAATACCAATTTCGCTTCAAGACGAAATATCACGGTACATGGGATTTATAAAATACTATCCGCTATAATGCGGCGCAATAGGGTCTCATCCGCTATATAATGTGGGAAATCAACTCCAAGTACATAAATAATACCAATTTCACTTTTCAGTGAAATTATCGCGGTATATGTTTTTAATAAATAACAGCCGCTTACTAACGGCACATAATGTCTATTTAAATCAATAACAGATAATAAATTTATCATCCAGACATACAATCAAAAATTTTAAATCTAACTATTTAAAATTAACATCGAACAATTTCGATTGAGTGAGAAGTTCTCACATTGCTTTCAATTCAGTTTTCGCGTTTAATTTCGAATAAAATGAAACGGACGTTTAATCTTACACGAAATTCACACTAGCTCCAAATGACTCTAATTCAGTTCCATTATGTAGTGCTCGACAATACGGTTCCAACGCAACTTGTTTCGTGCGAAACGGACCTCGTATGAACAAGTTATGGTATTTTAAAGATTGTACACATTATAATATAATATAATTTACAAATTCTATCTTATTTTACCCAGAATCAAATCTGGCCGTCCCTTTTTATTTCTCAACATCAGGCCGTCGAACAACTTCTTCCCAAACATGTATCCCCCCCCCCCAAGGTTTTGCACGCACAACCCAACCCATTTGCCTAAATTAGGTTTAGACGTCACGGCCACCACGACGCACGAAACTCCATCACTCCACCACCATTAGAAAGCTTGTCACCTACACTATATTCAGCCAGAGCACCATGAAGCTCGGTTGTGCCCTGTTCTTAAAAACCATGCACGAACTTTCCTCCTTTGAATCGAAATTGCCATCCATCCGTAGCTTTGTTTTCGATCTTGACTGTTGGAATCATAGATCTCACCACCCTCTACAACTTTCATGTTGGAAGTTTCATGAAATAATTGGTAGATTTGAAGGAAAGAGGAGGAGAAGGTTAGAAGATTTCAGCCATTGAATGTATATGGAGGCGGCTAGGGTTTTTGAGTGGAGTTTGTTGCAAAATGAATAAATGAGGCCCTTTTATAGAAAAATACGCGACACTATTCATCCCAGATTTTTCCGAACTCCAAACGAAGCGTGCAGGTTGGCGTTTCTAAGGTTTACCCCACGTTTCGAACACAATGGAACGTGTTTCGGAGGCTAATTCGGTCATCTGTGCGAGTTACGGAAATAAACGATCGATTTTTAAATTAAATCGATTAAACGAATTTTCTATGCGTTTTGGCTTGTCCCGGACAAACGGTAGATCCGATTGACACGAAATTTGAAACCTCACAATAATATTATATTACGGATCCGATCAAATTGGTTTTGTTGAAATCCGGGACTGTTTGAAAAATGGCTATTTTAACTCGTCAATTAAATATTAAAATATTCAATTTTCATAATTTAACTTTTAATTCGATTTTAAAAGTTCTATAACATTATTATAACTCCAACATGATATAATAAAATTTTACAAATCATTTTCAATCATATTAAACCCAATTTTCAATTATTTCAGAAATTTAACATATTAAATTATCGATTTAATTATCCAATTAAATCCAATTATTCGAAATAAAATTATTCGACTTATAAATTTCACTTATTAATATTTAAAATCAATTAAATATACAAATTTTAATTAACAAAAATTCTGGGTCGTTACATATGGAATGATTCACTCGATAGTTTTCTATTGGTTAATATAACTAAAGTCAAATAGAAAATATCAATGTGACTGATTTCATAGTTCTCTTGACCTAAGACTACTTTTGATCTTCAATATGAAAGCTCCGCTTTGATTATAGTCAAACAATGGCGCGACGTCAATCGAGTGACTATAGTTCGGTCAATCAGAAGTGTTGAAAGTCAAAGACTATTCAAGAGAGAATTCATCTCCTCGGTTATATGGGGTTATTTCACGGTCAACTCAAATCAACTCAAAGTCAAAGTCTTTGGCCAGAGCAGTTCGGTTAATAGTAATTGTATTATCGAACCAAGGACTTTGTGTTTGAACTATAGAGTTGAATGCAGACGATATTGGAATTTTGACCATTACCAAATTCCATAAGTCAGAAATGGTATAGTTTTGATGAAGAGAATTGGTGTAAACAAAATTCACAACCGAGTAACACTTAACAAAGTGAAATAGGATTTTACCGAAACCAACTAAGCGAAAATTTTCACCAAAATGTCACACCATCTGTTAAGTGAGGTGTGAACATCAATATTCAAATAGTTCGATATAATCATTGACCAAATTTACACCTGATAGGTCACACAACCGAAATGATGAATTCTCTTTGGACCAAATGTTTTAATTAGTTTATAATTGTTATTAATTAATTTAATTAATTAATATCTATGGAGTATTAATTATAAAATTTTGATTATGATTTTAGGAATAATATTATTAAATACATATATAACAGATATAAATATATCAATCAATATATGACATCGATAAGCGATTAATTGGATTTAATCAAATAATATTTTCTTTGGGTTTAAATGAGATTTTGACCCATTGTGATGGTGAGAATTTTGGCTATAATATGGCAATAAGGGATGGCTCAAATTAGGGTAGAATGATTAAATTTTGGATGGCTCCGATGAAGGGAGAACTGGTATGAGATGTGATCCACTATTTTCTCTCTTCTATCCACTATTTAAACATCTCTAACCCTAGTTGCAAATGACTTTTGGCTAGCAGTCCTTCCTTCTATCTCTGGCTGAAATCACTCTACAGATGCTCCATTACATCAAGCTCAAATAGATTCAAAATCAACCACTATCCAATAGTCAAAGGTCAACGGTTTAAGGACTAGCAATCTGTCGAATCAAAATGCGTTCAAAGGAGAGAATATATCATTTCAAGGTGTGCTTCAAGTCATTGGTTCTTAGGTATGTTTTACATTGAATAGTAGTTTATAATTTTTTGAATAATATATCGTTATATGTATATATGTATATTGTTATATTGTTAGTAAGGTGACAATTCTAATATGTTTTTATGTTATCACGAGCTTGATTGGTTATATGTATGTATTCAGTTAAATTTTTTTTAATATACAGGATAGATCTGTACAACCGCATATTTCAGATACTATTAATTATTATTTTATCAATCTACAATAGTGTGTGTATCATTTAATTATATATTTATAGTTTACATTCATACAGTATATTTTTATGGTTAAAATCGATAGTATAATTTTATACATGTATCCTTATAGCAATAATAATTTTCAAAAACAGTAAAATAATTTTATTATTTAATATTTGGCAAAGCCAGTCGGCATTTAACGTGTGCCGTCCACATTTATTACCTAAGACATTTAAAAGAACATGTGATTGGAAAAGGCTCCAGATTAGCTAAGACAATAAAAGGTAAACAGGAGCTAGACAGACAAGTCTAATTAACCAAGAAAGAAGGACAACTATCCCTCAGAGACAGGATTGACTAGAACGTCAGTCAAAGGACCAATAACCTGAAAAATTGGACAGAATAGCATAGCAAGAGAAGGCACGAATTACCGTGACATGGTAGAGTAAAGATAATTCCAATCCCAAGATGAGTCCAAGAATAATGGCCAATTGCGAAGACCAAATTCACCTTGAGTGTGAAGTGATAGGCATCACCATCCACACGATAAAATAACCTCCTTGATTCCCCGTCTTCGCCCACACACAAAATAATAACTATACAGATTCGGATCATATATCATTTCTGAATCATAATGAACCCAAGTGTGCTTTTCTGGGAACCACAAAATTGTATCCAAATCAGGAGAAGCCGTTGCAGTAGATATAATCTCTTGGGACGCATGTGCCTTAGCAAGAGTATCAACAGGAGGGATATGGGGAGGAACAAAGAAAGGCTGGGATGGAATGGTAACCTTAGGAACCCACTTCAAAACTGGATGAGGAAGCGACGGCTTAGCCGAAGTAGGCTAGGAATCAGGGCCGATCGAACACGCGTCAGGAGAATGACCAAAGGACTTACAAGATGAGCAAATTTCAGGTTTCCATTTGTACTGAACATCAACTATCACATCATGCCCATCAGCAAGTCTAACAGTTAGCGACGACGGAAAAGGTTTAGAAGGCTTGATCTTAATCAAATCCCCAGCATAATGTAAAAATTCACGGGCTTTAGAATTAGAATCAAAACACTTGAGGTCACCTATGAGACTGGCAAGCCAGTTTAGACTTGACAAAGGCCGAAGGATAGACAGAATATGTGTAAAAGTAGTCCAAACGGGAATGAAAGCACCTTCTCCCTAGCTTTGTACATAGTAGGGTTTCATGGAGTAATAATAAACGGCTTCCCCTCAATGATAAATGGACTAGTCTCAAGTGCTCTCAACTTGTCATTTTTGTTAGAGAATTTGAAATAGAGCATAATGTTGAAAAACTGGACATGAAGGCTACCTTTCAATTTCCATTTACATTTACAGGGTCACGTACCTCCCTGTATGGAATGGAAGAATCCAGGAAAAATCCAATCAAATAATCAGACCAATAGTTAACTCCCTCTTGGACGACCTCAATCGGTGAACATTGACACCATCAATCACAACCATATCTAATGTTCTAGGAGAGAAAGAACCTGCATTTCTGGGTAAGGCTTTGAAGAGGGAAGACCACTTTGGCAAAACTTCCACAAGTTTAGCAGCAATAGGGGATGAACGAGAATTATTGGACTGAAAAGCTTTAGTATTCGATTGGGCATTCCGACAAGTAGGTGGTATGCACATATCAGAAGGCGGATCAGCAAGCAACAGTTCTTTGTTTAGATGCATCTCTACATTCGAATCATATTCTAAAGGCAAATCAGTAACATTTCCAGACTCATTGGCAGTCAATGCCAGGGGAGAAACCAAAATAGAGGTTGCAGGATATCGATGCTAACTACAGCGTTATCTAGAATAGGAAGTGTGCATAAAGATACGGGTACTGGAACAACATCAGAGACTCCATTATTTCAATAAACTGCATCAATATTCACAGCACTAGAATGTGCAATAATGGTCAACCCAACATCGGAGTCCAACCCGTCAATATCCATGGCACTTTCACTATAGCGACCTGTAATATTTTGATGATTAAAATTGTTCATTTAGTAAAATTTCGTAATTTAGAGTTGAAATGAATAAAAATTTGTAATTTAATAATAAAATAATAACTAGAATGAATTGTAACAATATTAGTGTAAATTAATTTTTAACAATTCCTATGGGATTCTAATTGATTGAAATAATGTGAATGTTGTAACTTGGTTATAAATTCAATGTAAGGAAATGAATGTAAATATGAATTAAGTATGGAGATAAAATATAATTAATGGTAATTGAATAAAGTCAATATTATGCAAGGAATTATAATATATGTTGTATTAATGTGTGCATTAATTTATAATGGGATATAAAAGGTAATTGATAATTTAAAATGTGGACTTATTAGTAAAACAATGTGTAATGAATGGAAATGAAATAAATTTAGTGTAATTAGAGTTGATATAATAATTGTTTGTAAGGAATGAACTTACAAATATTATAAAAATGTATAATGGTGACAATTGTTGTTGTTACCAATTTAATTAATCAATTGCAAATAAATGTCAATAAAATACTACATAAATATGAGTTAAGGTTAATGGTGACCACTAATATATGATAACCGTTTATATTGTCTATTAAATTGAATTGGAAATAAACTAAAATTAAATGAAATTAAACGTTGCCTTAATGAGAATTAAAACAATAGCGGAAATTTTTAAGTGTAATAGAATGAATAGAAATGTTAATTTTATTCACAAGGGTATAATTGGTGTATATAAAAGAATGGAACCAAGGTGGATAAATTAGTTAGGATTTTGAATTATAATTAATGTGCTGAATTGACATAAATTCAATATAGTTGAAATATAGTAATTAGTACAAATAAAAGATAGAAATTTGAGGATATTAATGTAATGAAACGCAAACCAAATGCTAGCTATGTTAAGAATAATAATTGATTGAGTATAAAGATTTGAATCAAATAAAATCAATTTATTGGAATTAAACTTTAATAAATTGAATTTCTTTTAGTTGAACTTGAACGCTGTAATTATTGAAATAATCAACACTGAAATTGATATGTAAATTTACTTTAAATTATTATATATGCCTAGGAAATCAAAGTTGATGAGATTTTTTAATGACTAAATTTGAAATCAAAAGTGATTTATTTAATTTAATAATTAATTTATTTAATTGATTTGAAAAATATCCATTTTGGCCACTGTCTCGGATTTTGACGAAACTAGTTTCATTGGATCCGTAGCAGAATTATTGTAGGATTTCAAGTTTCGTAACGATTGGACTTGTCGTTTGATCGTACGAGCTCGATACGTCTAGAAATCAAATTAATTGAAATCAATTTAAAATAAGCAGGGTTTAACATAACTTCTTCATACGATGGCATAAGGGCCTAAAACTTGTTCCGTTGAGTTTGAAATATTCGAACACATATATTTTGATATATGGAATGACCTATTTTCGTTCTGGAGACCGAACGGGCTTTTCGGGTCGTTTATCGTTCCAATCCAAATCAACCTGGTCCATTCTTCTCCATTTTTGACCTACCTATATATACCTCGTTATAAACCCTAGCTACTTCTTATTCTGATTTGTTTATACGTGGCAGACAAACAAATTCTCCATCCAATTTCAAATCACATCTCAAAACAAATTTTAAACTTCTCAAACTATATCATATTATATATCGATTTGAAGCTCTCGATGAGCGCAAGTTAATTTCGCTGTTCATTTTTCGATTTGGGTTGTTGTGTGGCTGAAATGGGGCGAATTAGTCCTGGCCATTCAATTGTGTCGTGAACAACGTTGGTGGATCGTTGATTCGTTTGTACAGATGCGGAGAGATGGTCGAGTGAGTTCATCTAGGGGATTCGCTCGTCAATTGAATGGTTTGATCGCGGTGAATATTCGATTAGGGCTTAGCTATAAAGGGCAGCGATGGGAATTCTACACGCCAATCGGTGACATGGGAAGGACGTGGGGTGGCCGAGGGGAGTTGCACGGGGAAGAAGAGCTCAACCGTGACTTCAAAGCATGGACCGATTGTCACTGGTGATGATCTGGGTGGTAAAATTGGCAAAGGGCTAGGTCATTCGTTCGAGAACAGTAAGGTTGTAGGGTTGGTTTTTGGGGTGTTGGCGTGGCGATGCCTAAATGGTTGGTCCTTTATTTCATTTTATTTATTTAAATTTCAATAAAAATATTCTAATCAACATAACTTTTACATACAAGGTCTGATTTATGCGCGGTTTGATCCGCTGAGATCGTATTGTAATTTCGAACATTCTGATATGGGTTTAGATGAATTCGAAAACTGTTTGAAATTTAGGTTTAAATTCGATTTAAATTCAAAGGTGAGTGTTTCGACCCACTTACAACCTCTAAAATTTCTTATGTCTGTTAAAATTAATTTATGTTGTGATTAGAAATTTATTTATGGATGTTGATATATTTAAATCGTCATTATAGTTAATTTGAACTTATTTGAATTAAATTGTCATTTAATTTATTATTGAATTTAAATTGCCAGTTAATCACCTGTAAATGATACCCTGTTATTTGTTGATATTTGTTTGGTTGATTTGGATAATGATTGTGATGGACGTTGATTGTTGATATCGAATGAATGGGTGTTGTATTTTATACCGTTATAAACTACAAGTTCACTATAGGTTAAAATGATACATACCCGAATGCTCTATAGAATAGGAAAAAATCGTTAAAGGTTGAAATTATAGACCGTAGCGATTTTGCGGATATTATTGTTAAATTCAGGATTGAGGTTTGAAATGATATATAACCGTAAAATTTTAAATTGCGGATTGAAATGATAAATATCCATATCACTTGACCCTAGGATAGAGAATTATATACGGACACCGGATTGGTTAAATTAAATGATTTTAGAAATCCTTAAAATTTTGAATTTAATAAATGATATTTTGAAATAAAATTTGATTTATACAAATTGAAATATTATTGGAAAATCAAGTTTTGTGTTGAAATGTAAATTGGTTTAAAGAAAAGAATTGCTTTAAGAAATTTAATTGGAAGTTTAAAGATAAAATTTTAAGTATAAACGAAATTCTGTCGAAATTGAGTTATTGAATTTGTTTGGTATATAACTTTGGAATCTTTTGAAATTGGAGTACTTCGAATTTATAATTGAACATGGATTGAAAATGAGATGAAATTCAATAATTTATTTAAACTTAAAATTTGAAGATTTGAAATTTGGTTTGTTGATATAAAAATTGAAATTGGTGCAAATGTGTTGAAACGAAATGAGTAGTGTAATTTGATATAAATTCCAAATTCATATTTTAATATAAATTGTTTTAAAAATATATTATTTCAAAAAAAATTATTAAGATTTTCAAAATTTTAAACTATGTAACCAATATTAACTATATAAATTATTTTGATCTATTTTAAACTAATTTAATTTATTTTAAACTAATTAAGCCATTTTAATTTATCTTAAATGTAATTAATCTATTTAAAGCTATTTAATCTATTTAATCTATTTAATCTATTTTAGTTTTATTTAATCTAATTTAAAACTATTTTACTATTTAAATTAATCTAAAAGTATTTTAACCTATAATTAAACTATTTAGAGTATTTTAACTATTTATACTACTTAAACTAATTTTTAAATTTCTAGACTGAGGGACGTGGAAGAGTTTATATTCAATTCAATTTGTTTAAAAAGAGAATAAGGTTAAATGATTTTCTAACCTAAGATGGCATTTAAAATGTTATAATAAATTGAAATGATGAGTTTGAAGTAAGAATTTAACCTGTTTTGGAAAAATGATTTTTGGAAGAAATTATGATTTCGGAAAGGTTATGTTTTGAAAGTGAATATGATTTGAAAGTGATACGGTTTGAGAATATGATATTTTGATATCAATGGTGAATTGACTTTTGAAATGTAAAAGAACCATTCGGTGTGTAATAAGCAATTGGCTGTTAAAGAGACCGGGATCAGATATTGTCATACTCTCTGCCAATACCGAAACCTTAACAACCGTGTATGTGGTGGAGATTCAAAAAATGAAGTAGGATGGTTTGTTAAACGATTTCTATATAAGGTATGACGTGACCCTGACCCCCATGAGTCATCTTAGATGTGAATTAAATCAGGAGCCATGCTGGGCAAAGTGAGGTCATTCCTCCTATCGAGCACATTTCTTCGATACTATTCTGATTTTTGTGATTTTTTGGTGGTCACCCCTCGATTTTTGATATGGGAGTGTGTCCGAGTTGGGCGATAGTAGCTGCTATGCGTTACCTCCAGTTCGGATCCGCAAATGGTATATCTAACCTGGCATTTCCTCGTGTTCCTTACATGCCCTAGCGTGCCTTCTGCGAGTTTGTTCTGTACCATACCTATGGAGTGCCCTCTGATAGCTCTCCAGTTTACGGAGGAATTACGGTACTGTATAGACTATGGGAATATATAAAATGTGTTAAGAGGGATATGGGTAAAGCATTAACGCTATTTTAATACTTCTACTTTACTGTAGACAATATTATAATAGCGTATATTACTACATAGTAGATAGTTTAAGAGATCCTTAGAAGATGTGAATCTCGATCATCTCTTGAGTTACTGCACTCACGTTAGACACTGGATAGGAAATGTCAAACCCCGTAAACATCTCTGACGCCGTTCCACTAATATTTATCATTGATTTAACTTACATAAGATCTTTTAATTCTGACTCGAGTGTTTTGTCTTTTCAATTCGCTCGGGTCAGCCTGAGCATTTCAGGATTTGAAGACCTTATTTCTGGAGGACGAAGACAAATATTTGTGCTACTATTATTTACTATATTTATTCCACTGCATTCATACTGTTCTGTTGCATTATTTATTTATCTCTCATATATGTAACTCTAATTCTGTGTTGTATAAGTACAATCAAATGTATTTATAAAACAGCTTCATGAATTGTTATTTGATTATTATATTTTGCCATTACACTGTGAGATTCTGTATTTTTTTTTATTTCTTCTCTTTTTCTTATTTATCCCATAACCATCTGCCCTTTTAAATGGTTTGAGTTTGATGCGTGTGTGTCTACTTAAACCTCCAAAAAGGCGGGATGTTACAATCACTTATTATTCCAACCTCATTTTCAGACCAACGGGGAACAGATGCTGCCAAGGCAACTAAAGATGACAAATTGTGCTTACCTGAGGCACTGCAACACAAGTTAGAGAGTCTTGGAGCAACAACAACGTTTTCGAGCAAGGATGAAAGAGAGTGCACCGAAGTCACACCAGGAATCACATCAGTTTCGCCAACATTAAAAAGTTCGGAGGATCCAGAGGTAACTAGCGACAACACGGCAACAAATGCGAGGCCGGATGATCGCTAGATCGAGTACGCGAAATAGAGCGGTCGATAACCGAAGGAAGGATTAGGAGCAAAGGCGATTGAACAGGCTTGGGTTTATTATTCCACGGTATGGATAGAAGAGGCGAAGCGATGAGGAGTAGGGATGGACAGAGGAAGCGATTCGAGGAGGAGAGAGGGATTAGACAGGGAATGGGTGGAATGGGAAAAAAAGAATTAAAATTTATTTCTTCAATTTTTGAGAATGATTTTATCACAAGCTAAGCACTCGGCTAGAAAATAAGAATTAAATATGTTTTTTCTATTTTTAAAAATTATCATAATAAACGACCGAAAATCAATAAAATAAAATAAAAATATAATTAGATCGATGAAAATTATGAAAAAGTATTTTAGACTTCAAAATATCATATATGAATTATTGGAAAATTAAAATTTTGAAAATGGTTTCAAAAGTAATTTTTTTATCAATATTTTACGTATTTTAGAAAGAATATTCAATTACTATAGATATTTTAAAACAATAATAAAATTAATAATAAAAATTTTGATGATGTACATACGATCCTGAATTTATTTTATGGGAACATTTGGCATACATCCTTAATAGGTTTGAAAATACACAAAACATACCTCCGTTTTAATTATAAGTTTCCCATCCTTATTTTTAAACGCGACAAAAAGATTTCCCTAAATACCCTTACGTCTTCTCCAAACAAAATCCAGAACCCATCAATTCTTTTCATAGATTAACATCTTAAAAAAGAAAATCCTAATCGCCTATATTATAAATCGGAATTAGTTGCTACTTCAAAAATCAATGTCCGAATCGAGTCCAGGACTGAAGAAAGTTGAAATTCAGAAGATGAAAACAACACAAATTAGAAAATCGAAGGTTGACTATTAAGAAATTTCATCATTTCGATTTTTATTCTATTTTAATAACTACATTTGCTAAAATTTGCTGATATTTGTTAGAAAAGCTTAAAAACATTCACATACAGACAATATTATGTCTAATTTAATGCATCGAAATAGTTACATAAAAATTTAAACATATTTTCCCAAATTAATATACAATTTTCTGAATTAATACAGAATTTTTTGCAAATTGTTTACAGTAGTAGAAGTTCTATATAACTGCACCATTCTATGGAATTATATGCGATAATTGCAGCTATATATGCAACTATATTTAGTATTTGCAGACAAATCAGCAATTATTGCAAACCAGCATTATGGTACAATTTTTGCAGTCAAATATGCAAATACTGAAAATAAATGCATAAAAACCTGCAAAAATGTTGTTGGCATTTATAGTGGAGCATCTAATTAGACAAATAAAAATGCAAAAAAAATTCAGCAAATATTTTCTCATCTATATGCAGATATGTTGATTATTTCTAGTTATACACAATTTTATCAAAAAGTTGCAGATATATATATATGCAATTATTATAAATAGTTGCATACATCTTTGCAGTCACTATTAACAATTGCATTTTAAATGCATTTCACTTATGAAGTTATGAATTGCATCATTTTTAAATGCATGTCTGATATGCATTTTAAAACTACATCTATTGTATGCAAATTTTAACTACCGTGAAATACGCAGTTAAAAATACGATTAAATGATGCAAATTTTAAGTGCATTTCACTTACGCAATTAAAAAGTCATAAGATTTTTATTATACTTGCAGACATATATGCAATTATTATGAATAGTTGCATACATGTTTGCAATTATTTATGAACAACAGCATTTTTAACTGCATTTCATTTATGCGATTACAAATTGCACCATTTTTAACTGCATATTTGTTATGCAGCGAAAACTATCACCTGTTAAATGCAACTTTTAATTGCATATAAAATATGCAATTAAAACATACACTAGAATCATGCAAATTTTGAAGTGCATTTCACTTATGCAGTTAAAAGTTCAAAAGATTTTTATTATACTTGCATACATATCTAATATAAAGTTATGAATTGTATTATTTTTTACAGCATATATCCTATGCAGTAAAAAACTAAAAGGATGCTTAAAATTTTTCGTATTGAACTGCTGCAGTTTAATATTATATATTATTACATAGTTAAGAATTAATGAAAGTTAAAATCTATACTAGAATACAGTTTTTAATTACAACAGTATTAGTATCAAATAATTGCATATTTGTATTCCCATACTTAAGTTTTTTTAACTTTGTATGCAATTATTTAAAATAGTTACGCAAAAAATGCAATTATTATAAAAATTATATAATGTCTGTTTGTATGTTTTTTATAGAGAAAAGCTGAGACGGCAATAGAAAAAGAACATAGGATTTCCCCATGATAATCCATAATTGTTGCTGGAGAACTTACTGAATAAAAGATTGATGCAAAAACAAAAAAAACAAAAAGAAGCTGTTCTACAAAAAGTTATACCAAAGAAGAAACTTATAGAAATAGTCTGAAACTTTTTCTTGAGATATTAATGAGGAATAAGAAAGAAAATTTGTTAAACAAATCGCATAATGAATATCTAAAAAGGTTACCTCTCTATTGGTTCATTAAAACGATTTACGATGAAATGATTTTTACTGAAGAAATCCTCAAAAATTACAACTATTGATATAATTGTTAGAAATTACAAAAAGAATTTCAAGTATTTTTAGTTTGGAGATCTGAAAATTAAATTGTTAGAAGATGATATAGCACAACTGCTTGATGCTCAAATAGAAGGTCAAATTGTTAAAGTTTCAGGTCACATCAAAAAGAAAGAAAAAAGTGATCCTAAATTCAATTCTTTTATGGGTAGAGATTTTAAAGATGATACTGGAGTCAATAAAAAAATGTTGAACAATGAATATTTTCTATGATTAGAGGAACCACTGAACAAGATAAAGAAGATACATCAAAACTTCTCTTCCTACATTTGATTGCAACATTCCTTGTACCAAATTCTAACTCAAATGTATCATCAAATTGGGTTCCTTGTTGCATATGCAAGAAAAAAATGACAATGATATCATGGCCAAAGACAATACACAAACATCTTATGGATCGATTTGAAAAGTATGTTGGAAAGCCAAGAAAAATCACAGCTTGTGTGGCTCTACTTTTGGTATTATATTTGAAACGTAAATTTATCACTTTATAATTATTTATATATGTTTTGTCTGATATTAATTATTTTCTTTTCAGTGGTGGATTTGTGAGAAAACATATGTGTTGGGGAGACCGAAAGCTATGTACGACAGCTCATATCCACTAGTTGGAAAATAAAACCTTAAACAGTTGAAACCAATCACAATTCAGATAATAAAATATAAATTTGTAAGTCTACGAATTATTTCAATCCTAAAAAATATTATCCTCAACAAGTACAAACATATGTAATTTTCTATTATTAATAGTATCTGAAAAGAATACGCACAAATATTTGGAATAATTGCATAATTTTCAATTATTAATATTTATTTACAAACTAAACTGCAAAATATTTTTAAAAAGTTAGATCTCCGAATTTTCTGCAATTATGAAGAATAAATTGCAGCATTAACTGCAAATATTAAAAATGTTTGTAAAAATGACCAAATATTTTCTGAAAAATTCTTTCAATTTAACATGTACAAATACATGTTTTTCTGTAAATATTCGCAAAATTTTCAATATTTTATACAACTATTTTCAATATATGCAAATTTTTCTCCAATTTTTTACAATAATTGCTGAAAAAGTTGAAAATATTTCAGTTGTTTCAGTTATGTCTGCAATTATATCAATCTTGCAATTATTTAAGTTAAAAACATTTTTGTTCACTACATATATGTAAATCTACTTATGTAATTTGTCTCAACTTTTTTTACCAGGATGATCAAGCAAAACAAATTGACTTCTTAAAAGATGCCATAGATAAAGATAGAGAGTATGCAAAAATATACAAAGAAAGAGAAGAACGCTATAAAGAAATGATACGAAGACTTGTAACAGACAACAGAAGACTTAAAAGCGAGAATGTGCAAATAAGACAACAACTTAGCAAATATCAACAAGAATCAACTTCAACTGATTCTGAAAGTGACATGTCTAAAAATGCAATTTTTGAATACGAAAATTCTACCAAAAATGAAGAAAATGAAGAGATTGATGAAAATATTGAAGACAGTGATGGTGAGGAGGCTGATGTTGACAAATATGAATTATTGGCACAAAAATTTGGATGAACAAGAAAACGAAGAGACTAACGAAAATATTAAAGACAATGATGGTGAGGATACTAATGAAGATATTCAAAAGAATAAAGATATAATTCATGAAAAAATAATAGTGATAAGAAAGATGATAATGATCATGTTGATGATAATATTGAGAAGAAAGTTGATGATGATCATGTTTATGATGTTGATCTTATTGATGATAATAGTGAAAAGAAAAAAAGAAATGAAGATCATGATGATCATGTTGATAATGGAAAAATAACAGTGATAAGAAAGAAGAAAATGTTGATGATGTTGATGATCATGTTTTTGATGATTATGTTGATGGTGCATAGAAAAAAGAAGAAAGAGAAGTGGAAGAAAAGAAAAATAATGATAATGACAATTTAAATCACGATGAAAAGCACGCTGAAGATGTTGTTGAAGGTAAAATTTTGAATTATTAATAACTTTCAAATAAAACATATTAAAATCTATTCATTTATAATCTGTAATTATTCGTAGTATGAGACAAAAAATACTGCAAAATAATATGAAAATATTGAAAATCAGCACTGTTGTACAATTTTTGCAGTCAAATATGCAAATAATGAAAATAAATGTATAAAATACTGCAAAAATATTATTGACATTTGCAGTGAAGCATTTAATTATACAAAAAAAATTCAAAAAAAATTCAAAAAATATTTTCTCATTTATATGCAGATATGTTGATTATTTTCAGTTATACACAATTCTATTGAAAAGTTGCAGACATATATGCAATTATTATAAATAGTTGCATACATCTTTGCAATTACTATGAGCAGCTGTATTTTTAAATGTGTTTCACTTATGAAGTTATAAATCGTATCATTTTTAAATGCATATCTAATAGTGGAAAATAGGCACAAGGACAAATTTTCATAAAAATTTAAGCTGAAAGACAACAAGTTTCATTTTTAGACTGAAGGACAAACTTTGAAAGAAAATTAGGCTGAAGGACAATGCTAAATACAACTAGCATTTTGTACAGTGTAAACACTGTACAAAATGTTGTACAGTGTTTACACTGTACAAAATGCTAGTTGTATTTAGCATTGTCCTTCAGCCTAATTTTCTTTCAAAGTTTGTCCTTCAGCCCAAAATGAAACTTCGTGTCCTTCAACCAATTTTTTTTTCAAAGTTTGTTCTTGTGTCTAATTCCCTCTATCTAATATGCAACTTAATATTGTAACTGTTACATGCAAATTTTAACTATATATGAAATATGTAGTTAAAACATACGGTTAAATGATGCAAATTTTAAGTGCATTTCACATACACAGTTATTATGAATAGTTGCATATATGTTTGAATTGTTTATGAACAACTGCATTTTTAACTGCATTTCGCTTATTCAGATATAAATTGCACCATTTTTAACTGCATATCTATTATGCGGTAAAAAATAGCATCTGTCAAATGCAATTTTTAACTGCATATAACATATGAAGTTAAAACACAGACTTGAATTAAGCAAATTTTAAAGTGAATTTCACTTATGCAGTTAAAACATATATTGTGTGCAGTTAATATTGCATCTGTTAAATGCAAATTTTAACTGCATTTTACATATGCAGTTCAAAACTAATGACATTCTTCATAACTGTTGGTAGTGTACTGCTGAATTTTAAGACCGCATATCTATTACATAGTTAAAAAAGCGCTTTGTCAAAATAATTACAGTTAAATCTGCATCTAATATCAATAATTGTTGCATACTCTGAAATTTTCTTACTGAATGAACGTTAACGGAAAATATTCATATTATTATTTTGAAAACATTAAAAACTATTATTTTAATTTATTTTTTCCAGATCAAACGACTGAGAGAAACAAAGATCAAGTTGATGTTGCTGTCACTAATGCAACTACTAAAGCTATAATAAATGCTACGAAAGAACCTATGCAAGTATCATCAAGAGAGAAGAAAGGAAAACAAATTCAATTAATAATGGTAGATGATTTTGAATCACTACTAAAATCATGTGAGTTTCCTACAAGTGCAAAATTGGATATCAAACGATATGCTTATATCCTATTGCTGAGTGAAGAGAGTTCAAGTAATAGAACTTTTTTCGAAAACAATGACCTCAGGTAAGAATATACATAATACAAAATATAGATAATTATTTAAATAATTGAAATATTTTATGAAAACATACCTAATAATCCAGACATTCAACAAATAATGTTCATAATTCCTGTATTTTCCGAGTATTGATAGTAGTACTAATATTTCTGAACAATTAAACAGCAATACTACGAAGACAAAGATATTACAATAAATGGAACTGTTCTTGGTGAATTAGTATCAGGAAGTTTCATTGACGGCCATGTATTAAAACTTCAAAATATTTCATATTCAGAATTATTATTATTTTTATCCAAATAATTACAAACAAATCCGCTATTATCCATAATAGTTGCCGATAAATTAGCAACTCAACATAATATTTACAAACAATATGTATGTATTCCCAAAAATTTACAAGTATGTTATTATTTAATAAATAACTATTATTGTAGGTCAAGGACTGGTATGGAAATCGATCGGCAAACGATAATGCAAGAATTTGTTCTTTAAAGCTTATGCTACTATATGGTTCTAAACTTATCATGAAATATTTTTTTTAAAAGTTTGTAAATTGAATATGCTAACATGTATTACTGCAGAGTACCATTCAAACGCAGCAAATCTAGTTGATAAGATCATACATAATTTTTGGCCAAACTATGAAAAATGTTCTTCCCAATTCACGTAAACTTACTTTCGATCTTTTGGAATTTATAAAAGAAAGTAGACAGTGGCAACATTATGATTCAATAAAGCCAAGAACAGAAGGTGCACATGCAAAATTAGCAACAAAAGTGGAAAGTAAATTGAAAAATTAATATTATATTAAAGAAAATAATATATTAATTAGTCTAATAAAATCTTTTATTTATTTGCAGAGAAATTGTGTAACATTCTTTCTTAAAAAAATTGAAAAGAAAAATAAAAAAAAACTTCAAAATTACTTACATTTCCAGACACCCCATAATAAGATAGTGAATCGTAAGTACATAACAACAAATAAGTTTGAAACTTTTACTAAACTAGCTGCTATTTTTCAAACCAAGATGAATACAATCTACAATTATTGCAGGATTGATTGCGAAAACTTGAAGTGAAAACAAGGATGTAAACAAGCATGATAGCATTTACACCATTGAAGCTATGACAATACAAAGTGCTGAAATCACATATCAAATTCGGTCATGCAAACCGCACAGCTGGACCGTGGAAGACAATTTAATACAACAATTTCTATTATCATATGCCAATAAATAAGAATGATGTTTTTTATCTCACTTGTTTTGTAACTATGTTATTAATCAAAAATTTAACAAATGTATATATTATTAACTACGTTGGTTCCTAATGGTTTAATATGATAATCAAAATTTTTGAAGTGCGATTTAATTATGTAGTTAAAAATTCATAAGATTCATATTATACTTGTATATATATCTCATATGAAGTTATGAATTGCATTATTTTTAACTGCATATATCTTATGCAATTTAAAATTGCAGCTGCAAAGTGCATTTTTTAATGATGATAAATTTCTATTATCAGATGCCAACAAATAAGAATGATGTTTTTTAGCTCACTTGTTTTGTAATTATTTTATTAATCAAAAATTTAACAAATGTATATATTATTAACTATGTGGTTGCTAATGGTTTAATATGATAATCAAAAATTTTGAAGTGTAATTCACTTATGTAGTTAAAAATTCATAAGATTCATATTATACTTGCATATATATCTCATTTGAAGTTATCAATTGCTTTATTTTTAACTGCATATATCTTATGCGGTTTAAAATTGCCGCTGCAAAGTGCATTTTTTAATAAATATTTGCTCATTTATATGCAAATATGTTGACTATTTTCAGTTATCGCGACTATCATTGTTAATAATTGCACAAAACTCGGTAAAGTTATATGTTGGAGCTATAAAAGTCTTTTTATTGAAACAATTGCTGACACATATTGCTGCAATTTAGTAGAAATTTTAAATAATTGTACTCTTTTATGCAATTATATGCAGTAATTGCAACCATATATGCAGCTATAATAAATATTTGTAGGAAAATCTGTAAATATTGCAAATCAAAACTGTAGTACCATTTTTGTAGTCATATCTGCAAATATTGAGAATAAAAGCATAAAATACTGCAAAAATAGTGTTGAGTTTTGAAAATAAAATGCAACAAGTGTTAAGCAAATATTTTCTCATTTATACGCAGATAGTTAATTATTTTCAGTTATATGCAAATATATTGAAAAGTTGCAGACATATATGCAATTATTAGAATACTTTCATACATATTTTCACTTACTATGAACAATTGCATTTTTAAATCAATTTCACTTATGTAGTTAAAAAGTCACAATTCATGCATTTCACTTATGAACAATTCATGCATTTCTGTGACGCCCCACCCTTAGACTCACATTAACAAAGAGTATTACTATCTGCTAATGCAGACAATAGGGCTGGTTAGGAGCGACCATCTGTAGCCTTGTCTTAAACATCTACTAAGTACGTTGATAAATGCTCTATTTATTTTTCTATCTCAAGTGGATCGACATATTCAATTAATGTTTAATACCAAACTATAGGTGGCACTGGATCTATCAGAACAAAATACAACAATTAAAATGTATATCACATCACAGAAGAGCAAACAGCAGATAAATATACATATATACAGATACATCACGATACAATACAAAATGATACATCATAGTGGTTCAAAGACCACAATATATACAACATGCCAAAATATACATATATCAGAGTCATCAAAAGACTACAAAAAAGGTTATAAGTAGATATATCTAAGAGGAAGCAGAAAGGCTAAGTCCAAAATAGGTACCTAACCAAAAACAACTCGATCTAACCCGGGTATAAAATACACGATTTAGCCTAGCTAAAACAATCAGCTTAATAGGATAAACGATAATGTAACGCATGAGGATAAGGGTGATAATTCTTCTCAGATGAGAAGAAATAATTCTAAGTTCATGTGATTACTTCAAGTGATGTGGTGGTATCACTAAACAAATATATAATCTCAAAGAGATAGACTCGATAACAAAAGCACTAAGCATAGCATGCTTCATATCATCGACATATCCTAAAACAACAATAATGGTTTAGAGAAACCATAACTCCTAAATAGGAGGAATCTCGAAACCCACCATAACGGCAATCTTAATGCATTTCCAAAAGAGAAATATCAATCTCAAAAATACGCTATAAAGGCAATTAAATATGTCTCCAAAATAGGAGAATATAAATCTCAAATAAACGCCAAGAATGGAAAATCTCAATCTCAAATAAAAGCCAAGTGTTTGCAACTCAAATCCTGAATATAGAACTCAAAGGAGTTCAAATTTCCAAAGATGTGATCGCCATATGATATCTCAAATGGCTCAAATGGCCAATAATGAAAAAAAAGCGATACACTTGGAAAATCACAAATAATCAATGAAATCATCTCAAAGATATAGCACGTGTTTTAGCCGAAGCCTGCCAAGTACTGTTCTCTCAAAATAAGGCGCCATGTCTTGAATACAAAAGTATCGAAGGACAAACACATCGCAATGACAAACATCCCGAAGGACAATTACGTCGCAATGACTAACATCTCAAAGAACAAATGACCCGAAGGTCCGGTACTGGCAAATACATCTCGAAGATAAATGTATCGCAAACTCTCAAATAAGAACCCGAAAAGTGTTAACGTGCGTCCCACATCATACATTCGCACCCAATGGTTTACTAACCGGTAGTAAATGCCACATTAGAGAGCAGTAAAATGTTTATCTCATCTTATCGGTAAACATGACCCGAAGGTCAAAACAATCAAACGGACAAGTCAGGAATTAACCGATAAGATAAACACATGTGTTTCATACCATGTGTTTTACCAACCGGTTAATATCCTTCTCATTTGCTCGAACTGTGGAAAAATGTGAATTTTATATATTAAATAATTTATTTGAGAAAACAAGCTTTCAAAACAATTTTTCGAAATCGTTTTTGAAAACAATCTTTGAAAATATCCTTATTATAAAGAATATATAGTTTTTATAACTTGAAAATAATTGAAAAATATTATATAAAAATTATTTCAAATGCTAAGTTATCTTAAAAATTATTTCAAATTCGTTACGAAAAACTCTTGCTTGAAATCAAAGAAAACATCGAAAAATACTCGAAACCGACAAATCGAATTCATTTAAAAACGAATGAATTTGAATCTCAATTTCTCCAAAATCTTGGCTAACCTATTGATAAGCATCATAACCCTCAAAATAGTTCAGAAATATCACAAATAGTAGAAGTCAAAAGTCGGACAGAAAAAGAAGGCAGAACACAAAAATGCACAGGCAAAAACAATACCTAGGTCTAAAATCTTCTCTAGGTTTAACTTTCAGACATAATTTGAATGGCTTAATTACCTCAGAATGGTCTCAAATTTGATATACACAAAGCATAACAATTTATCTATGAACTGGAAAAAGATTCACAGAATTACGATATGAAATTTCAAACATGGACTCAAGCCATGTTGAATCCTACCCAGGTTTGAAAAACCTCTCGAGTTCAACTTATATGCGTTAAAAAGCTGACCAAACCGCCTCAAATTTAACTGAAAATTGGTATGCATATAGTAGAAAACTTTAACTTTCAAATAAAAAAAGAATCGATGAATTCCGGCAAGAAATTAAAAGGATACAATGTCTCAAACATGGACTTAGGGCATGTTTGCACCAGCTCGGAAAATGGAAACACATACAGGCATGAAAACCATCTCGGGTTCAAATTTTAGACATGAAACAGAGGACCAAAGGACCTCAGATTGAACTGAAAATTGGTACGTACGTACTAGAAAACTTGAACTTTCAAATAAAAAAGGATCAATGTATTCCGACAAGAAATGAAAGAGATATGTTGTCCCAAACATAGACTCAGGCCATGTTTGCAGCAGTTCAGAAAACGGAAATATGTACAGGTGATTTTTAGGCTTCATATTGATTTTGCAACAATTTTTTAGGCATCAAACAAAAGAGTTTTGCTATGAAATTTTGTAGGCACATCTATAACACATGAAATATCAATAGAAGAAAGTCCAGCAGCATTTCATTGCCGGAATTGAGAGAAAATGACATGCAAAGAGCAACCCAGGCACAGTTTTCCTAGAAATATAAACAAGTATAAAACAGTATACAGAGCTTTGTTCTTGCACAGATCTTTGCATTTGAAGCTTTTGCTTCAGCTAGAATATTGTGCGCGGTAATTCACTATGTAATTGAAGATCGAAAACCCGAATTTCAGCTGAAAGATGCAAGCAGAGTTAGTTTTGGCTTCCACAACCTGTAAAATATCAAAATAGAGGCATGCAAACCCAAAAGAAGAGATTACATACAAATCCAATCTCAAAACTAGATTTTGATGAAAAGATTATTGTTTTGGAAATGATTACATGTTGAAATCTCTTAAGATTGATTAAACAACAATTTAATTGAAGAGAAAATGTGATTTAAGCTTCGAATTTGGAAATAGAGAGGGTTTCTTTGTTTTCTATTTTTAGTTTACTAGAGAAGGAGAAGTAAACGTAAAGGTGAAATAAAATGAGGAAGAGAAACTCTTCTCTTCTCTGTTTTATGTTAATTAATAGGCTTTGGACCCAAAACTAAAGAAATTAGCCTAAGAAAAGAAAGAAAAATCAATTTTATCACTAAATACCAGTATACACCTATGTAATAACTAAACAATCATATTTTCACAAAGTTTCTTCACAATAAAATTATGTAAACATATTTCCTAGGTCCGTGCAGCATTCCCACGATATCATTATGATCAATTAATGGGACCTAGCCGGAAAGTGTTCTTGCCTCTATCATTAGCTTGGATAGTCCCCGTTTCTAGTGTTTTAGTCACCATTCGATGGCTCCCTTAATTTAAAATCTTAATGTATGGAAGTTTCTGGCGGGCTACTCCCTGAAAATGCCCCGCTCCGCTGCCAATGTTTATACTGGTGTCATTAGGGATAAAAATCTTAAACATTTTACAACCAATAAAAAGATAATTTTGTTATAAAAATATTTTTAACATTAAAAATTCTTATTTTAAAATAAATGACTAATTTAACACAAATATTCTCATAAATCACCATTTTAACTCCAAAAATTGCAAAAAAATTATTTTCTTGTGTAATAAAATACAATAAATCATTTTTCATCAATTTTATGATCAAAAAATATTTTTAAATGATATTTAATCTTTTTATTTATAATATACACATTTAAAAATCAAATACTTCCTTTAAAAAATTATTTAAAGAAGCATTTGGCAATAATTACAAGAATTATTGCATTTTCACCAAATAAAAAATCATATTACACTGATTATTAACCCAAACAACTAAAAATAAAGTTTCCAAAATTTTATTTCATATTATATTTTTAAAATCCATTGTTTATTCAAAATAAACAATTTAAATCTCCGATTTATTTTTAATTCACAGTATTAAATTATAATCTTAGTTAGAATTTAATATTTACAACTAATCACCAAAACCAAAGTTCTTATAGACTCCCCCTTATAAAAATTACGTCACCGTAATTTCTAGAGAAGCGCTGTATTCAACACAACTATTTCATCAAGCAAAGGAGGATATATAAGCTCGAGTTTAAAATTTCTCACCCTAACATAGGATGATCGATAACCAAGATAAGATTGCTCAATTAATTTTATGGTTTCCCAAGGGTTACCATTGGGATTCTCGGAGCATTAAACACCTTCGAGCAATACCACATGATTTCGAAGGCATCTCACCTTTAAAACAAGAATATAGACAATATGCTACACAAAAGATCAATCAAGTGAGATTGATTTCTCAGAAGATTCTCGAATAGAGTCGGGATTTAGTCACAACTTTATCTTGGACTCTAGCTCGCAAGATGGTAATCGATACAACTTTCTGTATAACTCTACGAAGGGAGTCATACCAATATTAGATAGACAACATTGAGTTATGAAAACTAAAAAATAGGTAGGTTGTTTCTTTAATACCACCAACACAAACGATTGCGTAATTGCAAGTCGTTAGACATTACCAAAAGGCAAGACAAACTCAAGGAATGGATTTTTATAGTCCTATTTTACTAAACAAATATTCTAAGAGTTCACAAACCCATTATCTTCAAAATAATTAAATTCTTAATTTTCAATATTTGAAATTTTCTAAAGCTTCTTACTTAGATTTTTAATTTAAACTCATTACTCTTTATTTAGAGTAAATAAATTTTGAGTTGTCTATCCTTTAATTATTCCCTAAATTTTGATTGGTAACATATATTTTCACATATGTTTCTCAAATTTTCTAAGTGTTAGAAATTTCTATAAAAATCGACGGAGTCTCCTTTGTATGGAGGGTCGTATACAATATTACAAAAATGATTTATATAATTTACGTCGACCATTAGGTCGAAAACATAATATATACCATCATTTTTAACACTTTTTGAAACGACCCGACTTTCTTACCACAGAAAATCGCATCATTTTTAAGAAAGAAAGGGATAGAAAAGAGAATAGAAAGAAGAGAAGAAAGAAACAACATCAGAATCTAACAACGGAACGAATAAACTATATTAATAACATAAATATTACATAGTTTACAACCATATCAGAGTACACAGATAAACATCACATACTAGACAGTTATAAACACCTGTCTAGTTATTACAACTCAATACAATCCAGAGACAACATAGAACACACAGCGGAATACTATATATCTAACGCAGAAGCCTCCTGCTCCATTGTTCTTCCAATATTCGTCAAAGCTAACCTGAATTCTAACCTGAATCCCTTGGCTACTCGTAAAATTTGAGTACCCAAGAGTTTATGAAAAACAAAAATAAACTCTGGGTCAGACATGGGTCTGGTGTGAGTAACAGGTTAAGTTGCTTAATTTTCAAAATCTTTTGAAAGAAAGGTATCACGTAAGACTTCCCACACATAAACATGGAAAAGTTTTTACCTTATGCTAACCAAAACATTTGATAGGAAATCTGATGATATTATAATAGTGTCTAGGGTTTTCAAATAAATAAGAAATAGCCGAAATTGTTACATTTATTAAATTCCATCTACTAGCCACAAAAGTGGGTAATACAATCAAAACCGTTGGCACTTATTGGATTTTGGATTCCATACAATGGCAGGGCTACTTGGGTACCGCCCGACACGGTACGTGGCCTAGATCACCGTATCGAGGAGTACTCCCACTCCCCTGCAACACAAGGCCGGACCCATTCCTTACTGAATAGTTCCGAACAAGATAACCCCGACGGTTGGAGCTCAAAACCGTCCACACAGCCGAAATATAAAGGGACCTCTAGACAGGGGTAAATCTCGCTCTCCAGTGGGTGCGACCCACGAAGCCTTGCTGCACCTCCTCTATTTTAGCCATTCCTGGTTGATGAGGCTTGAGGCTACGATTACCTTTATAGGACATATCACTTAGAATGCTCATCGTCCACCTGACGATGTTCTGAAAGCATTCGATCCATACAAGTTCGTTCCGGGTTCGAACGAAACCGAAGGCATTATCTCGTTACTCTCATTTTGGAATCACCCTCAGAGTTAACGACAATAACCCTTGCACTCTAAACCACCATCTCGAATCTATATGTACTATTCCGTCAAACTCATTACGGAATCACCCACAGAGTTATATTGACTTATAGTCCTTACACCTTGAGTCTTCACTCGCTCCACTTGGATTCACGACCTAACGTTATTTGGAATCGATGTGGTTTTCGGATATCCAAATATGGATACCCGATCCCGCTCATCGGAATCCAAAGCGTGTCTTTTAGGTCCAAGTTGTTTTAAAGGTTTAAAACAATTTACTACAGTATCTATATACACAGATAGATAATCACACATTCACAATTGATAATCAACATTATCACATAACAGGTAATCCACATTATCAATATCAAAATAGATAATCTATATACTACCATCACAATAGATAACCTATGTTATCATCACAATACAATCAAGCCATTCATACCACACAATATCATTTATCTCATTACTGAGATTAACAAGCATCCAAGACAATCAATGTCACTCATTCATACATAAGCAAAGATTTACTTATCTCAATATAATTAATTTAACATGAATTAAATTAACTATCTTTATTTCTAATTAATTTAAAATGAATTAAATTAATTACTTTATCTATAATTAATTTAAAATAAATTAAATTAATTACTTCATCAAAATATATCTTGCTTACTCAATCATTTAATTGATTACAATCAGTTAATGATTCATTATTAATTACCTTAATTAATCACCTTGATTAATTACCCTTAATTACATTCATGTAATCATCCTTAATTAATTTCACAAATTAATTATTCTCAAACAAACGGTAATTAACCTTTAATTACTTCAATTAATTAATTAATCATAATTAATTACATTTATCCTTAATTAATTACATTAATTAATTTCCTTTAATTACTTATTATTGATTAATTAATCTAAATTAATCATCTTTAATTACATCATTAATTAAAATAATTAATGATTCCCTTTTATTAATTACCTTAAGTAATTAATTAACTTAATTACCATATTAAAACAAATTAATTATCCTTAATTAATCTCTTAATTAATCCCTTGATTAATTAATAAGTAATTTAAACCAAATTACTTCACACTTAAACATCTCCACTTAATTACAACCATGTAATTATTAATTAATTACTTAACTAAGTAAATACCCAAATCATTAATTACATAAAGTAATTATTTATAAAAACCCAAATGTTTAAAATTAATTAAACTTAATTAATTAAATTAAAAAATCCCATTAAACTAAATTAATTACATTTAGTAATTAATTTCTTAATTACTTTATTAAGTAATTACTCAAACCATTTACAATTGATTATTAATAAATTAATTAATCTAATTAATTATAAAAATTAATCACATTAATTAATTATTTAAATAATCCTGGTTAATGACCATTATTAACCCTTCTCTAATTATTTTATAAAGTAATTAACTTAAATTAATTACAAATTTAATTATCTTTAATTATCTATAATTTAAAGTCTAATTATTTAAATAAATTAACCTTGATTAAAACTTAATCACTTAATTAATAATTTATTAATCATTAATTAATAATCTAATTAATGATCTAAATTTCAAATTGATTAACCCCTAAATCAATATGCATTAAACCTTAATAAGTAATTAAATAAATAAATAAATTATTTCTTAATTACCTTTTTAATAATTTAATTTCAAAACATTAATTCTTAACTTAATTTTAAAATAAAACATTTCTAAATTATGTTTAAAAACAAATTTTATTTAAAACAAAGTGCTTTGAACTTGCTTCCAAATTTCATTTTAAATACAAGTTTTGAAATGAAAATAATTTAAACTTATCAAAGTTTAAACAATTTATAACTTTAGCATCTCAATAACTTAATTTATATTTAGTTTAAATCTTGCAACTTCAAACTTTCTTTTAATTTTCAAAAACTGAAATACATATTCCACTTTGATTCCAGATTTAAACTTAAGATTTAAACTTCTCTTACATTTTAAAAATTCAACCACTTAAACTTTTTATTTCAAACTAAGATTCAAATTAGGTTTGAATCCAGATTTAAATTTGAATTTTATACTCTGTTTAAACCTTAAACTTCAGATTTTAAAAATTTTATAAAACACTTTAACAATTTCAAAGTTGTTAAAAACCTTCTACTTTTATAAAACTTATATATTTTTAAATCTTATAATTCAAACTCATTTTGAATTAAGATTTTAAAATTATTTTAAAACTTTGTTTAAAACTTGCTCTACACTTTTTAAATTCAGTTTAAATTTTAAAAACTTAAATACTGTCAGGTTTGTAAACAATATTTAATAAAACAAGTTCAGGTTTATTAAAACCTGTAAAAATTTCTTTTACCCAAGTCAACCCCAAATTTACTCGAGTAAAACCCATCCTTTCTTCGAGTCAGTAACTCGAGTAACTCGAGTTAAATTCCGAGTTCAAAAAAAAACAACCCACAAACAACTTCCCCTGAACTCAAATGCACGGTGCACGTGCACAGTGGCTCCGGCCATCTCCGGCCTCCACCAATACGTCGAACAAGTCGACGTTCAACCCAGAAACCCCCCACGACCTTCAGAAACTCACCTTCCATACGAAATCCCAATCGAGTTCCTCAAACCAAAACCTGGCAACAACAATTCCAGGTTTTCTCTAAACCTGTCAACGGCGAGATCACAGGCCTCCGTCCATCAGCGGGTCAACAACTTCGTCCACGGCTTCAACTAAAATCAAACTACCTATATCCAAAATATCAAAGCACTCGGTCACTTGAACAGTTCGAAAAGTTCGATTGATCAAACATCCTAAAAACTAGGGTTCCATCTGAACTTTCCCTACCGCAACTATTCTGATGAATTTAATCACCATTAATGATTTTTCCCTTACTCCCCACTCAATCTACTTCCCTCAGAAAGAACCCCGAGATCTATCCATACAAAGATCATCGGAATTTACTAAAATTCCATTTTTAGTTCAAAACCCAATAGCAACTTCATCTACTACCTAAAAATTCTAATCTTTGATTTAAAAATCATGTTGCAAATAGTATTTTTGATTTATGATACTGAATTAACAAATTAACATGTTTGGGATTTAATAAAATCAACATGCATTGATGTTGTTCTGTGTTTCTGAGACAACTCCTGATATTTCAATTTTCTTAAAGTTTTAAATATTTACCTAAGAAAATCAAACAATCTTTACTTAATAAATTTCATTTTATCAGAAACATAATTAAAAGATAAAGATTTTAATAATGTTTCTGCCTGGGAAAAACAAAACAGAGCAGGCCACACTAAAAACAACGTGCATACACACAATACCTACATCAGATATTTACTTATAACAACATTCAATGCTTATTCCTCTTAAACATAAAATTATGCAACCAAAATGAGATTTTAAATTTTAAAAGGTTACTCACCTTAAATCAATGCAGAGCTCAGTTGATCCTTTATGAATTTGGCAGAAATAAAAATTACAGGCTTGACCCTATACTTTATGTCTGAAATGATATGCAGTTTGCCTAAGCTCCCTGACTTAGATTACTAGCTTGCAGATGTAGAATATGCAGTTGCTAACTCCCCCAAGTACATGCAGATGCTTTCACTCCCAGGCTTTAAACAGAATGCAGAGAAAAGAAAAATAGTGTAGGCTTCATTCATTTTTACAGACTTCTTTGATTTTGAGATAAATGTGGGTTTGATTTTTAATAGGAGTGGAATATGCAGGTGTTTGAAGAGGTGAATCAATGCAAATTTGAACAGGGTTTAAGTATGCAGGTTTCTGACATTTAGGAAATGCAGATTTTTGGATTTTAATGAATTTGTGAATGCAGATTTATGGAGGGTGTTACTGATTTTAGACATGAAGAATTTTTAAAAGATGGTTTGAAGTTTTTCTTTTGATTAAGGAAGAATGAAAATGCAATATGAAAGATGCAAACTTAAACAAATGAATTTTCAGTTTTAATGAAAGAAAAGAAAAATAAAAACCAAAATTAACACTTGTCCATTTTTAATGAAAATTTGAACACTTGTCAAATTGTTAAATTAGTCTTTAAGCACATGTCTCTTTTAAAATAATTAGTACTTAAATTTACAAATGTACGTTATATTAGCTTAGTTTTAAATTGTTAGTTTATAATTTAAATATAGATATAAATTTACAAAAGAAATAAGAACAAACTATGTTTATAAATAAACTTATACATATTAAAGATTAATACAATTAAACAATTAAGATTTTACAGTTTGAATTTAAATTCAAACTAAATCCAAAATCAAATGTTTCAAATCAAGTTATAAATATAAATTCAATTTTGAAATAAAAATTACAAATCTTATCAAAGCTTATTTAAAAAGTCATTACAATATCAATATTATTTTTATAACTCTCTTATTATTAAATTAAAATTATTTTACAAGAAATTATATTTTTATCAATAAAATATCCATTTTATTAAACCATAAAACCTTTTGTTAAATTTATTCTAAATTTAAAGCTAAATCCAATTTAATTTAAAACATTTAATATTTTCCTATCAATTTTAAAATCGTATATTTATTTATGAAATAGTTATAAAAACTCAATGCTAATTAAAACAAAATTTCCAATTTATAATGTATATATTAGAATTTTAGAACATGATTCAATTATTAAGTTTAAACCAAAAATCATTTATTTAACTTTGAAAAACTTAAATATTAATTAAAACAAATTTTCCAAAATTACTACAAATAATAATACAATAAAATATGTTTTATTTATTAAAATTAAAACAAAACCAATCTATTTAAAATATAAACCAAATATTTGTATTGTAAATAGAAATCCATTTATTATTTAAAAGATAAAATGACCAATTTAAATATTTATTGAAGAAGATTATCAAATTTATCTGAATAATTATTAATAGAATATCAATATCAATTTAATTTTTATACAGATTATTAAATTGATATTTTTAAAAATTCCGGGATATTACACTTTTAAAAATTAAATCCAAAAAATACCTTCCTTTTTAGCATTTTAAAGCGAGTTTGTACATACTTATATATACTATTTTTGCTCAAAATATATTCCAACTATCTTCTTTCACATATACTTAACTCCAATAGATGATGTTAGTTCATGTTCATAAATATGAAGTACTACACTTAACTATTTAGGGAAATAGGTAATTTCTTTTCGGACTTGCTGTAAAGAAGACAAGTTTTGGCAAAGCAAATAACAAAATCTGAATACTTTTATTTGATGGAAGTTATTCTACTAAATCTAAGCTTTCCATAATTACAAAGATCATCAAAATTGGATTTACGGTTTGAAAGTTATGTTAAATTTACTTTCAACTTAAATCTTAGAGAATTTTGTAATAGGGCAGAAATGCCTATCCACTTTCAAACCTATTTTAAAATAAATAAAATGCAAAATCATTCAAAGTGGTGAAAAGGAAAATTTAACAAAAATATTGAATTCATTTGGAGTTATAAATCTTAAGTTATTCATATTTTAGTACGACACTTTTCCGAATAAAATTTCAGCTTTTAAATCAATTTGAAATTTGAAATTTTCCCAAACCATTTTATTCTCAAACTTCATTTTCAAAGAACTTTCTGCTAAATTTATTAAATTATTTTCTTTTTCCTTGGAAAGCTAAGACATTCAAAATTATGATCAACTTTATGTAATCATCATAAAAAAATATTACATTAAGTGGAAATATTTTCATTACTTTCAAAAATCCAACTTTAAAACAATTAACTTGAAAACTCATTTTGGAAGAGGTAACTAAGTTCTTCCATTATTAAGAGATGATTATAGATATCCCTAAAAATAAGTTTTTGGGATATATATATATACACACATAAAGTTTTAAAAAATCACGATTTAAAATGATTATACTACATGAATTGTTCGTTTATCAAAAACAATTCGAGTTCACATTTTCATTTGTCACAAAATTAAATTTCCATCTATTTATCAACATAAAACTAATTAAAGTTGATAATTAGTTCAAACTTATTTTCAAATAATTTTACAAATTCACACAATCAATTTTTAGTACAACCAAATTTAAAACATAATTTGCTCATAACTTCATGCTAAAAGTTTAAAATTAGCATTTTTTAAAATAGAGTTTTATATCTATTCTCTACCATTACACAATTAACTAAATGTCAAAAAAAAATTATGGTCATCATTAATAACTTGTATTAAGATATTCAATTAATATTTTAATTTCTCAAACCAAAGTCTTCTTTTACCTTATATATATATATCATTTTATTAATCAAAGCATCAAATAATTTTTTGTTCTAATTAATAGATCCCCTTAATTAGAATTATTCACTTTACTTACCCAAATTACCATATTCAATTTCTTAAATTTCAAATAATATAAAGGTATTGCCTCGCCATTGATTTATAGTGAATGATCCCATCGATTGGCTGTAGAGTTGATCAAAACTGCCTCGCCACTCCTCCAACGCTCACTTTGGTTCAATGGTTACATTAAACATTTAAAATAAAAATTAATACTCCATCGTATTAATTATTTGAAAACTTTACTTATCAAAACTCAATTTACCGTGTCTGACTGTCTCATCATAGTGTTTAGGAAATTCCTATCAATACCGTTGATCAGGTGCATCGACCAGAATTCTTAAAGCACTTGATACACAACCCAACACTAAAATCATTTCCATAAAAAAATGCCTCATATATGCTTTATGAAATATTCTTTTCTTATCATAACAAACAAAATCCAGTTTCACTTAAAAACATAACTTTTACTGAAAGATTTGAGAATTCAATAGTTGCTTACACTCAAAATCAAAGAACTCAAGAAGAACTCATCAAGATATTTCTAGAATACTCGATTCATGAGATTGACGAATAATCTGGAGTGTTTGTCAATCCGAACAATATAACGAACCACTCACAAGAACCATACAAGTGAGGAATGCAATGAGAGGAATGCTATCCTCTGCAACTCATAGCTGATAAAAATCGACGTAAGGTCACACTGAGGAAAGACCCAAGCACCACTCAAAAGTTTGAATAAGAGATCAAAAATATATAAGGGTAAGGATATGTTATCTTCTCGAATGAGAATAAGTAATACTAACGACATAGCATTACTTCAAGAGAAGTAATATCACAAAACATTTCAACAGTTGAGCATCTAATGAGGATATCTCGATAGAGACAAGAACAACGATATCAATTAAATTCAATTAATCGCCTCATTTTCTTAGTGGAAATCCTTGTGGTTAGATAACCGAAAGGCTAAAAACTAGGAATGAGGTCAATATAATGCTCGATTGCCCGATTGGTTGATAAACCCGAAACAGACTTATAGAAATCAACAAAGCCTCAACAACGGGAATTCGAGATACATCATCACATCGAAACTCATGAGAAAATAAAGATACATCGGAATTATCATCAACATTCCAAAGAATAAAAGGCAACAAATCAGCTGAATTAGGATGCCTAAAATATAGTATCCTTTCAAAAAATTACCCAAGGTGAAGACTAATGTACAGATTTGCACCGAAAGAAAAATTACAAAGAACAACCTCAATATTGTCGCCTAACATGCCAAGTATTAGGATCCTCTCAATAGGATTCACAGTCGCCAAAGAAGAAACCAGATAAAAAAAACATCTAATAGCATCAACAAGCTCCTTCGATATGAACATATCGAAGAGAACTAGAATAAACCAATTACTGTAAAAATTAACCATAGGATAAGATATCATTAATTCACTTATGGGATACTACGTAAAATATATTCCTAGACATATTCCCAACTTATATCTACCCAAAGGACACGAAAAGGCCAAGGAAACGATGATTAAAGGGTTTGTAACACTTATATTGTTCTTGGATATGCCCTAATATATGTTTATGTTATATGTTTATCATATTTTGTTCTGAACTCGGCTCTGATACCAAGCCGTGACGCCCTACCCCAATACCCACATTAACAAAAAGTATTAGTAGGTAATACTATCTGCTAATGCGGAGAATAGGGCTGCCTAGAAGCGACCATCTATAGCCTTGTCTTAAACGTCTACTAAATACGTCGATAAATGCTCTATTTTTTTCTATGTCAAGTGGATCGACATATTCAATAAATGCTTAATACAAAACTATACATGGCTATTTGATCTATTACAACAAAATGCAAGAATTAAAATGTATATCACAAAACAACAAACAGCAGATATATATACATATATATGGATACGTCGTGATACAATACAAAATGATACATCATAGTGGTTCAAAGACCATAATATATACAATGAGTCAAAAATATACATATATCAGAGTCATCAAAAGACTACAACAAAAAGTGATAAGTAGATATATCCAAGCGGATGCAGAAAGGCTAAGTCCAAAACAGGTACCTAACCTGAAACAACTCGGTCTGACCCGAGTATAAAATACACGGGTCAGTCTAGCTAAAACAATCGGTTTAATAGGATAAAGGATAATATAACACATGAGGCTAAGGGTTATAATTCTTCTTAGTTGAGAAGAAATAATTCTAAGTTCATGTGATAACTTCAAATGATGAGGTGGTATCACTAAACAAATATATAATCTCAAAGAGATAAACTCCATAACAAAAGCACTAAGCTAGCATGCCTCATATCATCGGCGTGTCCCAAAACAACAATAATGGTTTAGAGAAACCATAACTCCTAAATATGAGGAATCTCGAAACCCGCCATAATGGCAATCTCAAATGCATTCCCAAAAGAGAAAACCCAATCACAAAAATAAGTCGTAAAGATAATTACATATGTCTCAAAAATAGGGAATATAAATCTCAAATAAATGCCAAGACTGGCAACTCTCAATCTCAAATAAACGCCAAGTGTTGGCAACTCAAATCCCAAATATAGAACTCAAAGGAGTTTAAATTTCCAAAGACGTGATATATATATATATATATATATATGATATCTCAAATGGCTCATAAAAAAGAGATACACTTGAAAAAACACAAATAATCAATGAAATCATCTCAAAGATATGGCACGTGCTTTTGGCCGAAGCCTGTTAAGTATTGTTCTCTCAAAATTAGGCGCCACGTCTTGAAGATAAACGTCTCGAAGGACAAATACGTCGCAATGACAAACATCTCGAAGGACAAATGACCCGAAGGTCCAATACTGGCAAATACATCTCGAAGACAAATGTGTCACAAACTCTCAGATAGGAACCCGAAAAGTGTTAACATGCGTACCATACCACACGTTCGCACCCAACAATTTACATACCGCTAGCAAATGCTACACTAGAAAGCAGTAAAATGTTTACCTCATCTCATTGGTAAACATGAACCGAAGGTCAAAAGTATCAAACAGACAAGTCAGGAATTAACCGATAAGATAAATGCATATGTTTTATACCATGTGTTTTACCGAACCGGTTAATTTCCTTCTTGTTCGCTCGAATAGTGCAAAAACGTGAATTTTATATATATAATTATTTATTTGAGAAAACAAGCTTTTTAAACAATTTTATGATTTCATTTTTGAAAACAATCTTTGAAAATTCCCTTATTATAGAGAATATATAGTTTTTATAACTTGGAAATAATTCAAAATTATTATATAATAATTATTTCAAAAGCCAAGTTATCTTAAAAATTATTCCAAATTTGTTTGGAAAAACCCGTGCTCGAAATCAAAGAAATGTCAAAAAATACTCAAAACCGGCACTCGAATTCATTTAAAAAAACGATTCAATTTGAATCTCAAATTCTCCAAAATCTTGGCTAGCCTATTGATAGGCATCATAGCCCTCAAAACAGTTTTGAAATATAACAAAAACATGAAGTAGAAGTCAAAAATCGGACGGAAAAAGATGGCAGAACACAAAAAAATGCATAGGCAGAAAGAATACCCATGTTTGAAATCTTCTATGGTTCAACTTTCGGACATAATTTGAATGACTTAATTACCTCGGAATGTTTTAAAATTTTATATAAACAAAGTAGAACAATTTATCTAAGAACTGGAAAAGGATTCACTGAATTCCGATATGATATGCTAAAGATATGAAATTTCAAACATGGATTCAAGCCATGTTGAATTCTGCCCAGGTCTGAAAACCATCTCGGGTTCAACTTACAGGCATGAAACAGGTGACCAAACAGCCTCAGATTTAACTGAAAATTGGTTCCGATAGTAAAAAACTTTAACTTTCAAAGAGAAAAAGAATCGATGAATTCCGAAAGGAAATGAAAAATATGTGCTATCTCAAACATGGACTCAAGCCATGTTTGCAGCAGCTCAGAAAACGGATATATAGGCCTGAAAACCATCTCGGGTTCAACTTTCAATCATGAAACAGAGGACCAAACGACCTCAGATTGAACTGAGAATTGGTATGCACGTAGTAGAAAACTTCAGATTTCAAATAAAAAAGAATTTATGAATTCCACCAGGAAATAGGAGAGATATGCTTTCTCAAACTTGGACACAGGCCATGTTTGCAACAGTTCAGAAAACAGAAATATGTACAAGTGATTTCCAGGCTTCGTATTGACTTTGTAGCAAAGTTTTTAGGTATCAAACGTAAGAGTTATGCTATGAAAGTTTGCAGGCATATACTAGAACACATGAACTATAAACATAAGAAAATCTGGCAGCATTTCATTGCTAGAATTGAGAGAAAATGACATGCAAAGAAAAACCCAGACATGGTTTTCATAGAAACAAAAACAAGTATAAAACAGTATACAGAGCTTTGTTCTTGCACAAATCTTTGCATTTGAAACTTTTACTTCAGCTAGAATTTTAAGCAGTGACTATCTTTGCAATTGAAGATCAAAACCCCGGATTTCAGCTAAAAGATGCAAGCTTAGAGTTATTTTTGGCTTCCACAACCTGTAAAATATCAAAATAGAGGCATGCAAACCCAAAAGAAGAGATTACATATAAACCCAATCTCAAAACTAGATTTTGATGAAAAGATTGTTGTTTTGGAAGCGATTACCTATTGAAATCTCTTTAGATTGATTACACAACAACTTAATTGAAGAGAAAATGAGATTTGAGCTTCGGATTTGAAAATAGAGAGGATTTCTTTGTTATCTATTTTTAGTTTACTAGAAAAGGAGAAGTAAATGTACAGGTGAAATAAAATGAGGAAGAGAAACTTTTCTCTTCTCTAGTTTATGTTAATTAATGGGCTTTAGGCCCAAAACTAAAGAAATTAGCCTAAGAAAAGAAAGAAAAATCAATTTTATCACTAAATACCAAGATACACCTATGTAATAACTAAACAATCATATTTTCACAAAGTTTCTTCATAATGAAATTAAGTAAACATATTTCCATGTTCAATAAAACTTTTACATCTAATAAAAAGATAATTTTGTTATAAAAATATTTTTAATATTAAAAATTCTTAAATGACCAATTTAACACAAATATTCTCATAAATCACCATTTTTAACTCCAAAAATTACACAGAAGTTATTTTCTTGGGTAATAAATACAATAAATAATTTTTCATCAATTTTATGATCAAAACTTATTTTTAAACCATATTTCATCTTTTTATTTATAATATACACATTTAAATATCGAATACGTCCTTTAAAAGTTATCAAAAGAAGCATTTGGCAATAATTACAAGAACCATTGCATTTTCACTAAATAAAAAAAAGTCATATTACACTCATTATTAACCCAAACGACCAAAAATGAAGTTTCTAAAACTTTGTTTTTCATTTTATTTCTAAAACCCATTGTCTATTCCAAATAAACAATTTAAATCTCCAATGTATTTTTAATTCATAATATTAAATTATTACCATCGTTATAATTTAATATTTACATGTAATCACCAAAACCAATGCTATTTCAATTTCACTTATGGACAACTACATAATGTTCTAAACCTGAATACAAAGTTCACAATTCATGCATGTTCTAAAACATTATAGATCAAAATTCATGAGGATTTCAATTGCATATTGCAAACGCAGTTAAAAAATTAAACACTTTTAATACGCTAATAATTCAAAATAAAATTTATTTTAGTTATAATAGTTGTATTTTATTTATAACTCATTGCTGTATGAATTTTAATTGCATTTTAAAAATATAGCCTTAGAATTTTGTGCAATGAATAAGTCTTAAAACACTTTAGTTGCATTTTATGAATCATTCGTCTTTCATGTCATTCATGTGTTATAAAAAGAAGATATATCTTTATTTGTTTGTTATAAAAGGACAAAAACATCCAGTATTCATGTGATTCTTTCAGCTTTTAGTCCAACATCTTAACCAAAGTTATATTCCTTGACCAGTTATATCTACGGTTGAGATTTTTTTCTATGTCTATATATTATATATTTCCTTCTTATTTGCTCTACATCTTCTTCTTTAATGAAAAATTGTATCTTTAATTGCTATTTACAACTATATTTTTTTCTTATTTACTTGGCAATCCTTTTTAGTTTGAGTAATGAAGGTGATTTTTACAAACTATTCCATCAGTACTCAAACTAAAATGAGTGCTAACTTGATAGTTGCTACAGTTAAGAGATGAAGACAATGAGTTATAAGATAAAATTCAATAGTTTTGTCTCTTATTTCAAATGAGAGATTAAAGTAAAACGTAATCTTTCTCCAAATTTGGGGTACAACAAATGCAAGTTGAATTATCCATGTTTGAGAGAAGTTCAATATAGTTACCCTTTTTCTTGTTCAAACAAATTATTCATCTTAAGATAATAAAAATTTGCCTCTGAACAACCACTTAGTTCCAATATATTAACTTAAAAGCAGGAGTTGCTGGTTCTCTTGAACAGTAAGAGATCGTTTTCCTTCAACCAATGACCAAATGAAAATCTTCCATCCATTCGACACTATGAAGGTTGGAGATTTATTTGTTCTAAAGTATGGCGATGAGCAACTTAAAAGTTTACCATAAGAATCCTTATTGGTTGCATTACCCAAGTTGTACGTAGCTATAACAAGACCGCGACAAAAGTCAAGTATGATTCTGAGAATATTGTTATATCATTCTAAAATAACGTATAATAAAAACTTGTTGTATTATTTAGGTTTTACGTTGCTGTAACTATATCTTGATTTTTTTTAGATTTTATTAACTACGGTTGGGCATGATTCTATGTTTGCTGTTAAATTATTGTGGCATATACGAAATGTAGTTAAACATTGGACCAACTAAATGCAAAAGTGAAACGCACTTAAAAAATGCACCAACTAAATGTATTTTTTTAGCTGCATATGTTATATGCAGTTAAAAATCGCACCAACTATGAGTCAAAAATTGTGTTTAACAACTGTAATTTTTAACGGCATTCCACATATGCAGTTAACAAATACACTTAAATGAAGCAATAAATTCATAAGTGAAATACAGTTAAGAATACAATTATTAATAACAATTGCAAATATGTATATATTTACTTCTAACAATTTTAGAGATTTATGTAATTATTCACGATAATTGGAAAGATGTCTGCAATTATACTGAATAATTGCATGTATGTCTACAATTATACTGAATAATTGTTTGTTGTTCAGCAATTGTGCAAATAAATCCATTTTAATAAATGCTTGCAATTATTCACTTAAAACCATCTATATCCGTCAACGTATGGCTCGATAATATATTATTACATTTTTTATTACAAATATTTATCATATTTTCAAACCCTAAATAAAATTCTCAATATTTGCAAAAAATTCTGCAATTTTTAAGTATAATTGCTACAACAACTGCAAATATTCAAAATCTCTGCATATGAAGGAGTATTTTCTGCTGCAAAAATTCTTACATTTTTATTTCTACAATTAGATACATTACTACAAAATTTAAAAAAAAATGTACTAAGTTATCTAAATTTTTTTAATATTTTTTGATTTTTCAGCAAATAACTTAAAAAGTTGCCGAAAAAACTAAAATTATTTTAAATCTTTGTCATATTCACATAATGTCATTTATATTGTTCAATGTAAATCTACAATTGTATCAATTCAAAAACATTTCCACTTCCATGTCATATTATTACAATTTGTACTTCAAATATTAAAGAATATTTGCAGAATTTTAAGAAAAATTCTAAAATAACTTAACTGAATAGATTTGGCATGAAATCATAAAATCATAAATTCATAAAACATTATTAACAAGATTGCCTTACATGACAAGCACCATTGTCTAAGTGGTTAACTGATTCGGCTTTGGTGCAAGAGGTCACAAGTTCGAAACTTGCTTTCGAACGTTTATTGACATGGGATATGTTGTTCCAATGATTTGTTGTATATAAAGTACCATTTCAAAAAAAAGATTGCCTTACATAAATTCATATATTCATAAAACATTATTAACAAGACTGCATAAAATCATAAATTCATAAACAGTATGCAGTTAAATATTACACAAATAAATATCCAGTTGACTATTACTAACATGATTGCATAAAATCATAAAATTACAACTTCAACATAAAAACATAAATTCAAGCCATTGCTAATATATAATCACCTTATCATGTGCATCATTTATCAACATTGCATCAATATTACAAACAAACAACTTATGTCAAATATATATATATATATATATATATATATATGTATGTATGTATATTCACATGAAATTATAATTTCAATTCGCTACTAATTTTTGTAATGCTCCAACTTCTTGGAGGATCACAAAGTAACCAATACAAAATTTTACTTCTATCTAAACAAATATCTTGTGCTTCTATTTCTTCCTCAACTTTTCCAAACATGTTTAACTGAGCCATGAACCTCATAACATACAAAGCACAATCATAACTGCATTTAAAAAACAAAATAAACATTAACTAAAATTCAATAAATAAATAAATAAATAAATAAAATTATTACCTATTTTTTTGCCGAGGACATTTTAAAACTTTATAACTATTGGTTTTTTTGGTACAAAAAAATTTGTCTTTTCTTTTGCCTTCTTCTTCATTGCAGAGTCACAAAAAGATTTCTAGGAAAAACAAAATAATAATGTTAATGAATAAGCACCTAACTACATGTCATGCCCCACCTCTATATCCACGCAAGCCAAGGACACCACGGGGTAATGCCGTCAACTAGCACGGAGAATAAGGCTGTTGAGGAGCGACCATCTGTATAATTTCTTTGTGCGAGTACCGGTATGTCTGATAAAATATAACTTTTCATCTCAAGAGGAAATCCGACATACCGACACAAACTCAAAGCTACTATATAGTGGTCTAACAAGATCCACAATATCATAAAGGAATAGTTACAAGTGCTACACAAAAGAATAAGTATACATCATGGAGTCTATATCTCAAATGTATATAACAAAATAAACTACTAATCTAAGTAGTTAGCAAAAGTCAGAATAATAATCCCAGATGAGGAGTCAAGCAGAAGCACATGTAACATCTCGGTCTGACCCGAGTATTATTTAATAAGAAAATAATAAACGGATCAGTCTAACTATAAATATCTGATAAAATGAGATAGAATATGAGATGTGACAAAAACATATGATAATAATAATGCCATTCAATGACAAATATGCCTTAGACAACACGAAAATCATACAACATCTCAAGAAATCTCAAAACACAGAAAAGAATGTCATATTCTTTATTTTTTTTCACCACACCATAAATATTGACAATTATATCAATGCCAATCACAAAAGTTAATGATACACAAATTCACTATTGCACAAATATTGATAAAACTTATCAATGTAAATCACGAAAATTGGTGAAACACAAATTGTAGAAATCACCAACTAAAAATCCAAAAATCACAAAGATAGGGGAAGGCCTATCACAAAACGGGAGCATGAAAGCTCACCAACACGTGTATCACAAAATGAAATGCTATTCCATGGTCGCTAACCATTAATTTTTGAGCCAAGGCTCCACAAAACGGCCCGAAGACCATGGGTCGCTACCTCACCAATTTGAGTCGAAACTCCACAAAAACGGGGTTTAGTCTCCCTCGCAGACAAAGACACATTGCACAATGCTAGTCTAAATCACAAAAATGATCATCATTGATCATCAAGAAATGTCAATTACACTAAGCTAGTAAATATATGAGTTTAGATTCATGTCCCATAACCACTAGCCTAACTTAAATATTTACGAACAAATTGTAGATCTCCACTAGAAAATTGTCACAAGAAATTCAATCGGATAAGTCCAAGAATTAACCGACGAAGTAAACGCAAGCATTTCATACCACTTGTTTTACTAAGTTGTTTAGTTAGATTTCTCATACGAGTGAGGTAAAGGTTTGTATATACTAGTAGATTGGAAAACGATTTAAGAAACGAGCTTTGTCATAAAATTGTGTTGAAATCGTTTTGATGAAAGAGTTTTGATATTTACTACTAGTATTGAAACCTTTATATTTTTAAAGTGACAAATCACAAAAAATGATTGTAGAACAATCAATCACCAAAATTCACAATCGAAGACGTGAATAAAATCCAAAGAAATCGATAATGAATCCATCAAAATGGATATTCCCAAAAATCCAGAAGAAAATGTCATCAAAGTCGATAATAAATGATAACAACAAAAGGAAAACAACACAAATCGACTAAATTTGGAAACTCAAGCTAAATAGGGAAAACAGAGCCTAGACAGCAGATTCAGACGTCTAAATCTGGAAAAATAAAAAGTTTTCCAGAAAATAATTCAAACATCTAAACCCTATATTTCAGACGTCTGAAATAGGCAATTTTAACCTATTTCCTTTCTGGTTGCTTACGAGCAAATTCAGACGTCTGGAATTTTGATTCAAACGTCTGAATACTGGGAAATCAAAATTCTCGGTATAATATTCAGACGTCTGGAAATACAAGTTCAGACGTCTGGAATCTAAATTTCAGGCATTCCTGAACCTAAGCCAATGATGGCCAAAACGATTATCGGAAGCGATCGGACAAGCAACAACGACTAAGGATTTATTCCAAGCGACAACCCAGCCTTAAAGGCTCCTCGATACCCCCCGAATATCAATGTCCAAATCTTTACTATTAATAATGAGAATTCCTTGAATGGGATTCAACCGTGTCTTTTTGAATTTCCTAAAATACCCTTTACATCTCGATAGTAGCTAAAATTATTTGTTTCTCAATTTGCATGTCATCTATTCATAGTCCATATTATTAAATAACACAACATCATCTCAACTCAATTAGATGTTATTGGAACAACTTTTTTCTTCATTCCTTAACTTATATAGAACAACAATTAATGTATTTTTGACTGTGTGGGACAAATCAATTGTACAGTATATGATAAACATCCACACATTCATTGATGGCTTCCCTAATTAATTTATAATATTTTGGGACAAGCAAGAAAACATTAGACAAAAGCATGAATTGTGTGAATTGGGTATCATCGTTTAAATAAGTAGGCAATTCACGAATAGCATATCTTCGCAATACTCTTAGTTATCTATCAGAAAAAATACTCGATGGCTCCCTTTAATTAAATTGGATTTTTCAATCATGTCTTTAAATATGGTTGTTGCCTTTAGCAGATTCAGCTAAAAAAATCAACCTTTATTTGTTAGCCTGTATAACAGATTCAGCAAATATGACTAAACTGAGAATTGCAAATATGATTATTGATCATTATATATACTATAAAAGATGTAACGAGTATATACTAATGATTTTAGTTCATCTTTTCTACTTACTATTTTAATCATTAGTTGTGTTTTGTCACGACTACAACAACATTTGAATAACTTTTATACTGAAGTTTGGTTTATTGCTTAATATAATAAAAGGAGTAATAATCAGGGTAAGTAATAATTTTAGTATATACATCTGTTAACGCAATAATAATGTATGATGTTGATGTGAAATTTTACACTTTTATGCCAAAAAGAAGATTATTCAATCTGATAGCTCTTCAGTTATTTGAATCGAATTTAGGTGCCAACAGTTAGTTTAAGTGAGGTTTTTTACTACTATACATTTCTACGTTAGGTCTTAATCAATCTACTATATAAGTGGAAAATTAAGTTTGATAAATATTTGTTAACTTTGTTTAGATTTTTAGTTTCACAAATTACTAATTTGTTTTAAACTGTTCATTTACTCTGAACTGTGTTTCCTACCCATCAATTTTTTTATACTACCGTTTTCAATCTGCTATGTTAACTGCTGCTCATTGACTGTATCCGAAATTTATACAATTTCTCTTTCTACAATCTTGATCCCCATTTTACCAACAGATTTTATATCTTTTCCTATTTTATATATTTGTTTTTCTATATCACATTAACCTCAAAAGTGGAGCTTGAATATCAACCTGCATTGCAATTAGTCGTAGCAAATTGGCATTTATCCCCCACAGGTAACCATATTTACAAAATACAAGATAAGGCTGAAACAGTGGTTACTTTATATGGAACGGTACATACCTTTTAACTACAAAACTACTTTCCAACTCCTATATACACACTGCTACCCTACATCTTTAACTGCACATCAAACTCTTCTCACCATCATAGGTAGATGAGTTTCTACTCAAGGGTGTTGAATGTCTAAGGGCAAATGGAATCAACATCAATTGGTCTCCTTATAAGGTGAATGTAAACTTTTCTTCACAAAAGATTAGGTACGTTTCCTCCAACAACCACACACATTTTTCCATCTACATTAACACTTGAATTCCTTTTCAGCATACTTCATTAGTACAACAACAGACATCAACTTTATCCAAAAAATTGCCTCCCCTCCAAAAAACTAAATAGGAAAAAATATATTATCATAAGGTATAATTCTAGAACTGTTTTATTTTACCAACCGTATTTATCTCTCTCCATTGAACCGGACTAACTTCGCTTAACAATGACATAGATTTGGGATTTAGAATATGAAAAAATGATACTTTCACAAAGTATAGAGCGCATAACAACTGAAAAGTTCAACGAAGGGGTTTGGTCGTCCAAAAACATGGTATTTAAAGCCAACAATAATACCTTTACTACATTACTACATATTACTGACCGTACTATTTAACAAATAATCACGCGGGTTGGAGTTGAGATTAACAACTCTTCGTCAATTATTACGATTTATACTGTCGTATTTGCAAGGGTTTTTGAATCATACAAATTCAATTTTGAAATGGAAACAACAAAAAGGTACACATATTTTATGCAGTTTAGATTATATGGCCTCCAAATACAACTCAAACCGTGTTTAATTCGGTTATTAAAACTATATATGGCTTTCCACCTACATAGCATTGTAATATAATTATAAACTAGCTTTGTAATATAATTTTACTTGATTAGCCGTGCTCATCCTCATTGGAATGCCTATTCCCATGCTACAACTACCTGAATAAAGAAGAGTACATGAATACATGCACTGAAGAATAGATAGATAAAATGATTATTTTGCACACCTTGGGTCTATGTTCTCCAAACGACCATGAACATACTCAAAAAGAAGTGTTATAACATGGAATTAGAATATTGGTCTGGAAAGAAAAAGGTACATTACCATTACTATTTATCTGGTTTACAATCTGGAGTGTGCATAAATTGGCCTATATGTTCATTATATGCTATAAGAGCATTAGTGAAATTGTTAGAATTTTTTCACTAAGATACATTGAAAGATTGTGATAATACTGCAAATTAACATAAGATTGTCATCTAATTCTACATTTTGCATGTTGAATGGAAGAAACTTAAAAGTCATTATAAGGTAATAAAATAACAAAGTTATGTATTTATTGATGATAAGTCATGTGTAACTAAAGGCCGAGGACGTATAAAAACATTTTCTACTCTAATCAATATACAAACTGCCTACACATAAATGTACATGATTGCTTTTCATTATTTTCGAAGAAATGTATGTATATTGGCAATAATGGCATAATTACTTACTGTAGCAATTCTTCTTATCAATTAAGTTTACTTCTGTAAATTCAAACTTGCTAAAATTTGATATTCCCAAAATCAAATTTCATCCTAAAAGAGATGCCCAATTTTAGTAGTCATTATAATAATCAGACCCATAGCATTTTGAAAGTTAATTATATATAATAATAATAATAAAAAAGGTAACGAGCAGTCAGTTTGGTAATCGAAAATTTTTTGAACATACATTTTTACACAAAGGGCATCAACGGAGGAACATGTAGAAAATAGTTCACAATATAATAATTATGGACTCTATAGTAGTAAACCTGCTTTAGACAAAGGTGGAATAGAGTTTCCATTTGATACACGACTTTGAAGCTAGAATATAGAACGCATGCATAAGCAGATAGATATCTACAACAAATCTTTAATGTGAATTTACTCTTTTAAAACATAGTATATAAATACACTACCCATAATTAACAACCACCATCTAATAAATATATAATGAAAATATTGTGTAAACCGTGGAATACCATACTTTCAACTTCACCATAACATAGATGTCCACATAATTTTAATGACATATCAATATAACCTTCATGTAAATAGGACAAGGTTATAAATTTGAGATTTTGGTTTTGACTTGGACGGAGATAAGCGTACATCATCAAGTAGGAACCTCTAACCAATCACCATCTTTGATACTTTGTATAATCCCTAGAATCATTGAGAAAGCACAAAAATTAATGTATTCAAATTAGTGTTTCAATATTTTCAGTCAATTAAGCATTTTAGTTTATGAATTCTAGGCAAAAGGTGCCGGTGCGGTCCTAAGTATCATGAGAGGATCAGTGTCTCTCTCAAAGCATATTGTCAATACTTCCAAATGTTTTTAACAAGAACTTGCCTTAGTAATTCATTCTTTATTTCAAACAGTGCTTATTACTTTCTGTTAATTTCCTACGTTAATCGAATAAAATTTATATCAGGAAGTGTGAATTCAACTATATGCTTGCCATGCTTCTTTCGCATAAACCCATCCCTGCCGATATTCGCAAAGATCGAGGATTGACTGATAATCTGATTCGGTTGGCGTCGAGGATGTCCAAAAACTAATTTTAGATTTGGATTTTACTATCAAAACAACGCCAACGTGAAAGCTAAATGTGTTATGATCGTTTCGAAACTTTTCATCATAAAATTACATTGTAATAGATGTACGATGGGTGTTTTATTTAAAACTCAAGTTTGTTAATGAACAGACCATCATAAATCGTTCGTTTATGAATCTTGATTAACAAGGATAGTTTCGAAAGAGTGCAAGTAGTTGACAGAACACCGACTTATTATATGAAATAAATTGTTAGAACTCTCCTTCCAACAATAACACATTAAATTCAAAAACTTTGATTGCGGATTCAAATACAGTTGAATCTTGAAATAATATGTATGATGCTGTATTCCATTGACTAAAATTACTTGCTGTTTATATGGTTAATTCTCTAAATGTTAACCTTATTTCCCATACTACTCAGCTTCCTCAACTAAGGGAAAGCAAAAGGTGGAGCAGGTTAGTCTAGAATGTTACGGTAAATAAGTTTTAACCATATTTAAGTAATCATCTCGGAGTTATACTTTCATGGTATAGCATGTAAGTTGATGGAAATGGCACTATTTTGTTAGCAAATATACTTTCATGGTCATATATGCTTTATAAAACAGCTGAGTATTTTCATATTCGGAAATTAAGCACAATACAACCAAATGTAGAGTTCTCCTAGAAATATATCAACCAGTGCACCTTTCTGAATTATTAAGGCTCAATTACTTTGTTGATGTAAAGCCCAATAGTAGTTTAGTTACGCTTCTTCTTTTGTTTTTCATTTTTTTAAAAATATTTTTATAAACAAGAGTCAAATGTCAAAACTACGGATAGAAGTTCATATGTATAACAAAAGCTATGGTGAAAGTCTTATGCATTGAATTCTCCCTATTACTAGATAGAAGAAGAGACGAAGCCATGTTGTGAAGTGATGATGCATATAATATGTTTCCATATTAGCTAAAAGGGCATATGGATGTATAAGTACAAGTATCATTTCCATTTCCAGTAGTATAAGTTAAACTAAAACAAAAGAAACGAATAATAAAACTTTAATATTATAAAAAAAATAGTTCATGGCTGTTCTTCAGTTGTTTTGGTCTTTTCAAATGCTGCTTTAGGCTCAGTTTATGCAGACAATGATACCGTCAAATTTACTTTTAGTGGTATAACTATAATTGCATGCACATTGTGATTTGCAGGCCCACCTGGGCGTGCATATACACTCGTATCCATAATAGGATTTCATAAAATTAGACCAAAACACCAAAAATTGGAATACTCACCAAATCAATCCAAATCAAAATCAAATGCACATGAATAAGTGTTAGGAATTCATACCTAACAGTCAAAGGTAGTTATATATAAGATGTGAGATAAAAATCTCACCTTTAAATTCAAATCAATGAAGGAGAAGCTTTTTTAAAACAAGCTAAGATCAATTCCTCTTCAATAACAACTCAAGAAGCTTCAATCTAAGCTTAAAAGAAGAACATTTCCTAAGTTAGGTTTAGGAATTTCTGAAATTGAAAGGAGAAAGATTTGGAGAGAAGAAGAGAATGCTTACCAGTAGCTTCTCCTTGAATTTGGAGCAAGAATTCGAGTTTGCAATTGGAACTAGGGCTTGGAATTTCTATTTCCCATTCTCTTCCTCCATTTTCAGTTGTGCTTGAGCTTTAGAATGAAAATGAAGAGGAGAGGTGGGTTGAGCTAGAGTAATAAGTGGGGTTAATGGGCTGAAACCCAATCCAAAGCCCTAAGTGAAAAGTAGCAAAAATTCTACTGACTCCAAACATATCGAAGTTTATACTCAAAAAGGTCGCAAACACCATTTTGAACTCAATGGGGGTGGTCTCAAGTCCCAATTTGACCGTTTGTAAAAAGTAGCTTTTCGGACAAAAATCCGACTAACGATGAATATTTAAATAAAATATTTAAATATTCAATTGTAAAATATGCTGGTTATTACAGACTCCCCTCCTTAAAGAAATTGCGTCCTCGCAATCTTAAGAAATAAACGAACAAAAAATAACAACCATAAAAGCATATCAACACAAAATAAGAAATTTGGAATAAGAAGTTCACTTCAAAGAGCGCGAGAAAGTAAGTCCGAATGTGTTCGCTCGATAAATTCTCTAGATTCCCAAGAACAATCCTTAGGATTTGAAGATCATTAAACCTTCAAAAGAGGAACATCTTTATTTCGAAGGCGTTTAACCTCCGAAGTAACAATTCGAATAGGATGTTGCTCATAAGTCAAATTAGGTGAAACTTCAATTTCTTCCACAACACCGGGCTCAAGAATTGAATCGGAATCTCGAAGGCGTTTCCGTAATTGAGAAACGTGAAACACGTCATGAATAGCAGAAAACTGAGCCGACAATAAAAGGCGATAAGCCACGAAACCAATACGTTCGGTGATGGGAAATGGACCAATATATCAAGATGCTAATTTTCCCGATCGACTGAAACGCACAACACCCTTCATAGGTGAAACACGAATAAACACAAAATCTCCACTACAACAAAATTCACTACTTATTACGCCAATAGATAGCTCGATATGGCAAAGCGCTATTAATGTGGTTAACTCTCATTCAACTCTCTACTGACTTAACCAATTTCCTAACCTAAACCTAAGTAACGCTTTGCAAAAGAGGGCCCGCCCCCCAAATATACATTTCCCTCCATCACGCTTCATTTCCCTCCATCACAAAGACGCTGTTTTAATTAATTTCATTCCAAATTTCCAAATTTCCAACCCTAAATTTGACAACTTCCGATCTTTCATCTCCACTGTTTTAATCGATTTCCACGTCTCTGCTGTTCGATCTCTCCTCTCAGGGCCAGAGGCGACCGCGTTCCACTATATTCAACTAGCCGCGTTCTACTGTATTCAAGAAGCGTCGCGAGGAGGTGAGCGCTCGATTTTATTTTTTGATTTTTCTAATTGGTTATTATTCTTTTTATGATTTTAGGGTTTTTTCCGTTTATTAACTTTGGTTAAACAGTTTTGTGTTGTATTTCACTGCTCTTGCCTTTTTTCCTTTTCTTTTCGCTTCTTTTGTAGATTGTTTTAGCAGACATTGAACATGTTGCTAAATGCAGTCATGTGTGCCATATGTACATTATTATCCATATGAATGAATCTGATGATATATGGGTGACAGCTAAATAGAGTTGTAAATATAGGAGCAAATTATGAAATTTTAAGTTTGGGAAGCTACTCTTATTATATGCTCGGTTTGCTGATGGATTTGGTAATCATAGTTCTTATGGTTGTCCTTCTAGCAAGTCCTCATTGATTAAAGTGATTAAAGTTTGTACATATGCAGTTCTCAAATAAAGTATCTTTCTTCTTTTTAGTACATTAGACAATGGTTATGAAATTTGTAATTCCGGTGAATACTAATTCCAAAGGAACATAACAAAATTCCAAAGTATACCACATATAGCCTAAAAGAAAGTATTATATTCTTGGCCACAATTTTCAGTGTAAGTTTTTAAAATATGAACAAAATGTATCTTACTCAAGTTTATATATATATATATATATATATATATATATATATATATATATATATATATTTGTGTCCTTATAGCTTTATCTCACATACAAACTACTTAAAGATGTTAGATGATATTCTGCTGGACTTATAACTAATTCATCATCATCATGTCAGCTTAGCAAAGATGGTTCCACGTAGCACTTTAAAGCAGTTGTAATTTTGTTCTGTGTGTTAGGTCTACTTTATCAAACATTTTGTGGAAAGTAACAACTTGGTGTCATTCTTGTATTTTGATATGATAGTAAAACTTATCTTTTTAAGTTCTTTTGCTGGTGGTTTTAGAAATTATAGTAATATATATTGGTGATAACTTTATATCCAAAACAGATTTATGTTAAAATTTAATTAATATCAGCAACATAAGTTTTCATGATTCAATTTTGAAAATTGAGGTATAGAGTTCAATATGATAAAACTGTTGTCTAAAGTCCAGACTTATTGTCTGCTTATGATTCAACGGTTAAGATTAAATGAAACGTCATTTCTTTTTTTGGTATTTAGGGTTAAAGATATCCATTGCTCCTTGCTTATGTCAAAATTCAGAAGTTATCAATAAAAATCCGAGCCTTACATACATCTTTATTTTGTAGAACGTTCTTTGATGAGATATTAAATAATAGGTATATAACCTTGTGCTGTGGTTATTCTTTATTAAATTTTATGACTGCGGATTTTGGTTATGAATTATATTCGGGTTCACGTTTTTAAAGGAGAGCATGTATAGAATGGGTTCGTTCAAGGGGGTAAATGAGTTATGCTGACAAATAGAAAATGAAGAAGAGGTTAGTTTTTATCACTTTTACGTAAACGTTGCAGCTCTTGAAAGATAAGTTCAGGTCCTCATTGTATAGGTGTTAGAAGTTGAGTATAAAAAATTAGAGAACTGCATTGCGAAGTTCATAATGGTAAAAATGCTGTCTAGGCTACTTATTTGTTTATTCTTTAATGGCTGAAATTAGAAGATAGATGATTATTTTGCCCGTCTTATGCGTTCATAAACTCTTTATATATATAGTAATGTTTAAACGACTAATATGATATTAGGAAATGAGTAATATTATATTAATTACATTATTTTCTGTATTACAAATATTTATATTTATATAATTACACTTGTATGATTTGTATATTTAACATGTAGTTATGTATTTTATTTCTGTTATTGTTGAAGGTTGAATCGAGTTAAGGTATAGTTCTTTTGCACTTGAAAACAATTTGGCAATTGTTGTTTGCTATTTTTCCTACATGGGAAATTGTTGTTGTTGGCATTTTCAGATAGTTTGAGCACTAAAAGATATTGTTGACTAATGGTTGCCAACGGCTCACGTTTTTTGTTCCCATATACAGAACTAGAGATTACACCTTTACGTTTTACATTTTTATCATCAATTTAAGTGGAAATGTAGGGGCTTCCCTATATTTGAATTTTACTGTAAGCCACACATTGATGATGATGATTTAGGGTACTTAACTATATTTGAATTTGTGTGGTAGGTTTTATTTAAATTTGAATTTGATTAGAATGTGTTATTTTAAATTTGTATTTGATTATTAATGTATATGCTTCATATTCTAGAAATTTGCTTGTTTCCACATTATATACGCTAATGGAAAAAGATTGGGTTCATTTACACAGGTAAATAGATAATAAACTATTTTAAATGTTGTTTAATTTCAAAAATAAAAATATATTTGATATTAAATATTAATATTTATGTCTTTATATTTTTCATTGAAGAGCAACTAAGGAGTACGAGCAAGGGGCTAGGTGTTTTGTTGATGCTGCAAAGAGAAAGTTAATAAATAGGGAGAAACTTTTATGCCCTTGTGTGGATTGTCGGAACCTTAGTCGACATCGTGATGACATTATCGTTGAACGTCTGATTATAAGAGGGATGGATCTTAAGTACAAGAGCGGTAGGTGGTATAATCATGGCGAACAAGTCAATGTAGGCAACGAAATCAAGTTGGATAATACATATGACTTACTTAAAGCCATTCGGTACGAAGATGAAGGTTTTTTGAATACTACTTTTTTTCCGATGATAAAGAAACGGAGGATGTGAAGAAACGAGAGGATGATTTAGTTAAAAATTTGGAAGATGCAGAAACCCCTTTATATCCGGATTGCATAGATCAAACCAAACTATCTACCATAACTGCTTTGTACAATCTTAAATGCGAGACCGGATTATCTGATAATCGGTTTGATAAGCTTTTGGCCTTATTACAATTGTTGTTACCAAAGAATAATGTACTTCCTAAGACTATATATGATGTAAAGAAATTCCTCAAAGTATTTGACATGGGATTCGAAAAGATTCATGCTTGTAAGAATGATTGTTGCCTTTTCAGAAATGAGTACCAAGATTTAGATAGTTGTCCAAAATGCAACTCTTCAAGATGGAAGATAAATGATGACTCAAAGGAGATTATGCTAGGAGTTCCAGCTAAAGTGTTGAGATACTTTCCAATCATTCCAAGATTTAGGAGAATGTATAGATCTCAAAAAATGGCAGAAGACCTAAGGTGGCATTTCAATAATAAAAGTAATGATGAAAAAATGCATCACCCTGTAGATTCTGTAACGTGGAATGTAGTGGATGAGAGGTTTAAATCATTTTCATCCGACCCACGCAATCTTAGACTTGGTCTTGCCACAGATGGTGTTAATCCATTTGGTTCGATGAGCTCCAAGTATAGTTGTTGGCCAGTCATGCTTGTGACATATAATCTCTCACCTATGCTGTGTATGAAGAAGGAAAATATTATGCTAACATTACTAATTCCTGGTCCAAAGCAACCCGGAAATGATATAGATGTATATTTGGCACCATTGATAGAAGACTTGAATCATTTATGGAATAATGGAATTGATATTTATGATGCGTTTAGTAGAACTGTTTTCAATTTAAGAGCAATTTTAATATGGACAATAAATGACTTCCGGCCTATGGAAATCTTGCAGGATGTTGTGTGAAAGGTGAAAAAGGTTGTCCATTATGTGGTGTCGATACGCATCATCGATGGTTAAAACATAGTCGAAAGATTGTTTATACGGGACATAGAAGATTTCTAGATCCAACACATCCATGGAGGAAACAAAAAACTGGGTTTGATAACACCGTAGAAAAAGGCAACAAGCCTAGAATTCTCACGGGAAGAAACATTTCTGTAATTTTGAAAGGCTTTCCAAATGTTTTTGGAAAAGATAAGAATAGAGAAACCAAAAAGCGGGAGACCAAGAAGAAGTTAAATATGAAGTTGAATAAGAAGATAACAAGTAAAAAGAGGAATAGTAAGCACAATAGAAAAGATGATGAGCAAGATGAGCTATTAAGGTGGAAAAAAAGATCAATCTTCTTTGATTTGCCATATTGGGAGGTTAGTATTTAAATTATACCTTTTTCTCATTAGCCTAACAATAAATTGTTTATCTCATTGAAGTGTTATATTATTGATATTTGTAGGAACTTCCCTTGCGGCATAATTTAGATGTAATGCATGTTGAGAAAAATGTTTCTGAAATCATGTTAGGCACAATATACATGATAGTAAATCGAAAGATGGAACTAATTCTAGAAAGGATTTGGAGGATTAGGGTATTCGACAAAGTCTTTATGTACAACCTCGTGGGAATAGAACATATCTTCCACCAGCTCCATATACATTGCCTTTGTTTGAAAAAAAATTATTTTGTAAAAGATTATATGATTTTAAGGGTCCTGATGGTTATTGCTCAAATTTCAAAAGATTTGTTTCATTAGAAGACTGCAAAGTTAGTGGTTTGAAGTCACATGATTATCATGTTCTAATGCAACAATTGTTATCCGTTGCTATTAGAGGGTTACTTCCAAAGAAAGTCAGAACAATAATAATCCGTATATGTTCTTTTTCAATAAAATATGTCAACGTGTTCTTGAACAAGAGAAGTTACGACATCTTGATGATGAGATTGTTGGAATTTTGTGCGAGCTTGAAAGATATTTTCCACCCTCTTTTTTTGTTATAATGATACATTTGACAATTCATCTTGGAAGAGAAGCGCAATTGTGTGGTACAGTTCATTTTCGTTGGATGTACCCATTTGAAAGATACATGAAAATACTTAAAGATTATGTGATGAATTATGCTCGACCTGAAGGGTGTATTGCAAAATCTTATCTTGTAGAAGAGTCAATGATATTTTTCGGTGAATTTCTAAAAAAGAAAGTACAAATGGAGGAGAGAGAAGTTCGAAATGAAGATTACAAGAACAATGTGATACTCGAAGGACATCCACTTTTGAAATCGAAGACAATAGAATTGTCATCTAATGAAAAAGATATTGCTCATTTGGCCGTGTTAATGAATATGGCTGCGGTGGAACCATATTTAGAGTAAGTACATATTATATTTTGATTCTATTTTTTTATGAAATTATATCGTTAAATATTACTTAAACGATTTTTTCTGAACATCAGTATGCATTTGGAGGAGTTACAAAATTTGAATAAGCGTTTAGAAAAAAATGCTACATTGCTTTGGAAAAAACATACAGATAATTTCTCTGATCGGATTAAAAATAAGGTTAGTTTAATTTTAATTTATCATTTCATTAGCAAGAAAACATTTTTTTCAAAATTTATATTTAATGAATTTTTCGTAGATACCTTTCACTCAACGAGCGATGAAATATCAAAATGGATTGCCTTTGGTCCGAGTAGTAATGCATTGTCCTATAAAGGTATGTAATTAACGGACAATGTTTTCACACATAAGACATCGAGAGAGAAACTCAAAATTATGGGGTGACTTATGATGCGACTACCATGTGTAGGGCAAATGCAAAAGATATTTCTCAAAGAGTCGATGTGGTTTCTTATTATGGGATAGTGACTGATATAATCTTGTTAAACTATCATGTTTTTTATATTCCCGTATTTAAGTGTCATTGGCCAAATATAGGAAACGGGGTGAAGGTCGAAGACGGATTTACTCTTGTCAATTTACATCAAAGTCAAGCTTTATATGTAAGAGATCCATATATCCTTGCATCTCAAGCGAAACAAGTTTTTTATTCAAGAGAGAATGATAATTCTAATTGGTATGTTGTCATGAAGGCACCACCAAGAGGTTTTCATGAATTAGAGACAGATGATCAAGTTACGGAAGTTAGCTTTGTTAGGGAGGATTGCAAAGAAACTGATATGGATATTGATTCCATGGAAAATATTAGTTACGTTAGAGAAGATTGTGAAGGCATATTTGAGTAAATTTTGAAGTATGAATCTTTTATTTAAAATCATGTTTGTTAGTCTGTCTTTAATTTAAAATCATGTTTTTGAATTTGAACTGAAAAAAAAATTGACATGTTGATAGTTTATGATAACTAGTAATATGCAATTTTTTGTGCACTTTATCTTGTTGCTATGTTTTTTTTATGAGCTAAATATTTCTCAAAGGGTAATTTTTGTGAGCTAAATATTCTAAAACATGCCATCATGATGTTACGTGGTCGTATGATAGAATAAAATTAACCAAATTTTGAATTTTCTAAAGAAAATAGACAGTTTCTTAAGAAGATTATAGTATTTTTCTGACAGTTTTTTCTCTTCTAGAAATTGGTTTTTATATTAAGATTATTGGTGAAATTTCCCAACAACTATAAATTTTTGTAATCAATTATCATTTCTTCCAAATTTCATTTAATGAATGCGAGTATAAGAGAGTTGTTGGCCGCTATATACTGGCATGATTGACCGGTGCTATAATGTGATATTCATGAATCTTAACATGATCAATTTGTATAATATAAAATGGGCAGGACTATGAAAAAGAGAAAGCGCACTGACATGCAAAAAGAAGTCAAAGGCCCCAAATCTACACCAAACAAACGCATTGCAAGAGATAATGAGATTCATAATGAAGACAACCCACAAGAATTGGAAAACGATCAGTTGCAAAACGAACAAAACAACAATGCTCAACTACATGACAGCCCACAAATAGTCGAAGACAATGCAATTCAGCCGGAAGAAAATATTGAAGGTGCGGTAAATGATGAGAGACATATGCAAGGTCGCAATGCATGCCTAAATAGGGGAAAAAAGAGTAGAGGACCAACTAAAGTTAGAAGGCTTCCATTCAGCTCTTAGAGGTAATCGAAGTTGAATTTAATGGTGTAGGTGAAGCAATAGGAGATGGGTCAATCAAGTTGTCTTCCTTTCTAGGACCGCTTCTACGAGAAGTGGTTTCGGTTACATTAACTGATTGGAGGCAGCTTGGTGATGATTTGAAAGATGTTCTATGGGAAAGCATTCAGGTGACATATACATTTTTATCTATAGCTTATTTAACTAATATATGTTTTATCTAAAAATATGTTTTAATACCAGTTTGAGTCAAGCTGTCCCATACAGAAATTTATGATGTTCATTTTCAACGGTTTTAATGCTTCAACTGCTACCTACTTTTTTCTCCTGTAGTTAAAAGCTCAATTATTATTATTAAAAATAAAATACTTATGTCTGTACAACCATTTTCTCTCACTAAGTCCTAATCAAAAAAATTTGTTAATAAAATAGTCTATTTATGTCTATACAACATCTTATGTATATATAAGACAAACTTATTGATTTTTAAACTTAGTCTGTACAACATCTGGAAATCGTCATGTCACTATTGGTCATGTCTGTACAGCTATTCGTCATGTCACTTTGCCGTCATTGCAACCATAATTTTTTTACCACCCAGTTATCCCTATTTCTGTAGTTTGCCACTTTCCTTCTCCGGCCATATGCTCTGAGTCTTCTGTTTCCTTCGCACTTATTCTGACATGCCACTTTTTTCGTCAAATTGCTATATGAAGTAAGCCTCCTGAAATTATGCTCCTCTCTGTCTATCACTTATGTTCCGAGGAATATGTAACGGTTCCTGACTGACACTTCCCATCCATATATATCTTGACTAGTAACTAACATTTTGAATATTTAACCTTCTGAAATGTTACTTAACTGAAACCAGTCTGGAGGCATAGCTGAGTATATGATACAATATGCATGTTAGCTTTATTCTTCCAATAGTGCAATCTTTTAGAATACATAACACGTATCAGATATATACCATATATAATTGACGTACAAACAAATATTTTATATTGTTGCTGAGTGTTATGTAGGTAAGAGCACACATTATTACTATTTGACAGTTGTTATGAAAAATGTTGCAGGCGAGGTTTAAACTGGATGCAGATTGGCAAAAAACATTGATATTTAAGCAACTGGGAGGTATTTGGAGGGCGTCAAAATGTAGACTAGTTCGCCAAATAGTAAAAGCAAAGTCCATGGAGGAAAAACTTCAGTTGAAACCAAGTAACATCAAAAGTATGACTGAATGGAAGAAATTTGTAAAGTCAAAAACAAGTGTGGAATTTCAGGTATTTTTTATTACTGTTTTCTATTTTTTGTAAAAGTTTAAGAACATAAACGATATTGATAATGTATTTAAATCTCTTATTTCAGGCATTAAGCATGAAGAACATAGCTATTAGAGACAAACAGTTGCCACATACATGCAGTCGTAAAGGAATGGCTCGACTTGCTGAAGATATGCTAAAAAAAGAGTAATTTTATTTACTGTAATATTTGCGAACTTCTTAGTTAATACGTTTGTTATTTGATGTTCTTTTGAATGCAGAAAAAGCAGAGTGGCGATTGCTCTTCCGTCACGAGAAGTCAAGTTCGGATCAAATCTCGCACACGGAAAAACAGTGAACGAGTGAATATGACTGTTGCAGATACTATAGTAAGTTGATAAAAACTTGTGTTTATAGCATATATTTAAATGTATATAAGGTCTCATATGCATATGCACTTTCATATATACATGGTTTTAAAAGCATTCAGTTTCAAATATCTTTATTTTAAAAGTGTGGAGTCTCCTATATGACTAGTTTGCATGTATAAATTTGAAGTATAGTTTTACATAAAGCAATTTCCATACAAGTCTATAATTTGCTATATGCAGTCTATAATATTGTATCGAGTTCATCATCCTCACTTTTGCCCATAGCGTACATGCTCTTAATCGAGTTCGGTGCTTCTTTTCCTCCATATACTGCTATGTACTGCTGCACTATGTATTTCGCCATGGACGCTTCCTAAACATAAGTTTCGATTCTGAATAAAGTCTTAATAAATAAATGTACAAATGAAAGTGGTTAAAGAAAGAGATAGTACAAATGATATTGTGATTTTCCATACACAATTAAATGATATTTTCTTTATGTTAAATGATATTTTCTTTATGTTACTTAAATGTAGGACATACTTATGGGATTTTCCATACACAATATTTATAACTATGTGTGTTAACTTTTGTAGAAAAAGATTAAACAAGTTGAAACTGTTCCACAATCGAGCTCGGTAATCAATTACAAAGAAGATGCACTTTCTCAAGTATTGGGACAAGATAGACCGGGTCGATTAAGAGCAATGGGAAGAAATATGAACATCAGTAGGGCTACTTTAGCACAGGTTAAGGATAAGCATACGATGCAACTCGAAAGAAATTTTTTGGAGTTAGAGCAGAAATTTCTCGTGATGGTGAAAAATCAGGTTTGTTCTCACTTGTACACCTGCTTTCACATTGAGTTTTTTTACGTTCACAATGAACCCTAAACCGAGTTAAGCAATATATAGATATATATGAAAATAACAACTTCAATTACAAATTATTGTTCAAGTTCAAAAATTTATACGTTTAATTTGTGAAGACCATGGCATGCCTTCCATTTTTACAGCAAAAATCACACCAATTCAAGTAATTTTTACTTAGACTGGAAGGAAGGATTGATGGAAAACTGAGTTGAAAAGAGAGGTTGAAGAAAGGATTTGGAACGGACAGGCTATTTAACTTGAAAGGTTTTTCCTACACGCACAATTTGAAATTGCGCAAGTAGGATTTTCTTTTCTTTCTTTTTAATGAAAAAAGTATAGCTTAATAGCACTAAGTAGATATTATATTTTTCTTAAAAAAGCAAGTAGGAAGTAACTAAGTAAGTTATCGAGGATATATGAACAATATAATATTATATTATATTTTCTATCTAATTATGCGAGCTTTGTAGAATTAATTTTGCTACGGCTACTAAGTAGATAAGTCTTTTGTTATTAATAACATAATAATTTGCAGCCAGTTCTAAGTGTTCACCGCAAATAATGATTTAATAACTTTAAATATCGTTGAACGTGGAACTGATATATATATATATATATATATATATATATATATATAAAGGAGACCTGACTCACTAAAAACGTAAACACACACAATTATTGGATTATAATTAGAGAACGATCCTACTTCTTTCTTTTTAATGTTCTAAGGATGGTAAATTTAATTAATGAGTGATTCTGCGAAAATTGAAGATTTACATTGTTAATCCCAAGCATTTGAATAAAAACAAAGAAAACAATAGTGATGATTCCTTTTAATGAAGCACATTTTTTTTCATGTTGGAAATAGAAATTTGTAATTTTTTGTTGCAGCCTTTAAAAACTTAAAAATGAAAAATTTACAATTGTACGTTTTGCAGTGAATATGCATTTGATAATATGGGATTAGCAGTACATTGATAAAATGCAATGATCACCCTCAATATTTGAATATGCAATAGATCCACCTACACTTTTGCATTATTATGTATAGGATATGAACCTAAATAGCACAATCTGGAACTGTTACTTAATTCAACTTATAAAAAGAATACAGTGTAAACAAAACACATGACGTTTCATGCAACTTATATACACTCAGCAATAACAAACGCTTCATATGCACATATAATTGGGTCGTAAATGAAAATTATATATTTCTTATCGTTTAGATCACAACATCAAAATGATCACATATCTACTATGAACGAATTTATTGAGTCTAATACATGAACAAATTTAAAATAGCCATATGCTCGAATTTCCAAAATATAGCAAGACTGTTCCCATAGTACTTTTTCCACTTTACTGCATCTCTCAATTATCAAATACTCACATCATGTTGTCGATAAACATTATCAATTTCTCAATTTAGTATCCAATAAGCATAATGATGTTCAAATCATTTTTAAAAATCCATATAATAAAAAAAATATAGCAAGACTATGGGAACAGTACTATCGGAACCACATATCATCATCAATAGTCTTGCTATATTTTTTTTTAAATGTACTATGGGAACTTCCAAAATCATATGCTCGAATTCTCGTTTTGCCGTATCCTATGCTAAAAATTCAGTTAATTTCTTAATTCATTTTCCATTTTTCATGTAGCCATGTGAAAATGTTCAACTACCTGCTTTGATCTTTTTTAGACACTTTGTATCATGTACATGAAGTAGTGAGATCAAATACTTTCATTTTTCGTCAACTTCTATTAATTAATTCTTCGATTCAATATCTCGGTTTTGCAGGGTAGAGACAGCTGGACAGAAGTAAACACACCTCCTGTATGTTGTATTATTGATCTCACATCATTTTTATTTAAATTTTTTCAGTAATTAATATCTTATTCTTTTTGATTAATTACAGTGCAAGTATGATAAAAAAAACTCCAGAAATGTGATTTATTGGATTGGCGAGGGAATGAAGATATTGTTGCCGAAGGAAGAGTCGTGTTGAAGGATCCAAACAACCTTGTTAATAACATTTCTTTAGGACCGGATGCTATGGTAATTCTAACAGACTTACCAAAAAAGGCGGATGTTTTTTTATGGAGACCTACATCTAGGTTCACACTTATTGGGGAAGCAAAGGATGATTTAGTGGCATGGCCAGCGAATAGAGTTGTTTTACATCCAAGTGATCACCTTGAAGAAGAAGAGGATGTGGTAAACAATTTTCTTTAGGAATTAATATATTATTATAAAATATACAACTTTTATTGAGTAAATCATTTTTCTCTAATAGAGTAAAAGTGGCAACTTAGAATGCAAATGCAAAATTTATGATTGGGGAGGGAGCAAAGAATTAGTGGCTGAAGGGCGAGTACACTCGAGTGACTCAAATGAAATTATTAATGAACTTCCTCTTGGACCATGCGCCATGATTGTTTGGACAGATAATCCAATAAAAGAAGATGCTTTTTTGTGGAGCCCAGCCCCTGCAATGATACATGTTGAAGTAGCTGTTGGTAGGAAGGTAGCATGGCCTGAATCCCAAGTAGTTGTTGAGATGGTTAATGTTTCAGCATCTCCTACGCCTCAGACCATAGTGCAAACATTTATGGTACTTGATTTTTATGCACTGTCATGTCTTTTAAATTATGTTTTTATAATGATTAATCGATATATTTTATCAACATAAACCAACTACAACATATCCTTTTTGTTAATTTACAGACGGCAAATTCAAGAACGAACAATAAATGCAAGCTGATGGATTTATCAAAAAAGGGAAAAATAGTTGCTGTATGAAGTGTAGAGTCAACTGATCCAAAAGCACTGGTCCGTTTTAAACCACTGGGACCAAATGCAGTCAAAGTTTGGATAGAGGTTGTCAAAGAGCCAACTGCTGTGCTATGGAGACAAACATCTGAATTACAATACATGGAAGACGCCATTGGTTCTATAATAGCTTAGCCTGCTGCACACGTTGCAATGGCATGAATTTTCAGTAAGTATAATCTACTTTGTTTATAAACATATATATGTATATGTGTGTGTGTGTGTGTGTGTGTGTGTGTTTAAGGTCTAGCTTTATTTGCCAAGTAAATTCATAGGGCTAGCTTTATTTGCCAAGTAAACATCCATGAATTTGGTTACCCCATAAATTTAGAGGGCTAGCTTTATTTGCCAAGTCAAATTGTATGGAAATCATGTGGCAGTGGCAGTTATATAGATGATAGCTAGGCAGGATATAAAAAGGAATACTGGTGATTGAAGTGATTAAGCAGTCTAGTTGGTGATAGGCATTGGGTGATTGAAGTGGTTGAGTGATTGCATTGTGGATTGGAGGGGGTGAGGAGGTGAGTAGGAGTATAGTTGAAACTGGGTTGTAAGTTGATGGACAAGGGCTGGTGTTGATTTTGGGTCTGGCGTGGGAGATAAGGTTGTTGTTTTGATTGGATGGAGGCATGGTGATAGTAGGTAAATATTTTAGGTTAGGGAGTGGTTTGAGGAATTTCTGGAAACATGGAAAATAAAGTAGTGATGAATGTTGCCTATTTTTGGCAGTGGAGTTGTTTGATGTGTTTGGTCTTTTTTGCGGGGTGATTGAAGAGGGATGGTTGGAATGGTTTAGCTTGTTGACTTGCAGTGATATGTAGGGTGTGATTGAATTTGGTGATTTTGGTTAAGGGAGGTTATTTGACTAAAATGGGCAGGCCATGAGTGAGGAATGTTGTAGAGATTTAGACGAGGGTGAAGTGGAAGTTAGTGAAGTAGTGGAAATTTTTGAAGTAGTGACGGATTGAATAGTTGGTAGTTTTAATGAGTGGTTGGAAGGTTTCCGTTATGATGATGTGAGGCAGTTTGTATGATGAATTGCAGGCAGCTACGGGTAGGGGAGATGTTGAGGTGTGTATTATTAAATATGGTCCTAGTGAATTTTATAAAATTTTGCCTTCAAACCAGCCGGACCTGGAGAAGAATCATCTATAATGCTCATGATTGCATTTCTTATTTCATAACTATTTATTCTGTCATTTAAATAAAATTTCCCATACTCTGAAATGATATTCCTGCAAACAAATTTTTGGCATCACTTTACATTTGCTCTTATTGAAAAGGTTCTCATAATGCACAACTGCTTTCTCACCAAATTCACCTGGATTGAACTTTACCATAAACTGTTATACGGTTATCGCAGTTTTTTAGCATTTTTTTACTGGATATCTTCGGATAGGAAAATGCATCCACTTTAGATTTATGTTTAGTATCAACAAATTCCTTATAGATAGCCTTCTCCAAAGTTAGTCTTTCCTCCTTTAATTTATTCTGCACAACAATTGAATTATCTCACTCCAAAAGTTTTAGCAATTCTGCATATTCATTACGTAAGTCTTCCACCTCCTTTTTAGTACTCTTGTGTCCTTTAGCCTAAAGCTTTAATCTATGCTTGACTGCCTTTAGTTTTTACAAAAATACATACATGAGGCTCCTACCACTACCACCCTCCAACTTTACACAAACTGATCCATGTAGTCTTCACGTAGTGGCTTGCTGTTGGAGTGGGTTGAAGTTTGTGATGTTTCTTGATTTTGGGGAATGGATGGAATGGGTGGGGAATGGGTGAAGTTGGCAGGGCGGTTGGATACAACACTATAATAAACAAAATTTATACACATTGTCTATAAGTATGTACTTAATATTTTGAATTTTTTTAGTGGTTCTTGAGTTTTTAATGATTAATTACATCCTTTGATTGAAGGGCGCAGTGAATGGTAGACACATAAAACAAGTAGAAGCCATTCAACTAGGTGTGTCTATTGTGGTGAAAGGTTTGAATGACAGATATTGGAAACTGGGGCAAAGGTGTGTCTATTATGGTTTGTATTGGTGGCACTTGCTGATCTGTTGAGGCAATTGAAAGGCAGTTAGAAGGGGCTTGTGAATTAGAAGGGGTATGAGTTAGAAGGTGTTAGAGGCAGTTGAAAGGCAAAGATGAAAGAACTGTGCACTGTGTAGTGATTGCACAGTTTTGAATTTGCACAGTTATGTTCGGCTGTAATGTTTTCTGAAGTGCAATGCTGTCGATGTCGGTTCGTGGTTGTGGGTTCAGGCGATGGCGTGGAGGCCGCAGGCCATGGAGGAGAAAGTGAGTCTTGGTGATTGACTAATTGAAGTGAGTGAGTGGTAGTTTAGTTGTTGTGAATGAGAGTGAAGGGTGATAGATCAGTAGTTGAAGGAGGAGAGATGGAGAGGTCGTAGAAGGGATGTAAGTGCGGTCGAGGAAGGTTAGCAGTAATGGAAGTTTGTATAGAAGGTAGCAAGGTGACTGGGAGATGATGTTTGTAACAAGAAATAAAACACTCAAGTATGGTGTTTAGAAAACAAAATTTAAACTTTTTCTTTTGGGAAATGAATTGTAACAGAAACTGAGAAAAAAAATGAAATAAAAATATATATTTCAAATGAAAATCAGAACAGAGAACAAAATGCAATGGAGGTGCAAACTGAACTTTGGTTGAAATGCACAGCACCTAGTTGAATGGGGAATATAGTGAACAGAGGACTGAAAATGGATAGTAACATGTAGGAATATAAAATGAGACATGCAATAATTTAGTTTTTTGTTACATGTAAAAACATCTATCATTAATTATGTATCATTCTTAATGTAATTATTTATCTTATTTGCAGGTGTGTGAAAGAAGAAGATGCTAAAGTTGTGATCTTCATTCTAATGCAAACAATCAAATATGTGCTTGTTTTTTTTGTTAAACTATGCTACTATTTTTTGGGGTGTGCTTAAAATATTTGCTACTACGTTTTGATGTGTATGAATATTTGGTATGTTTAATGTAATGTGTTACATCTCTATATTTATTATCCTTTATGATTATTATTGTGCTTTTTGACATTGGTATTTAATACTGCAGTTTATTAGTAGGATGTAGAAATTTTTTGAATTGTGAAATTAAATTATAGCACTTCAAAACCGCTATAATATTTAATAGCGCCTAATGGCCGCTATCAGATCTGTTAGTATTAAAGATGTTGTAGTGATAAAAAGCGCTATGGTATTACAAAAAGTGGTATAAATAATGATGAATGATAGGTCAGTAAGCGCTATAAAATAAGATATTATAGCAGGGTACAAGCGCTATTGTAGCTGACTTTTTATAGCGGCATATTGGAGTTGTGACAAGTCACCGTCTATAATAACCTATTCAAATACAGCGCTGATAATCCGCTATTAACACTTTCTATAGCGCAATATTAGTGCTATCTTATAAAAAACAAAAAGTATTTTGTGGCTAATAACGAATTTCGTAGCGGGCTAATAGTGTTGTGATATTAATCAATAACGCCTATTTTGCCGCTATAAAAATAAATAACATAGCGCAATATTTGCGCTATGAAATTAACAATTTTTATAGCGCTTTTTTGTGCTATCTAATGTTGGTTGTTTTTAATCACATGTCGTTATACAGTGTTTATCGAACCGCTATAATATCCTTTAATAGCGTTTTTCGGGCGCAATCGTAGGGTCTTTTTGTTGTAGTGCTCCCACAGAAAATTCTAATTTCCTTCTTCGGTTATCGGCATAGCATTTTTGCCTACTTTGAGCTTCTTTCATCTTATGACGAATAAGGTCAATCTTTTCTGTGGAATCACAAATAAAATCTGGACCTAAAACCAGCTTCTCACCGGCCTCAATCCAACAAGAAGGAGATCGGCATGGTCTTCCATAGAGTGCCTCAAAAGGTGCCATACCAATACTAGATTGGAAGCTATTATTATAAGAAAACTCACCAAGAGAAATATGATTTTCCCAACTTCCACCAAAATCAAGAACACATGCACGAAGATGATCTTCAAGAGTTTGATTCACACGCTCAGTTTGTCCATCAGACAGAGGATGATAAGCGGTGCTAAAATTAAGCTTCGTTCCCAAAGATTTTTGAAGACTCTTCCAAAATCCACTAGTAAATAATGGATCACGATCATTAACAATAGAAGTAGGAACACCATGAAATTTAACAACTTCTTTAATAAAGAGTTTAGCCAAAAGAGGTATGGTCCGATTGGACCGAATAGGGATAAAATGGGCGGATTTCGTAAGTCTGTCAACTATCACCCATAGGCTATCATGACCCGAACGAGAACGGGGAAGGCCGTCAATAAAATCCTTGGAAATTTGATCCCGCTTCCATATTGGAATTTCTAAAGGTTTCAATAACCCACCGGGCCTTTGATGCTCGGCCTTGACAAGTTGGCAAGTCATGCAACGCTTAACAAAGTTAGCAATATCAGATTTCATTCCATCCCAATAATAAAGTCGCTTCATATTCGCGTACATTTTACTACTACCGGGATGAAGGGTAAATTTAGAACAATGAGAATCTTCTAAAATATCTTTACGAAGATCACTAATATTTGGCACGATAAGTCTACCAAATTTTCGAATACCGCCATGAGAATCAATATCCAAGTCTATCAAACTTTCAATATCAATTTTATCCCTACAATTTTGGCTAAGAAGAGCCAATTCGGAAACTAGCTTGTGAGCTTCAAGGATGCGGTATAAAAGAGAAGGATGAGCCTCAAGGCTACATAAAACAAAATATGAACATAAATCGGATACACGATCTCAAATGTCACAAGTGGATAAAGTCTCGAGATCATTCCATTCAGATATCATCATGGAAACAACCGCTAGTTGCTTACGACTAAGTGCATTGGCAACACGATTCTCCCTTCCCGGGAGTATATAAAGAATATCAAGATCATAAGATGCAAGGAACTCAAGCCAACGTGGTTGACGCAAATTAAGTTTCTTGTGAGAAAATAAATATTCCAAAGATTTATGATCGAGGTGGAGAACAAATTTCTCCCCCAAAAATGATGATGCCAAACTCTAAAAGCAAAAACAATAGTCGCGAGCACTAGATCATGAGTGGCATACCTAGTCTCAGTCGGCTTTTATGATTTAGAAGCACAAGTGGTAGAACGTTCTCTTTCGCAAGAGGACGGCACCCAAACCAATACGATTAGCATTGGTACAAAAGATAAAGTCTTGGTTCCCTTCAGGAATCATAAGAATAAGAGTATCGGAAAAGAGTTCTTTTAGTTGATCCACTTTCTCGAAAGGCTAAAACTTTCAAAATTGCAATTAACTTTATGTAATCATTTTTCTAGAAAATTTTACTTATTCAAAGTGAACTTTACCGTGTTTGATTGTCTCATCAAAGCGTTTAGGAGATTCCTATCGATAACATTGATCAAGCACATTGACCAGAATTGTTAAAGCACTCAATGGGCAATACAATCACAAAATCATCTTTTATATGATAAACATGTTTCTTAAAAACTTTTAAGAATATTCTTTGTTCGTTTTAAGAACAAAAATCCAATTATACTTATAAATAAATCTTATGAAAAAGATTTGCAAGATTTTAAATTGCTGTTTTCATCCAAAATCAATAAATACAAGAATGTAGTCATCGAGATATTCGTAGAATACTTGATTCATAAAATGGATGAAATAAGCTGGACAAACTGAATGACATAATGAGTAATTCATAAGAATCATAATGAGTGCGGAATGCGGTAAGTGGAATGCTAACTCCCGCAACTCGTAGTCAAATGTAAATCGGTGGCAAAGTCGAACTAAAAAGACCTTAGCTCCACCAAAAGGTTGCTTAGGTAAAAACCCTAAAACAAGCTCAAAATACCGAAAAATTCACAACTACCCAAAAGAGAAATATAACACTTTACTCGACATGTGGGCTTAAAGAATAAAATGATGCCACCAAGTTGGAATCGAAATCATGATGAAAAAAAATAGAAATCTGTTTAACATATTAAAAATGTCGAATATGAATAGTTCCACTCGGGGCATGGAATATGGCTTCATAAAAATCGAGCCAATCCTTTCACAAAAATCAATTCTGAAGTCTAAGTAACGCATAACATGCAAATCAGCCCAGAAAGAATAATCACATAAAATAATTTCGACATCTCTTCAAAACAAACCGAGCGTTGCGGATCCACTATCCGGATAGCAATTCTCAACGAAGTGATCAAGCCTAAAATATTTAAAGAGAAGAAATCAACAAGTTCTTTTGATATAAAAATAATGAGAGCAACCCATATCAACAAGAACTCAAATAGGAAGATCACGAAATAAAACAATGCCATGAAGGATTAAATGTAAAATACCTTGACCAAGAGAAGAGTTGCTAGGAGCTTGCATAACATTCAGCTTTCCCTCTCTCTTGCATGGAAGTTTGGGACATGAAGATAAAAGATGACCCGAACTTTTGCAATAATGACAAAAAAGAGGTTTCGGGCACCTATTTACATAGTGTTCCTTAGAATTACCATTGTAGCATCCTCCACAATTAGGGATTGGAGTCTTTGCCACCAAAGTAGTTTGATTCACTTTCTTATTGGGATTAGGGCTTTTGAACTTAATATGCCTCTTCTTGAAAATCCCAATATCACCATCAATTCCTTTATCAGCCTCTTCATGTCAAAGAGTGATATCCACAAGCTGATTGAAAGGAACTTCAAGTTTCAGAGGTAAAACCATTTCGGGGTTCTTACTCAAAGCACAGATAAACTCTTGATTCTTTACAAGATCCAAAATTTGTTGGGCAGACATGAATACGCCATCCAGAGAAGGACTACTGGATTGACCAGCGCTAGGACCGCCAGAACTAACCATTTCTTCTTCTTTAAGAAAGAAAGAAAGAAGAGGAAAAAGGTTATTCTCGGAACAAATATCAAACAAACTTGATTGATAAAACTAAGCATCATAAAAGAAAATAGGATAAGATGGCACGAAGACTCGAATTAAATCCTAAGGCACGACTCCGGAGATGGACTTAGGACGATGATCCTTGTTAAATTATTCTACATTGTTCCGAACTTTGGCTCCGATACCAAGCTGTGACGCCCCACCTCTATACCCATGCTAGCCAAGGACACTACAGGGTAATGCGTCAATTAGCGTGGAGAATAAGGCTGTTGAGGAGCGACCATCTGTATAATTGCTTTGTGCGAGTACCGATATGCCAGATAAAATATAACGTTTTATCTCAAGAGGAAATCCGACATACCGACACAAACTCAAAGCTACTACACAGTGGATATATGTAATCTTTGGAAACAAATATAGAAATATCATAACGCAAATCAGTCACAGAATTTCATATCTCAAAGGCGGAAACAGATATGAATATTGCACATAAAAGTGTATATCAGAGTAGTGGTCTAACAAGATCCACAATATCACAAAGGAATAGTTACAAGTGCTACACAAAAGAATAAGTATACATCATGGAGTCTATATCTCAAATGTATACAACAAAATAAACAGCTAATCTAAGTAGTTAGCCAAAAGTCAGAATAATAATCCTAGATGAGGAGTCAAGCAGAAGCACCTGTAACATCTCGGTCTGACCCGAGTATTATTTAATAAGAAAATAATAAACGGATCAGTATAACTATAAATATCAGATAGAATGAGATAGAATATGAGATGTGATAAAAACGTATGATAACAATAATGCCATTCAATGACAAATATGCCTTAGACAACACAAAAATCATACAACATCTGAAAAAATCTCAAAACACATAAAAGAATGTCATGTTCTTTATTTTTGTTCACCACACCAAAAATATTGACAATTATATCAATGCCAATCACAAAAGTTAATGACACACAAATTCAGTAATGCACAAATATTGATAAAATTTATCAATGTAAATCACGAAAATTGGTGCAACACAAATTGTAGAAATCATCAAATAGAAATCCAGAAATCACAAAGATGAGGGGAGGCCTATCAAAAAACGGGAGCATGAAAGCTCACCAACACGTGTATCACAAAACGAAACACTATTCCATGGTTGCAAACCATTAACTTTTGAGCCGAGGCTCCACAAAACGGCCCGAAGACCATGGGTCACTACCCTACCAATTTGAGTCGAAACTCCACAAAAAGGGGGTTTAGTCTCTCTCGCAGACAAAGAGACATTGCACAATGCTAGTCTAAATCACAAAAATGATCATCACCGATCATCAAGAAGTGTCAATTACACTAAGCTAGCAAATATATGAGTTTAGCTCCATGTCCCATAACCACTAGCTTAACTTAAATATTTACGAAAGGTCTCCACTAGAAAATTGTCACAAGAGATTCAATCGAACAAGTCCAAGAATTGACCGACGAAGTAAACGCAAGCGTTTCATACCACTTATTTTATTAAGTCGTTTAATTAGATTTCTCATACGAGTGAGGTAAAGGTTTGTATATACTAGTAGATTGGAAAACGGTTTAAGAAACGAGCTTTGTAATAAAATAGTGTTGAAATCGTTTTGATGAAAGAGTTTTGATATTTACAACTAGTATTGAAACCTTTATATTTTTAAAGTGACAAATCACAAAAAATGATTGTAGAACAATCAATCACCAAAATTCACATTCGAAGACGTGAATAAAATCCAGAGAAATCGATACTGAATCCATCAAAATGGATATTCTCAAAAATCCCGAAGAAAATGTCATCAAAATCGATAATAAATGATAACAACAAAAGGGAAACAACACGAATCGATTAAATTTGAAAACTCAAGCAAAATAGGCAAAACAGAGCCTAGATAGCAGATTCAGACGTCTGAAACAAGTATTCAGATGTCTGAATCTGGAAAAATAAAAAGTTTTCCAGAACATAATTCAAACGTCTGAACCCTATATTTCAGACGTCTGGAATAGGCAATTTTAGCCTATTTCCTTCTGGTTGCTTACGAGCAAACTCAGACGTCTGGAATTTTGATTCAGATGTCTGAATACTGGGAAATAAAAATTCCCAGTATAATATTCAGACGTCTGGAAATACAAATTTAGACGTCCGAAAACTGAATTTCAGGCATTCCTTGAACCTAGGCCATTGATGGCCAAAACGATTATCGGAAGCGATCGGACGAGCAACAACGACTAAGGATTTATGCCAAGCGACAACCCAGCCTTAAAGGCTCCTCGATACATCCCGAATATCAATGTCCAAATATCCATAATAGGATTTCATAAAATTAGGCCAAAATACCAAAAATTGAAATACTCACCAAATCAATCCAAATCAAATCAAATGCACATGAATAAGTGTTAGGAATTCATACCTAACAATCAGAGATAGTTATAGACAAGATGTGAGATAAAAATCCCACCTTTAAACTTAAATCAATGAAGGAGAAGCTTTTTAAAACAAGCTAAGATCAATTACTCTTCAATAACAACTCAAGAAGCTTCAATCTAAGCTTAAAAGAAGTACATTTCCTAAGTTAGGTTTAGGAATTTCTGAAATTGAAAGGAGAAAGAGTTGGAGAAGAAGAAGAGGATGCTTACCAATAGCTTCTTCTTGAATTTGGAGCAAGAATTCGAGTTTGCAATTGGGACTAGGGCTTGAAATTTCTATTTCCCATACTCTTCCCCCATTTTCAGTTGTGCTTGAGCTTTAGAATGAAAATGAAGAGGAGAGGTGGACTGAGCAAGAGTAATAAGTGGGGTTAATGGGCTGAAACCCAACCTAAAGCCTTAAGTGAAAAGTAGCAAAAATTATACTAACTCCAAACATATCGAAGTTTATACTCAAAAAGGTTGCAAACACCATTTTGAACTCAATGGCGGTGGTCTCGAGTCCTAATTCGACCGTTTGCAAAAAATAGCTTTTCGGACAAAATCCGACTAATGATGAATATTTAAATAAAATATTTAAATATTTGATCCTAAAATATGCGGGTTGTTACACTACACTATACTTATTTATATTTTAACACATTTAACTGAAGTATACTAAACCAACAAATATATAAATTTAATTACAACAAAAACATACAATTTTCTTTGCTACCTCTTCATGATTCCCTGAACCGGTCCTTTTCATGAATTGAAAAAAAAACATATTCCAATAATATATTATCATAAACCAACAATGTATAATGACCAGAATTCAAAATTGGAAAAAATTAACTAAGAATTTCAATTGAATTATCAATTTGATCAATGACATCATCAAAATATTTCTTTGTATAACCTATGTCATCTTGTAGAGTACCATACTGCAAAAAAATAAGAATATGTGTATATATATAAGACATTAATATCATCACTAAAAATAAAGAAACAAAACAAATTAAAAAAATAAACATATCGCGGCATAAGTTGAAAACAAAATGTCCACTGTACAAATCATATAAATGTATAAATAATATAAATGTCTTCCATACCAATCAATAATCTAAAAAAAATAAAAACAAAAATATATATTCAAATATACTTGAAAAATAAGTTTAAAAAAAACTCATGGTAGAATCTATATATTGATTTCCATCAAGCAGTTCCGTCACTAATTTTCTATCAATCAAAATATCAAAGTCATCATTGCGCCAAAAGTTTCAATACAAATAACATATAGATTAACATAAATAATTTTATAATTAAAATGCATCTAATACTGTATTTTTTAGATCAATAAAAATGAACTTATGTGTAATAAGCCAAGTACAAATAAGTTTGAACAACTTTCTTCATATCTTCAAGCAAAGGTTGAACTAAAACATTCTTTACAAACAACTTTGTGGACTTTTATTTCCCTGTTATAACTTTTCAATAATACTTAGATCAGAATTTTCAATAATTTGAAGAACTTTATGCTTGACCACTTTCTTCCTTTCAGCAATTTTTTTCTTCTTAATTTTCTCATTTTTATCATCATATACGTAACCAGGCTTAATTTTCCTTTCCTATTTGCGAATTTTACCTCTTAACAAGAGATTCTCTATTAGTTATTTTGCTTTTCGGATTCTTCTTCAATTCATTTTTACCGTCATTTTGATCATCTCCAACTAGAAACTACATTCTAAGTTTCACAAGTAGAATCTTCATGAATATCAGACAAACCAAGACTATATGTTGGAGGTGTCATAATATTATATTTTCCAACTCTTTTTTCATCAAATCTTTTTCATCAACAAGAATTTTGATTCTATTTTAATATTCTTCTTGCAGTTTCTTCTTTTGTTCATTTTCATTTTTAAGATTAATGATCTGTAACTCCAATTCCTTTTTCAGTCCTTCAAAAAATTTCATTTTCTATTTTTTTCCCTTCATTTTCCATTTTCAACCTTTTAATTTCTTCATCAAGAGTTTCTTTTACTTTCAAAACTTCCATATCAAAATTCTTTTTCAAATCTTTGGAGCTAGCAACATCTGTACTCACTCCTTTAATTTTCCTCAAAAATAGAATTTTTTTTGTCAAATCTTCATTTATTTTCCTCAAATTTTCTACTTCTCTTTCCAAAATATCTTTCTCCATCCCAAATATGACTCTCTCTCTCTCTCTCCTCTCTTGTAAAATCTACATTTTGAAAAACAATTTTCTATAAATAAAAAAAATAACATATTAATATATATAATTTCAATCACTAAAAAAAACTAAAATAACACTATCTAAACCTTTTCAAGCTCATCATACTTCCTGTTGATATTTAAAATCTCTTTCTTTTAGAATTTCCTCACAAGAACAAGCGACCTGCAAAAGTTGAAATTAAACTATTAGACAAAAAATTATAAAATACAATTTAAACAAAAAATATTATTACTACAATTAAATGCAAAAAAGTTAAATGTAAAGGTCAAAAAATATATGCAAGCATGACTGCATAACCTAAGTGCAGTGAAATAATTACACTAATAAGTGCAACTTTTAACTACATTTGAGTTATGCAGTTAGAATATTGCACCATTTCAATGAATTTTTTGACTGCAATTCACTTATGCAATTAAATATTGCATCATATAGGTTGATATTTTAACTATGTATGTGATATGAACTAAATATTTAAATGCGTGGAACATACTCATTTTTCAAAATATGTGAACATAAATACAAAAACACAACCACATAATTGTCACAACTGCATAACTATAACCACATGACCACAACTGATAAACTAATAATAAACATAAATATATAACAACATTCACTATTACAAACCAAAATTGCGTAACCAAAATGAAATCAAATATGGACAACAAATCGTTTATAACAAACACAATTGAATATCAGAATAAAATAAAATGGAATTTATAACCATAACTGCATAATCAAATGCAGCTATATAACTATTATAATATATGCAATTTTATTTGCATTTCAGCTATGTAGTTAAAAATTTTGCACTGCTTGAATGATATTTTTAACCACGAACGACTTATGTAGTTAAATTTAATTATTTGTATCGCTAGTTAAACATCCAACAAATTATATCAAGACAACAAAATGCAAAATTGTCATTTCTTAAAATCTATTATACTTGTCAAATTTAATTATGTAATAACGTAATAAATACATTTTCAACTTCTTCCTTCTCATTTTAAGTTCCTTGAATGACATGATTTCCTTTAGAAACACTATTTGTTTGCAAATTATCCAAACATGTATCTTCATCTTCATTTTCCAAAGGTATGAGCTACAAAAATACCTTAAAACATATTTTCTAAAATGCAGATATGCATATAAATCAAAAACATCGGCATATATACAATAAAAATTTAAATTCAAATGAACTTAAAAACACACACAAAGATCTATATATCTATTATTTAATACATATAAAAATAATTTTAGCAAAACATTATATATAAAAAGAACATATTAAGAACTTCATTCATACCTTATCAATTTTTCCTACAATGATTTTAGCACAAAATGCATGATGAATAGCAACCAAATCCACATTTCAGCCAATGGACATCCTTCACAATAACCTGGTTTAGGTTTAACTACATCAAATTTGTTGCAAAACCAGTACTAAAGAAAAAAAATTAGAAACAACATTTACTAATGTAGAACAAAACTTTACAACAACAAAAAAAACGGATAAAGTAAATGAACAAGCTAGCATTTTCCTTGGATCATTCTTATATTTGTTCAACTGCTCAATGAGTTTAAAATGAATAGCTTGAGTCCAGCACTGATTGTTAAATCTTTCATAGTCCATTATAAGAGGAACAAGGTTATTATGAACACAATTTGTGCAATTGGCAAAGAAAAATGTGCCAAACATATATATAACTATAAGCCTAAAAAAATCTAAAGCATCATTAACAGTGGTCTTTTTTTTATTTATAAGACTTATAAGAGCCTGATAAATGAATTTTCCAATGAAGCCCTTCTGTGGTACGTTATATGTCTGCATAAAAGACATAGTGGCAATAGAAATTTTTTTGGCTCTAACTTTCTCTCTCAAAGGATAAATATGCGACCCTATAAAAAAAAGATAGACATCATTATGTAAATTATTATAAAAAATAAAATAAACATATTTATAAAATACAAAACCTTCACTGTTCAAACTAGAAATATCTGATATGTCATCTTACAGCAATAATACTTTCTGAACTTTAAAATCAAACAAACCATCGTCTTCATAATAATCAATAATTTGATCATACCATCACTAAATTTTCTAGCACCACAAGCATATTGATTTCCAAAAAACCTTCCGCAAAATTCCAAAAGCAAGATTTTTTAATAACATCTAATAGCTGGTCATTTTTTCTTTTTCTTTTTTTTTGAAATGATTGAAATCATGTAGAAGAGGCTTCAAACTACATATATAAGCTTGTTTTGGTATAAAACTGTCTTTTCTAATTTCTTTAGAATGCTTGCCATGTTCAGAGTCTGAATTAATCTTCTCAGAATCACAAGAATCTTCAACAACATATCTCTGAACAACTTTCTTGGATTCTTTCTATAAAATAAAACAATAAACCAATTAATACCCCTCATAACTTTAATACAACACTCAAAACTAATACACTTATAATACTTACTATAATAACGTAGTTAAATATTAACAGCAATGCACATTAAAATATTTGCTATATAAAATTTATCTTTAAATTATATGCCACGCAATAATGAATCGTTGCTTTTTTCAAATTTCGCTCATCAAATTTTAATTCGGTTGTTCTATATTCATTAATAGAACCACATAACTATAACTGCATAAATTAACATTAAATAAAAGTGTGTAACAATAACTACATAAAATATTACAAACCATACCGTGTAACCATAATGCACTCAAATACGAACAACAACAACCATGACAGTTTAACCAAAATGCAGTTAAATAATTGCATTAATAAGTGTAATTGTTAACTGCATTTCAATTATTCAGTCAACATACTGCACTACTAGAAAAAAAATTAACCGCATTTCCCTTATGCAGTTCAATATTGCATCATATAGATCGACGTTAAATTGCACCATTTGAATGAATCTCTTAACTTTATTTCATTTATGTAGTTAAATATTACACCATTTCGATTGATTTTTTTGATTGCATATGAAATATATATTAGATCTTTAAATACATATGACATATTCAGATTTCAAAGTCAACAAACACACATACAAAAGCATAATTGCACAACCACATAATTAACACAATCTCATAACTATAACTACATAAATTAATGATAAACATAAGCGTGTAACAATGACTACATAAACTATTACAAACCATAAATGTCTAACCATAATGTAGCTAAACATGAAAATCAATAACCATGACTGCATAACCAAAATGCAGTTAAATAACTGCACTAATATGTGCAATTTTTAATTGCATTCAGTTATGCAGTCAAAATATTGCACTATTAGAATAATTTTTTAGCTGCATTTCGTTTATGCAGCTAAATATTGCACCATAAAGATTGAAGTTTTAACTGTTAGTCTGTGAGATGATGGTTTTGATGACAACAACATTGAATAAATTATAAAATATAAATACTAACAATATAAGTTTAGATATATGTATATGCAGGATTTAACCATGCAGATACCAAGAATGAAGACTGTACAGTATAAATATTCAAGATATCAAGATTGAAGACTCATGAGTATCAAGATTATTAGGAGTTCAAGTAATTTATTTTTTAATTAGGAATTTTTTTAAAACTCCTAGAAAAGCACTGGCATCTTAAAAACCAATTTATTTGTGGAATGGAATCCACTTCGAGCCTGTTAAAGGGATGGACCCTAGGTAGGATGGAACCTACGAAAAATCTAGTGGAACATTGTTTTGTATCTGATAACTTTTTATTAAAAATGATTTTTCAAAATTATATCTAGTTTTCAAAATGATTTCAAAACCTTCCTTTTAAAAGAATCAAAAACGTCTATCCTGATTTCAAATACTTTTAGCCTCAAAATAATCTTGAATTTCAAAATCAACTTATCCTTGGTTTTAAACTATCATTGGTTTAAAACTATCTTTTAAAATAAAAGTATATTTAATTTTTTTATTTAAATATAAAATTTTAGTAAAATTTTATATATACCAAAATATTATTCTATATATTTATTTATGTATTTCAACTATATTTAAGTATATTTATAAAAGTTTAAAATAGTTTTAAAATAAGATAAAAAATTATTTTCAAAGAAAAACAAAACATCAAAAATTCCTTTGGAATGTCGACATGCCCAAGTACCCCATGTCGACATAGTGTCAGTTGAGTTCAAAATTTAAATTTCAAAAGAAGTGTATATTCGTCATAACTCTTCGCGAATGGACATGGATGTTGTTCCTCTATAAATAGGGGTTGGTTTCAAAGAATTTCAATATAGTTTTTCTGGTTTTTCACTCCTCTTCTTCCACATTTCTATATACATATTCTTACTGTTACTCTGCCGAAATCAACATCGAATCTAACTAGATCATTTCTGGTTTGATTCTCTATCACTATCTCAACAAGATCCTCAGTGCTATTCATAATTATAGGCTTTTTGTAATCAACTTAGCAAGAAAAGGTGTGATTGTAGCCTCGAAAATCAATCAAGTGAGATAAGGTGTGATTATAGCCTTGGGAAATCAATTGGGTGAACTTGTTGCCCGTAAAATCAAGTATCTCTACCCAGAGGATTGTGATTCTGGAGGGTGTGCCTCGTTGCCTTAAAATCGAGGGTGTAATTGTACAATTGCTTTTGAAAGGAAACCCTCACTTGTGTGCGGGACTAGATGTAGGGTAACTCCGAACCAGTATAAAATCGGTGTGTTTTCTCCTTTTCTGCTTTTACTTTATTTCTGCATCTGTGTTTGTTTCTGTGATCATATCTGTAACGACCCAGAATTTTTAGTAATTTAAATTTGAGTATTTAATTAATTTTAAATATTAATAAGTGGAATTTTTAAGTCGAATAATTTATTTATCGAATATTTGGATTTAATTGGACAATTAAATCGATTATTTAATAGTGAAATTCCACAAATAATTTGATATTGGGTTAAATATGATTGAAAATGGTTTGGAAAATTTTGTTATATCATATTAAAGTTATAGAAATATTTTAGAACTTGTAAAACTGAATTTGGAGTTAATTTGAAAAAATTGAATATTTTAATATTTAATTATCGACTGAAAAATAGCCAATTTTTGAACAGTCTCGGAATTGAACGAAACGAGTTCCATTGGATCCGTAATAGTTAGTTATTATCGGATTTCAAATTTCGTAGCAAACGGAGTTGTCGTTTGACCGTGGCAGCTCGAAACGCATCGATATCGTTTTAATTTTAATTCGGCGAGTTAAAATAGCCATTTTTCAAACGGTCTCGGATTTCGACGAAACCAGTTTCATCGGATCCGTAATGTGATATTATTGTAAGATTTCAAATTTCAAGTCGTTTGGATTTGCCGTTTGTCCGGTACAAGCCAAAACGCCTAGAAATCGTTTAAATCGGTTTAAGTTTAAATTGAGCGTTTATAGTCGTATCTCACACATACTTTCGAATTAGCTTACGAAACCTGTTCCATTGCGTCCGGAACGCGGAAACACTTTAGAATCGCCTGTCGGAACGCGTAGATTGGAGTTCGTTTGCATAAGTTATTAAAAAGAGAATTTTATTATTAAAATAAGATTAATAACATATATATATACTAATATTTTCACTAAACCCTATTCTATTATCGTGGCCGCCAGTTATAGCTTCAATGGCCGAAAATCGCCGATTTTCCTTCCTCCAAATCTTCCAATCCGTGCAACGATTCAACGAACTTCCAACTAGAAAATCGTAGAGCATCAAGAGATCTCCACATCCAACGGTCGAGATGTAAAATGGAGCTATGGATTGATGGCGGTGGGGCCGTGAAGGGCTGTAGGTCGCGCGCGTTTTTCATGCTACAGGGAGGGCCAAGCTCAGTGCCATCCCAGCCGAGCATGGCTCTCGTGTAGGCGGTCGCAATGGTGCGTTCTGATCGAGCTGGAACGCGACGGTTTGGGGGCGATTTCAAACCCTAGATTGGAGCTTATGGGTTTCTTTTGCACGATGATAACCTGGAGGGGACGCATTCTTGAACGGGAGAGATGAGTGGTGGGGGCCACGCGCGTGAGGGGTGGTGAGAAAGTTTTTTTTTTTTATTTAAATTTGAATTGCAAATTAAACCGTTCAAACTTTAAAACGTGATAACTTTTGCATGCGAGGTCGGATTCGAACGAGATTTTTTGCGTTGGCTTCGTATCGTCGTGCTCTTCGCAACGCAACTGGTTTGGAGTCGATTGGAGCTCGTTTGAATTTCGGGTAAAATTAAACGTTTGTTTAATTTTATTCGAAACGAACGCGAAAACGGAAATAAAATCAAGGTGAGAACTCCTCACTCAATCAAACTGTTTGGTTTAAATTTTTGAATAGTTGATATTGATTGATAATTTATTGCTGATTGATTGTGTTAGTAGATATAGTAGGATATATACTATAAATAGCAATATATATATATTGGCATATGTATATATTGGATTTGATTTCCCGCCTCGTATAGCGGATGAGACCCTATTGCGCCGCCTATTAAGCGGATATTTTATAAAATCCCATATACCGCGATATTCCACCTTGAAGTGGAATTGGTATTGTGCTAACGTCTGTGGATGCAGGGTAACAGGTTGGAGGGATCCAACTGGATTCCTCACATATTCATTTGATTATTGATATTGTGTCATTGTAGATGTTCATATCGACATATGTTGTTTGTTCCCGTGATTGACCATCTAATGCTGTTGCATCATCGGATTCAAATTTTTAAAAATTAAAATAACGGTTTTGAATTTAAAAAGGGGTTTTAAATCGATTTTTCAAAGAATATGGTTTATTAAAAATTTCGAATTGATTAAATTTTAAAATAAATAGATGAATAAAATTTTATGTTTTAAAAATTTATATTTTTATAAAATATAACTTAAAAGAAATTTTTAACAATAATAGGTTTTTATAAAATAGTTAAATTTGGTTTTTGGGAAGTTATTATTATTAATGGTTTATATAAAGGATTTTATAAATGGATGTTTTTAAATAAAAATTATTGAAGTTATAGAATAAATTTATAAAGTGTTAAGTTGATGTATAACATGAATTTCACTAGGATTTATAGATTAATAAATGTGAAATTTATAAAACGAATGGTTATTGGAAAATTTTAAGTTTATAAGTTATTAACTTATAGAAATGGATTTGGGCATTAAAAAGGGGAATTTTATAGAAATTGTTAATAAATGAAGATTTCATTAGTTGAAATTATTATAAACCATAAAAAAAAAAATCTTGTAAGTGATAAGACTTTAAATTGGTGAAGTTCAAAGGAACGATTTGGTAAATAAATAATATTATAAGTATTTAACTTACAATGTGGCTTTTGGGTATGAAATTGGGTTATGTAAATTGCATCGGATTAATAAAGGGATTTATAAAATTGGGGTTTATAATAGAAATGGAATTTATAAACTATGTTTATAAATTTGAAATCCATCAAATTTGATAAATGAAATATGGGAATTTGTTAAGTGGGCTATATTCACTATTTTGAATATTGAATAGATTATTAAATAAAATGGGTTTGTTTTTGGGAAAGGAATGTTTTAAATGGAATTTAAAACGAATTAAAGGTGTTTTAAAATGTATTGAGTATCGAAAACATAGATTTCAACATTGATTGTTGAAATAGACGTTTTCGAGAAACAGAAGGGGATAATTTGTATAGTATTGGATTTATATATCTATTTTTAATTTCAAATCCATATACTAGTGTTTTTGGGTTGTCGTAACGATGTTTTACGCAACATTCGTTTTTAACCCAAATAAATGTGAATAAAAGAATGTTTTCTTAAAGAGAATGGAATAAAATACTTAACGGTAACTTAAGTATATTGAATATTTCCAAATTGTTGAAAATAAGTTAAATTGTGAATTACTTATTATTAAATAAGTATGGGAATGTTTTTTTTTCCAATATAAAAGGAACGTTTTTGAGGATTCACCTTTTAAAGGTAAATCGAAGTGAATAGTTTGAAATTGATTTGAAATCGTGTATGTGTAGATATTTGGGAAATTGGAAATTCACTTTGGAATTTATAAATAGGAAGGGAAATTTGTTTAAAAATAAATGTTGATTTATTTTTAAAATATGGAAATAAAATTTACGAATTTGGAACGTAAGTTAAATTAAATCGGTAAGGATTTATTTGTTGATTTGAAATTTGTTTTCAAAAAGGTATAAAAGATGAATTGTAGTTTGAAATTGGTTTCCAAATGGTTGAGTTGTGTAATTTGAAATTTGTTTTCAAATGGTTGAGGTGTTTAATTTGAAATGGGTTTTCAAATGGTTAAGTGTGGAAATTATATCGTGAAGGTGTTTTGGTAAAGCAAATAAATTGGGCAATTATTTGGAAATTGTGTATATATATCTTGTAAAGATATTTTGGGACTTAATAATTTTGGAAAAAATTATTTGGAATCTGATGATGTGGCGCATCTTTATTGATAGTTAAATAACCGACTATCAATATTTACCCTTGGATGGTATTGATTGTGTTTGTTTGGAATTGAATGCACACTTATTTTTAAAATAAGCGCTCGCTATTCGGATTAGCCGGGAGAGGACCTTTGTGTCGTATATCCCATTCCGAATATGTGATACGTCGTTATGGATAGCATTTGAAGACCGGTGTTGAAGACCGGGTATTTGTGAAAACGATAGGATGACCTATCGATTGTCTCCGCATCGTTAGCTACGATATGGAGATTTCCTTTGTGATGGGAAATTTTATCGGGATTGTGAATACCCGGATTGCAAGGGCTTCTTTGGAAGTGCCTTCGGTTCTGTTCGAACCCGGAACAGACTTGTATGGATACATGTCTGACATTACATTTTGAGACATAGAGCAGATTTCTTTCAAATACATTTCTGTTGGTGGCGGAGAATTTATTCTCTTAGCTTAACACCCTTCTCTGAGACGTACGAGCTCAGAGGTTATGTAGTTGAAGGTTATCAGCGATATTTCCCAATCTGGTAATGTGACATGCTGAGTGCTGCTGTGTGATGATCATTGGTTGGTCATTTGTGATATGATCATTTGTTTGATCATTTATCTTTGTGATTATCGCTTTGGTCATCTGTGGACCCGAAGCATGGCTTTGTTACACAAAGCGTAGCTTTGTGGACGAGACTTCGTCAGGACCTCACTCCCCGGAAATGGTCGAAACAGGAATATGCGGCAAGGTTATGAGGGTCGCGCCCTTTAGGGTATGTCATTCCCTTCTGGAAAAGGGTGGTATCATGGTATGGAGCCCAGATATTTACTCATGTGGAAACACTATATATATTTCTGTGTGGTGTTGTTGGTATCGAGCGCTCGGATAAAGGTCCCAAAGGACCGGGGAATGACATATTCGTGTAGTAGTTACCTAGTTACAGAGGTAACCCGGCCTTGTGTTGGCAGAGATCTAACCGTAACGTTAGTTCTCGGGACGTCCCGCAGAGGCGATCCCATGTGGCAGTAGGAAGTTCCTTAGCCTGACCATTTGTTGGAAATCCATTCATCCAATACGTGCCTTGTACGGTTTTAGTTGTAGAACCTGCCATTTAACATGGCAGCTATAGTAGGCATAGCATCATGGTACCTATGCTGGCTAGGATTTATATTATACTTTCGAAATATTTTCCACTATGCACTAGTAATAATATCAAAGAATTTTTCTCGTAGTAAGCATGTTTGACTATCATAAGGAGAAATCTCCCCCATGTGTGCGTTTGCATTGTGTGTGTGCCGGGAGGCCTTATGGTAGTTTCATTTTCCAAAAAGCATTGCGGATTTCAAAATTTAAACTTTCTTGTTGCGTGTTTAAAGATAAACTGTTTTGAGTTCTCACACCAGTCACATGACTGACCTGGAGTTTATTGTTCCTTTCCTAAACTCTGGGTGCCCACTATTTTCCACACGGGCAGTCTAGAGTTAGGTTATCAGGTTATTCTGGATTCGGGAGTTGCTGTGCAGATCTGGAGGCGAGCCAGATAGCGTAGTCTATTATCTATTGTATATAGTATTTCTTTCCGCTGTTGTTGTCGTACACTCTGATTGATGTAATGTAATGTGATGTAATGTATAAAATGTATAGTTCTTTTGTTTTAATGAATATTCATTTATCTATTATATGTTGTTCCGCTGCGACTGTGAGATTCTGTTATTGTTTCTCGTTCTGTTACTTGTTTTTCTGTTTTCTCTTCTCTTTCTTTTCTTTCTTCTTCTACCTCTTTCTTCTTCTAAAACCCTAACGGTTCGATTTTTCGGCAACGAAAAATCGCGATCGTTACATTTGGCATCAGAGCATATGGTTAAGCGACAACCTGCTCTGTTGGGTATTACTCATTAGAGATAGAGTCAGCAGTACTCTAGAATGAGTATGAGTGTAATAATAGATATGAGTGCGTATTTGTTAGTGAATATAAAATTGTTTTATATTGTGATGATTGGTTTATTGAGTGGTATATGAACCTTCGTCGGCGCAGCCTCGAAAACTGAATCGAAGGGGTTCCTAAACACTTGAATAGAACAATTCGACACAATATTGTTTTAAATTGGGTAAATGAAATAATTTTACCTCGATTATATTTTATATATAAAAAGAAAATAATTTTTCAAGAATTATTGAAGTGTGTATATAATTGATTGCTTGGTTGTTGTAAATGATATATATATATATATATATACATATAAAATAATTAAAAGTTGTTTGAATAAGCTAATAAAAGCAACTATTGTAAAAGAATAATGGTATAAACCAATGAATCATAAGATGAAATAATAATTAATGATGATTTACAATTGTAAGATAATCATGTATGTATATAAGAAGTAAAAATTATATAAGTAAAAGGGTTATAAAAGTGATTTATGAATAGAAAGAAAACTTTTTGAAAGAATAATTAGCATTGATTTCACTATTGTCACTGGGAAATAATAAGGGTGATGACTGCAGCATCATCAGTATCATTTTCGAGTTTCTATGTGATGGATTTGCTACAATAATGAATTTAAAATTGAAGTTTTGTTGTAATAAACCAATTTGAAATTAAAATTCAACTTGAAGTTGATAAGTATAAGCGAAATAAGTTTTGAACTTATAATATAAGTTAGAAGTTGAATAATAAGTTGCATGACTTATAGAATGGGAAAATGTAAGTGAAACCAGTTATTGAAGTGGTTAAACAATTAAGTTAAATAAAATGGAATATGAATTTGAATATTGATATGAATTTGACTTAAGTAAAAGTTAAATAGGATTTACTTTAGAATTGAAATCCGAATTGGATTGATAAGTTGAAGCTTAAGTTTATTTGAACAAATGATGTCAAATGGAGTATAACTTAAGTGAAGTTGAATAAAAAAATTGATCTTTGTATCAAAGTTAAATAATCAAGTGAATTAAATGATGTAAATAGAGTTGAAATGGAATATAACTTAAGTAATATTGAAAGAATTGATGTTAATATCAAAGTAAATGAATAAAGTGAGTAAATGAAATTGTTAAAGATGTGAACTTAAGTTATATAAATGAAATTCAATTTTATTTGTAAAAAGAACTAGCAATTGAATTAAAGAATGGATTGAATGTTAATCAATCGAATGTAAGTAAGTTGATATGAAACGATGTATGTAAGTGTAAATTCATTGAAGTTAGTTGAATAATTGGATGAAAATCAATTGAATGCTAAACCAATTGGAATTAAAACAGTTGAACCAAATTGAATGTAAGTAAAATAAATAAATTTGGTTGTATTGGATGTACATTGGTCGTTATTGCTTGTTGGTTGGTTGTATGTAAATTCATTAAGTGTTAATGAAATTGAATTAGTAAAATTTGAAAGCTATGTAATTGAATTCAAATGAAAATTGAAGTGCAAAGTTGAATGAAAATGAATATGCAACTTTAATAGTAAACTAAAAGTGGTATAAGAAGCATGTATTGGAAATTTTATAATTGAATTGGCAAATTGGTTTGAATATTATAATTAGATATTATGCTAGCAGGATATACAGGTTATAAAGGAATTGGGATTTTGATTTCAAAGTTAAAAAAATTTTGTAACGCTCGACAAAAAGGTACGTATTTCAGTTTTTATATGAGAATTGATGATTTCCTTCTCCAGCCACTTGGCTTTCTCTTTTCTTTTTGATTCTGAGGGGCCGTAGTGCCATTTTGTAGTCGTACCGATCTAGCCGCGCAAAGGAGACTCTGGCGAAATTTTTCGAAAATTTCGGGTGTTAGAAAATTTTGAGAAATTTTGAAAGTTTGAAATTTGAATTTAAATTTAAATTTGAATTGTTGAGTAAACAATGTTGTTTGAAACCTATAATTGAAGTTGGAAAGCTAATTGAAATGATAGTAAATCTTTAATAAAAAGATTGGTGTTAGAAGGTTGATAAAACTATTAGTTTTGGAAGAGTAATAAACGGATTAAGGAATCGTTTTCTTAACTTGCAATTTCGAGGATGAAATTCTTTTAAGGGGGGAAGATTGTAACGACCCAGAATTTTTAGTAATTTAAATTTGAGTATTTAATTAATTTTAAATATTAATAAGTGGAATTTTTAAGTCGAATAATTTATTTATCGAATATTTGGATTTAATTGGACAATTAAATCGATTATTTAATAGTGAAATTCCACAAATAATTTGATATTGGGTTAAATATGATTGAAAATGGTTTGGAAAATTTTGTTATATCATATTAAAGTTATAGAAATATTTTAGAACTTGTAAAACTGAATTTGGAGTTAATTTGAAAAAATTGAATATTTTAATATTTAATTATCGACTGAAAAATAGCCAATTTTTGAACAGTCTCGGAATTGAACGAAACGAGTTCCATTGGATCCGTAATAGTTAGTTATTATCGGATTTCAAATTTCGTAGCAAACGGAGTTGTCGTTTGACCGTGGCAGCTCGAAACGCATCGATATCGTTTTAATTTTAATTCGGCGAGTTAAAATAGCCATTTTTCAAACGGTCTCGGATTTCGACGAAACCAGTTTCATCGGATCCGTAATGTGATATTATTGTAAGATTTCAAATTTCAAGTCGTTTGGATTTGTCGTTTGTCCGGTACAAGCCAAAACGCCTAGAAATCGTTTAAATCGGTTTAAGTTTAAATTGAGCGTTTATAGTCGTATCTCACACATACTTCCGAATTAGCTTACGAAACCTGTTCCATTGCGTCCGGAACGCGGAAACACTTTAGAATCGCCTGTCGGAACGCGTAGATTGGAGTTCGTTTGCATAAGTTATTAAAAAGAGAATTTTATTATTAAAATAAGATTAATAACATATATATATACTAATATTTTCACTAAACCCTATTCTATTATCGTGGCCGCCAGTTATAGCTTCAATGGCCGAAAATTGCCGATTTTCCTTCCTCCAAATCTTCCAATCCGTGCAACGATTCAACGAACTTCCAACTAGAAAATCGTAGAGCATCAAGAGATCTCCACATCCAACGGTCGAGATGTAAAATGGAGCTATGGATTGATGGCGGTGGGGCCGTGAAGGGCTGTAGGTCGCGCGCGTTTTTCATGCTACAGGGAGGGCCGAGCTCAGTGCCATCCCAGCCGAGCATGGCTCTCGTGTAGGCGGTCGCAATGGTGCGTCCTGATCGAGCTGGAACGCGACGGTTTGGGGGCGATTTCAAACCCTAGATTGGAGCTTATGGGTTTCTTTTGCACGATGATAACCTGGAGGGGACGCATTCTTGAACGGGAGAGATGAGTGGTGGGGGCCACGCGCGTGAGGGGTGGTGAGAAAGTTTTTTTTTTTATTTAAATTTGAATTGCAAATTAAACCGTTCAAACTTTAAAACGTGATAACTTTTGCATGCGAGGTCGGATTCGAACGAGATTTTTTGCGTTGGCTTCGTATCGTCGTGCTCTTCGCAACGCAACTGGTTTGGAGTCGATTGGAGCTCGTTTGAATTTCGGGTAAAATTAAACGTTTGTTTAATTTTATTCGAAACGAACGTGAAAACGGAAATAAAATCAAGGTGAGAACTCCTCACTCAATCAAACTGTTTGGTTTAAATTTTTGAATAGTTGATATTGATTGATAATTTATTGCTGATTGATTGTGTTAGTAGATATAGTAGGATATATACTATAAATAGCAATATATATATATTGGCATATGTATATATTGGATTTGATTTCCCGCCTCGTATAGCGGATGAGACCCTATTGCGCCGCCTATTAAGCGGATATTTTATAAAATCCCATATACCGCGATATTCCACCTTGAAGTGGAATTGGTATTGTGCTAACGTCTGTGGATGCAGGGTAACAGGTTGGAGGGATCCAACTGGATTCCTCACATATTCATTTGATTATTGATATTGTGTCATTGTAGATGTTCATATCGACATATGTTGTTTGTTCCCGTGATTGACCATCTAATGCTGTTGCATCATCGGATTCAAATTTTTAAAAATTAAAATAACGGTTTTGAATTTAAAAAGGGGTTTTAAATCGATTTTTCAAAGAATATGGTTTATTAAAAATTTCGAATTGATTAAATTTTAAAATAAATAGATGAATAAAATTTTATGTTTTAAAAATTTATATTTTTATAAAATATAACTTAAAAGAAATTTTTAACAATAATAGGTTTTTATAAAATAGTTAAATTTGGTTTTTGGGAAGTTATTATTATTAATGGTTTATATAAAGGATTTTATAAATGGATGTTTTTAAATAAAAATTATTGAAGTTATAGAATAAATTTATAAAGTGTTAAGTTGATGTATAACATGAATTTCACTAGGATTTATAGATTAATAAATGTGAAATTTATAAAACGAATGGTTATTGGAAAATTTTAAGTTTATAAGTTATTAACTTATAGAAATGGATTTGGGCATTAAAAAGGGGAATTTTATAGAAATTGTTAATAAATGAAGATTTCATTAGTTGAAATTATTATAAACCATAAAAAAAAAATCTTGTAAGTGATAAGACTTTAAATTGGTGAAGTTCAAAGGAACGATTTGGTAAATAAATAATATTATAAGTATTTAACTTACAATGTGGCTTTTGGGTATGAAATTGGGTTATGTAAATTGCATCGGATTAATAAAGGGATTTATAAAATTGGGGTTTATAATAGAAATGGAATTTATAAACTATGTTTATAAATTTGAAATCCATCAAATTTGATAAATGAAATATGGGAATTTGTTAAGTGGGCTATATTCACTATTTTGAATATTGAATAGATTATTAAATAAAATGGGTTTGTTTTTGGGAAAGGAATGTTTTAAATGGAATTTAAAACGAATTAAAGGTGTTTTAAAATGTATTGAGTATCGAAAACATAGATTTCAACATTGATTGTTGAAATAGACGTTTTCGAGAAACAGAAGGGGATAATTTGTATAGTATTGGATTTATATATCTATTTTTAATTTCAAATCCATATACTAGTGTTTTTGGGTTGTCGTAACGATGTTTTACGCAACATTCGTTTTTAACCCAAATAAATGTGAATAAAAGAATGTTTTCTTAAAGAGAATGGAATAAAATACTTAACGGTAACTTAAGTATATTGAATATTTCCAAATTGTTGAAAATAAGTTAAATTGTGAATTACTTATTATTAAATAAGTATGGGAATGTTTTTTTTTCCAATATAAAAGGAACGTTTTTGAGGATTCACCTTTTAAAGGTAAATCGAAGTGAATAGTTTGAAATTGATTTGAAATCGTGTATGTGTAGATATTTGGGAAATTGGAAATTCACTTTGGAATTTATAAATAGGAAGGGAAATTTGTTTAAAAATAAATGTTGATTTATTTTTAAAATATGGAAATAAAATTTACGAATTTGGAACGTAAGTTAAATTAAATCGGTAAGGATTTATTTGTTGATTTGAAATTTGTTTTCAAAAAGGTATAAAAGATGAATTGTAGTTTGAAATTGGTTTCCAAATGGTTGAGTTGTGTAATTTGAAATTTGTTTTCAAATGGTTGAGGTGTTTAATTTGAAATGGGTTTTCAAATGGTTAAGTGTGGAAATTATATCGTGAAGGTGTTTTGGTAAAGCAAATAAATTGGGCAATTATTTGGAAATTGTGTATATATATCTTGTAAAGATATTTTGGGACTTAATAATTTTGGAAAAAATTATTTGGAATCTGATGATGTGGCGCATCTTTATTGATAGTTAAATAACCGACTATCAATATTTACCCTTGGATGGTATTGATTGTGTTTGTTTGGAATTGAATGCACACTTATTTTTAAAATAAGCGCTCGCTATTCGGATTAGCCGGGAGAGGACCTTTGTGTCGTATATCCCATTCCGAATATGTGATACGTCGTTATGGATAGCATTTGAAGACCGGTGTTGAAGACCGGGTATTTGTGAAAACGATAGGATGACCTATCGATTGTCTCCGCATCGTTAGCTACGATATGGAGATTTCCTTTGTGATGGGAAATTTTATCGGGATTGTGAATACCCGGATTGCAAGGGCTTCTTTGGAAGTGCCTTCGGTTCTGTTCGAACCCGGAACAGACTTGTATGGATACATGTCTGACATTACATTTTGAGACATAGAGCAGATTTCTTTCAAATACATTTCTGTTGGTGGCGGAGAATTTATTCTCTTAGCTTAACACCCTTCTCTGAGACGTACGAGCTCAGAGGTTATGTAGTTGAAGGTTATCAGCGATATTTCCCAATCTGGTAATGTGACATGCTGAGTGCTGCTGTGTGATGATCATTGGTTGGTCATTTGTGATATGATCATTTGTTTGATCATTTATCTTTGTGATTATCGCTTTGGTCATCTGTGGACCCGAAGCATGGCTTTGTTACACAAAGCGTAGCTTTGTGGACGAGACTTCGTCAGGACCTCACTCCCCGGAAATGGTCGAAACAGGAATATGCGGCAAGGTTATGAGGGTCGCGCCCTTTAGGGTATGTCATTCCCTTCTGGAAAAGGGTGGTATCATGGTATGGAGCCCAGATATTTACTCATGTGGAAACACTATATATATTTCTGTGTGGTGTTGTTGGTATCGAGCGCTCGGATAAAGGTCCCAAAGGACCGGGGAATGACATATTCGTGTAGTAGTTACCTAGTTACAGAGGTAACCCGGCCTTGTGTTGGCAGAGATCTAACCGTAACGTTAGTTCTCGGGACGTCCCGCAGAGGCGATCCCATGTGGCAGTAGGAAGTTCCTTAGCCTGACCATTTGTTGGAAATCCATTCATCCAATACGTGCCTTGTACGGTTTTAGTTGTAGAACCTGCCATTTAACATGGCAGCTATAGTAGGCATAGCATCATGGTACCTATGCTGGCTAGGATTTATATTATACTTTCGAAATATTTTCCACTATGCACTAGTAATAATATCAAAGAATTTTTCTCGTAGTAAGCATGTTTGACTATCATAAGGAGAAATCTCCCCCATGTGTGCGTTTGCATTGTGTGTGTGCCGGGAGGCCTTATGGTAGTTTCATTTTCCAAAAAGCATTGCGGATTTCAAAATTTAAACTTTCTTGTTGCGTGTTTAAAGATAAACTGTTTTGAGTTCTCACACCAGTCACATGACTGACCTGGAGTTTATTGTTCCTTTCCTAAACTCTGGGTGCCCACTATTTTCCACACGGGCAGTCTAGAGTTAGGTTATCAGGTTATTCTGGATTCGGGAGTTGCTGTGCAGATCTGGAGGCGAGCCAGATAGCGTAGTCTATTATCTATTGTATATAGTATTTCTTTCCGCTGTTGTTGTCGTACACTCTGATTGATGTAATGTAATGTGATGTAATGTATAAAATGTATAGTTCTTTTGTTTTAATGAATATTCATTTATCTATTATATGTTGTTCCGCTGCGACTGTGAGATTCTGTTATTGTTTCTCGTTCTGTTACTTGTTTTTCTGTTTTCTCTTCTCTTTCTTTTCTTTCTTCTTCTACCTCTTTCTTCTTCTAAAACCCTAACGGTTCGATTTTTCGGCAACGAAAAATCGCGATCGTTACATTTGGCATCAGAGCATATGGTTAAGCGACAACCTGCTCTGTTGGGTATTACTCATTAGAGATAGAGTCAGCAGTACTCTAGAATGAGTATGAGTGTAATAATAGATATGAGTGCGTATTTGTTAGTGAATATAAAATTGTTTTATATTGTGATGATTGGTTTATTGAGTGGTATATGAACCTTCGTCGGCGCAGCCTCGAAAACTGAATCGAAGGGGTTCCTAAACACTTGAATAGAACAATTCGACACAATATTGTTTTAAATTGGGTAAATGAAATAATTTTACCTCGATTATATTTTATATATAAAAAGAAAATAATTTTTCAAGAATTATTGAAGTGTGTATATAATTGATTGCTTGGTTGTTGTAAATGATATATATATATATATACATATAAAATAATTAAAAGTTGTTTGAATAAGCTAATAAAAGCAACTATTGTAAAAGAATAATGGTATAAACCAATGAATCATAAGATGAAATAATAATTAATGATGATTTACAATTGTAAGATAATCATGTATGTATATAAGAAGTAAAAATTATATAAGTAAAAGGGTTATAAAAGTGATTTATGAATAGAAAGAAAACTTTTTGAAAGAATAATTAGCATTGATTTCACTATTGTCACTGGGAAATAATAAGGGTGATGACTGCAGCATCATCAGTATCATTTTCGAGTTTCTATGTGATGGATTTGCTACAATAATGAATTTAAAATTGAAGTTTTGTTGTAATAAACCAATTTGAAATTAAAATTCAACTTGAAGTTGATAAGTATAAGCGAAATAAGTTTTGAACTTATAATATAAGTTAGAAGTTGAATAATAAGTTGCATGACTTATAGAATGGGAAAATGTAAGTGAAACCAGTTATTGAAGTGGTTAAACAATTAAGTTAAATAAAATGGAATATGAATTTGAATATTGATATGAATTTGACTTAAGTAAAAGTTAAATAGGATTTACTTTAGAATTGAAATCCGAATTGGATTGATAAGTTGAAGCTTAAGTTTATTTGAACAAATGATGTCAAATGGAGTATAACTTAAGTGAAGTTGAATAAAAAAATTGATCTTTGTATCAAAGTTAAATAATCAAGTGAATTAAATGATGTAAATAGAGTTGAAATGGAATATAACTTAAGTAATATTGAAAGAATTGATGTTAATATCAAAGTAAATGAATAAAGTGAGTAAATGAAATTGTTAAAGATGTGAACTTAAGTTATATAAATGAAATTCAATTTTATTTGTAAAAAGAACTAGCAATTGAATTAAAGAATGGATTGAATGTTAATCAATCGAATGTAAGTAAGTTGATATGAAACGATGTATGTAAGTGTAAATTCATTGAAGTTAGTTGAATAATTGGATGAAAATCAATTGAATGCTAAACCAATTGGAATTAAAACAGTTGAACCAAATTGAATGTAAGTAAAATAAATAAATTTGGTTGTATTGGATGTACATTGGTCGTTATTGCTTGTTGGTTGGTTGTATGTAAATTCATTAAGTGTTAATGAAATTGAATTAGTAAAATTTGAAAGCTATGTAATTGAATTCAAATGAAAATTGAAGTGCAAAGTTGAATGAAAATGAATATGCAACTTTAATAGTAAACTAAAAGTGGTATAAGAAGCATGTATTGGAAATTTTATAATTGAATTGGCAAATTGGTTTGAATATTATAATTAGATATTATGCTAGCAGGATATACAGGTTATAAAGGAATTGGGATTTTGATTTCAAAGTTAAAAAAATTTTGTAACGCTCGACAAAAAGGTACGTATTTCAGTTTTTATATGAGAATTGATGATTTCCTTCTCCAGCCACTTGGCTTTCTCTTTTCTTTTTGATTCTGAGGGGCCGTAGTGCCATTTTGTAGTCGTACCGATCTAGCCGCGCAAAGGAGACTCTGGCGAAATTTTTCGAAAATTTCGGGTGTTAGAAAATTTTGAGAAATTTTGAAAGTTTGAAATTTGAATTTAAATTTAAATTTGAATTGTTGAGTAAACAATGTTGTTTGAAACCTATAATTGAAGTTGGAAAGCTAATTGAAATGATAGTAAATCTTTAATAAAAAGATTGGTGTTAGAAGGTTGATAAAACTATTAGTTTTGGAAGAGTAATAAACGGATTAAGGAATCGTTTTCTTAACTTGCAATTTCGAGGATGAAATTCTTTTAAGGGGGGAAGATTGTAACGACCCAGAATTTTTAGTAATTTAAATTTGAGTATTTAATTAATTTTAAATATTAATAAGTGGAATTTTTAAGTCGAATAATTTATTTATCGAATATTTGGATTTAATTGGACAATTAAATCGATTATTTAATAGTGAAATTCCACAAATAATTTGATATTGGGTTAAATATGATTGAAAATGGTTTGGAAAATTTTGTTATATCATATTAAAGTTATAGAAATATTTTAGAACTTGTAAAACTGAATTTGGAGTTAATTTGAAAAAATTGAATATTTTAATATTTAATTATCGACTGAAAAATAGCCAATTTTTGAACAGTCTCGGAATTGAACGAAACGAGTTCCATTGGATCCGTAATAGTTAGTTATTATCGGATTTCAAATTTCGTAGCAAACGGAGTTGTCGTTTGACCGTGGCAGCTCGAAACGCATCGATATCGTTTTAATTTTAATTCGGCGAGTTAAAATAGCCATTTTTCAAACGGTCTCGGATTTCGACGAAACCAGTTTCATCGGATCCGTAATGTGATATTATTGTAAGATTTCAAATTTCAAGTCGTTTGGATTTGTCGTTTGTCCGGTACAAGCCAAAACGCCTAGAAATCGTTTAAATCGGTTTAAGTTTAAATTGAGCGTTTATAGTCGTATCTCACACATACTTCCGAATTAGCTTACGAAACCTGTTCCATTGCGTCCGGAACGCGGAAACACTTTAGAATCGCCTGTCGGAACGCGTAGATTGGAGTTCGTTTGCATAAGTTATTAAAAAGAGAATTTTATTATTAAAATAAGATTAATAACATATATATATACTAATATTTTCACTAAACCCTATTCTATTATCGTGGCCGCCAGTTATAGCTTCAATGGCCGAAAATTGCCGATTTTCCTTCCTCCAAATCTTCCAATCCGTGCAACGATTCAACGAACTTCCAACTAGAAAATCGTAGAGCATCAAGAGATCTCCACATCCAACGGTCGAGATGTAAAATGGAGCTATGGATTGATGGCGGTGGGGCCGTGAAGGGCTGTAGGTCGCGCGCGTTTTTCATGCTACAGGGAGGGCCGAGCTCAGTGCCATCCCAGCCGAGCATGGCTCTCGTGTAGGCGGTCGCAATGGTGCGTCCTGATCGAGCTGGAACGCGACGGTTTGGGGGCGATTTCAAACCCTAGATTGGAGCTTATGGGTTTCTTTTGCACGATGATAACCTGGAGGGGACGCATTCTTGAACGGGAGAGATGAGTGGTGGGGGCCACGCGCGTGAGGGGTGGTGAGAAAGTTTTTTTTTTTATTTAAATTTGAATTGCAAATTAAACCGTTCAAACTTTAAAACGTGATAACTTTTGCATGCGAGGTCGGATTCGAACGAGATTTTTTGCGTTGGCTTCGTATCGTCGTGCTCTTCGCAACGCAACTGGTTTGGAGTCGATTGGAGCTCGTTTGAATTTCGGGTAAAATTAAACGTTTGTTTAATTTTATTCGAAACGAACGTGAAAACGGAAATAAAATCAAGGTGAGAACTCCTCACTCAATCAAACTGTTTGGTTTAAATTTTTGAATAGTTGATATTGATTGATAATTTATTGCTGATTGATTGTGTTAGTAGATATAGTAGGATATATACTATAAATAGCAATATATATATATTGGCATATGTATATATTGGATTTGATTTCCCGCCTCGTATAGCGGATGAGACCCTATTGCGCCGCCTATTAAGCGGATATTTTATAAAATCCCATATACCGCGATATTCCACCTTGAAGTGGAATTGGTATTGTGCTAACGTCTGTGGATGCAGGGTAACAGGTTGGAGGGATCCAACTGGATTCCTCACATATTCATTTGATTATTGATATTGTGTCATTGTAGATGTTCATATCGACATATGTTGTTTGTTCCCGTGATTGACCATCTAATGCTGTTGCATCATCGGATTCAAATTTTTAAAAATTAAAATAACGGTTTTGAATTTAAAAAGGGGTTTTAAATCGATTTTTCAAAGAATATGGTTTATTAAAAATTTCGAATTGATTAAATTTTAAAATAAATAGATGAATAAAATTTTATGTTTTAAAAATTTATATTTTTATAAAATATAACTTAAAAGAAATTTTTAACAATAATAGGTTTTTATAAAATAGTTAAATTTGGTTTTTGGGAAGTTATTATTATTAATGGTTTATATAAAGGATTTTATAAATGGATGTTTTTAAATAAAAATTATTGAAGTTATAGAATAAATTTATAAAGTGTTAAGTTGATGTATAACATGAATTTCACTAGGATTTATAGATTAATAAATGTGAAATTTATAAAACGAATGGTTATTGGAAAATTTTAAGTTTATAAGTTATTAACTTATAGAAATGGATTTGGGCATTAAAAAGGGGAATTTTATAGAAATTGTTAATAAATGAAGATTTCATTAGTTGAAATTATTATAAACCATAAAAAAAAAATCTTGTAAGTGATAAGACTTTAAATTGGTGAAGTTCAAAGGAACGATTTGGTAAATAAATAATATTATAAGTATTTAACTTACAATGTGGCTTTTGGGTATGAAATTGGGTTATGTAAATTGCATCGGATTAATAAAGGGATTTATAAAATTGGGGTTTATAATAGAAATGGAATTTATAAACTATGTTTATAAATTTGAAATCCATCAAATTTGATAAATGAAATATGGGAATTTGTTAAGTGGGCTATATTCACTATTTTGAATATTGAATAGATTATTAAATAAAATGGGTTTGTTTTTGGGAAAGGAATGTTTTAAATGGAATTTAAAACGAATTAAAGGTGTTTTAAAATGTATTGAGTATCGAAAACATAGATTTCAACATTGATTGTTGAAATAGACGTTTTCGAGAAACAGAAGGGGATAATTTGTATAGTATTGGATTTATATATCTATTTTTAATTTCAAATCCATATACTAGTGTTTTTGGGTTGTCGTAACGATGTTTTACGCAACATTCGTTTTTAACCCAAATAAATGTGAATAAAAGAATGTTTTCTTAAAGAGAATGGAATAAAATACTTAACGGTAACTTAAGTATATTGAATATTTCCAAATTGTTGAAAATAAGTTAAATTGTGAATTACTTATTATTAAATAAGTATGGGAATGTTTTTTTTTCCAATATAAAAGGAACGTTTTTGAGGATTCACCTTTTAAAGGTAAATCGAAGTGAATAGTTTGAAATTGATTTGAAATCGTGTATGTGTAGATATTTGGGAAATTGGAAATTCACTTTGGAATTTATAAATAGGAAGGGAAATTTGTTTAAAAATAAATGTTGATTTATTTTTAAAATATGGAAATAAAATTTACGAATTTGGAACGTAAGTTAAATTAAATCGGTAAGGATTTATTTGTTGATTTGAAATTTGTTTTCAAAAAGGTATAAAAGATGAATTGTAGTTTGAAATTGGTTTCCAAATGGTTGAGTTGTGTAATTTGAAATTTGTTTTCAAATGGTTGAGGTGTTTAATTTGAAATGGGTTTTCAAATGGTTAAGTGTGGAAATTATATCGTGAAGGTGTTTTGGTAAAGCAAATAAATTGGGCAATTATTTGGAAATTGTGTATATATATCTTGTAAAGATATTTTGGGACTTAATAATTTTGGAAAAAATTATTTGGAATCTGATGATGTGGCGCATCTTTATTGATAGTTAAATAACCGACTATCAATATTTACCCTTGGATGGTATTGATTGTGTTTGTTTGGAATTGAATGCACACTTATTTTTAAAATAAGCGCTCGCTATTCGGATTAGCCGGGAGAGGACCTTTGTGTCGTATATCCCATTCCGAATATGTGATACGTCGTTATGGATAGCATTTGAAGACCGGTGTTGAAGACCGGGTATTTGTGAAAACGATAGGATGACCTATCGATTGTCTCCGCATCGTTAGCTACGATATGGAGATTTCCTTTGTGATGGGAAATTTTATCGGGATTGTGAATACCCGGATTGCAAGGGCTTCTTTGGAAGTGCCTTCGGTTCTGTTCGAACCCGGAACAGACTTGTATGGATACATGTCTGACATTACATTTTGAGACATAGAGCAGATTTCTTTCAAATACATTTCTGTTGGTGGCGGAGAATTTATTCTCTTAGCTTAACACCCTTCTCTGAGACGTACGAGCTCAGAGGTTATGTAGTTGAAGGTTATCAGCGATATTTCCCAATCTGGTAATGTGACATGCTGAGTGCTGCTGTGTGATGATCATTGGTTGGTCATTTGTGATATGATCATTTGTTTGATCATTTATCTTTGTGATTATCGCTTTGGTCATCTGTGGACCCGAAGCATGGCTTTGTTACACAAAGCGTAGCTTTGTGGACGAGACTTCGTCAGGACCTCACTCCCCGGAAATGGTCGAAACAGGAATATGCGGCAAGGTTATGAGGGTCGCGCCCTTTAGGGTATGTCATTCCCTTCTGGAAAAGGGTGGTATCATGGTATGGAGCCCAGATATTTACTCATGTGGAAACACTATATATATTTCTGTGTGGTGTTGTTGGTATCGAGCGCTCGAATAAAGGTCCCAAAGGACCGGGGAATGACATATTCGTGTAGTAGTTACCTAGTTACAGAGGTAACCCGGCCTTGTGTTGGCAGAGATCTAACCGTAACGTTAGTTCTCGGGACGTCCCGCCAGAGGCGATCCCATGTGGCAGTAGGAAGTTCCTTAGCCTGACCATTTGTTGGAAATCCATTCATCCAATACGTGCCTTGTACGGTTTTAGTTGTAGAACCTGCCATTTAACATGGCAGCTATAGTAGGCATAGCATCATGGTACCTATGCTGGCTAGGATTTATATTATACTTTCGAAATATTTTCCACTATGCACTAGTAATAATATCAAAGAATTTTTCTCGTAGTAAGCATGTTTGACTATCATAAGGAGAAATCTCCCCCATGTGTGCGTTTGCATTGTGTGTGTGCCGGGAGGCCTTATGGTAGTTTCATTTTCCAAAAAGCATTGCGGATTTCAAAATTTAAACTTTCTTGTTGCGTGTTTAAAGATAAACTGTTTTGAGTTCTCACACCAGTCACATGACTGACCTGGAGTTTATTGTTCCTTTCCTAAACTCTGGGTGCCCACTATTTTCCACACGGGCAGTCTAGAGTTAGGTTATCAGGTTATTCTGGATTCGGGAGTTGCTGTGCAGATCTGGAGGCGAGCCAGATAGCGTAGTCTATTATCTATTGTATATAGTATTTCTTTCCGCTGTTGTTGTCGTACACTCTGATTGATGTAATGTAATGTGATGTAATGTATAAAATGTATAGTTCTTTTGTTTTAATGAATATTCATTTATCTATTATATGTTGTTCCGCTGCGACTGTGAGATTCTGTTATTGTTTCTCGTTCTGTTACTTGTTTTTCTGTTTTCTCTTCTCTTTCTTTTCTTTCTTCTTCTACCTCTTTCTTCTTCTAAAACCCTAACGGTTCGATTTTTCGGCAACGAAAAATCGCGATCGTTACAATATCTGTGTCGGAACATTGCATACATTTGTGTTCAAATTAACGTAAACCTAAAAAGATTTAGTAAGTCTTTATAAACACTATTCACCCCCCTCCCCCCTCTAGTGTTAATCCTAGCCTTAAGATCCATAATCCGCATTTCTCACATTTGGTATCAGAGCGAGTGTAACAACCCGCCATTCATCTCCACAGAATGACGCATCATTAACAAGAAAGAAAGGGATAGAAAAGAGAAAGAAAGAGAAGAAAGAAGAAACAGCATCAGAATCTAAACAGCAAAACGAATAAATTATATTAATAACATAAGATATTACATAGTATACAATCATAATCAAAGTTACACAGATAATACAACACATACTAGACAGTTATAAACGCCTATCTAGTTATTACAACTCAATACAACAAAGAGAAATCAAACACAGCGGAACACTATATATGTACAAGCTGAAGCCTCCTGCTCCATTGCTCCTCCACAATTCATCAAAGCTAACCTGAATCCCTTGGCTACTCATAAAAATTTGAGTACCCAAGAGTTGAAGAAAACAGAAGATAAACTCCGGGTCAGACATGGGTCTGATGTGAGTAACAGGTTAAGGTTGCTGAACTTTCAAAAATCTTTGAAAAGAAAGGTATCACGTAAGACTTCCCACACATAAACATGGAAAAGTTTTTACCTTACGCTAACCAAAACGTTTGATAGGAAATCCAGTGATATTATAATAGGTATAGGGTTTTCAAGTAAATAGAAAATAGCCGAAATTGTTACATCTATTAAATTCCAGCTACTAGCCACAAAAGTGGGTAATACAATCAAAACCGATGACACTTATTGGATTTTGTATACCATACAATGGCAGGGCTACTGGGGTACCGCCCGTCACAGTACGTGGCCTAGATCACCGTACCGAGGATTACTCCCAATCCCCTGTAACACAAAGCCGGAACCATCCCTTACTGGACAGTCCCGAACAAGACAACCCCGCAGTTGGTGCGCATATCCAACTGCCCACTAAGCCGAAATAAAAAGGGACCTCTAGACAGGGGAAAATCTTGTCCTACTTGGGCATGACCCACTTAGCCTTGTTGCACCTCCCCTGTTTTAGCCATTCCCGGTTGATGAGGCTTGAGGCTACGATTATCTTTATAGAACACATCTATCTTAGAATGCTCATCGTCCACCTGATGATATTCTGAAAGCACTTAATCCATACAAGTTTATTTTGGGTTCGAACAAAACCGAAGGAATTATCTCGTTACACTCATTTTGGAATCAACCTCAGAGTTAACGACGATAACCCTTGCACTCTGAATCTTCATCTCGAATCTGAAAGTACTACCCCGTTAAACTCGTATTGGAATCACCCTCAGAGTTTTAACGACGAATATTCCTTACACCTCGAGTCTTCACTCCTCACTAGAGATTCATGACCTATCGTTAATTTGGATCGATGTGGTTTTCGGATATCCAAATCTAGAAACCCGATCCCGGTCTCATCGAACTCCAAAGCGTATCTTTTAAGGCCAAGTTGTTCTAAAGTTTAAAACAATTCAATTTCATTATCTAAATACACACAGATAGATAATTCACATACCACAATATTATCATCACAATAGATAATCCACATTATCATTATCAAAAGATAATCCATATTATCATCACAATGTAACTAATGCATCCATATCACACAACATTACTTATCTCATTAAAGAGATTTCAACCATTCAAGGCAAATCAATATCATCCATACATAAGAAATGATCTATAATCACACCATCTATAATTAATTTAAAATGAATTAAATTGATTACTTCCATCTCTAATTAATTTAAAGTGAATTAAATTAATTACTTGCATCAATATAAATCTTGCTTACATATTCATTAATTAATTATAAATTAATAAATTAATCATCCACTAATTAATCACCTTAATTAATCACCCTTGATTAATTATTCTTTAATTACATTCAAGTAATTATCCTTTAATTAATTTCACAAATTAATTACTCTTAACCAAAAACAGTAATTAACCTTTAATTACTTCATTCATTAATTAACTATAATTAATTACATTAATCCTTAATAAATTACATTAATTAATTACCCTTAATCACTTACTATTGATTAATTAATCTTAATTAATCAATATTAATTACATCATTAATTATATTAATTAATGATCCTCAATTAAATTTAAATTAATTACTTATTTAAATTTATTACATTAAGTAATTAATCTTAATTTAAACCATAATTATTAATCACCTTTGATTAATCACATTCAGTAATTAACTTCCCTTAATCCCATTAAATAAATTAATTACACCATAATTAATTTCTTTAATTAGTCCCTTAATTAATTACTCCAAGTAATTATACCCAAATTCCTTCCACTTTAAATCAACTTCCTCTAATTACCTCCAGTAATTATCAATAATTACTTCACTAAGTAACTACACTTCATTAATTACATTAGGTAATTATTATTAAATCATCCAGTAATTTAAATTAATTAAACTTAATTAATTAATTTAAATCAATAACATTAAACTCCATTAATTACATTAAGTAATTAATTCCTTAATTACTTCCATTAAGTAATTAAACTTAAACAATTTCACAAAAATGATTATCATAAATTAATTAATCTAATTAATTATTAAAAATTAATCACATTAATTAATTGTTAAATAATCCTTAGTTAATGACCTTCATTAACTATTAAAAAAATCTTTAATTACTTTTCTTAAATAATTAACTTTCATCAATCAATATTAATTTAAAACTAATTAATCTTGAATAATCAATTAATTAACCCTTAATTATTAAATTAATTAAGTGTTAACTGTAACTTAATAAATTCATAATTACTTTAATTATTAATTCTTAATTATTAATTAATATTCTAATTAATAATTCTTAATTACAAATTAATTATCCTTAATTAATTAATCTCAATCATTAATTAATTTAAACTTTTAATTACTTATTTAATTAATCCAAATCATTAAATAATCAAATAAATTAATTATCCATTTAATTTCCTTATAAATTTAATGAATTACAAATCATTAAATTCTAATTTACTTTAAGATAAAATTTTGTTCTTATTAATGATCAAGTTATCATTTACAAAGTATTTAAAACAATTTACTTTAAATTTACCTTCAAATTTCATTTTAAATTTAAAGACTTAAAATGAATACAAATTATCTTTAACAACGTTTAAAACACATTTCTAAACCTTTTCGTTTCACAAGTTAAAGAAATACTCATTTCATAAAGAAGTTTAAAAGGATTTAAAACCAAATTCATATTTAAATTCAAATTAATTTGAATTACACTTTAAACATTTAAAAAAAATTAAATCATTTTAAATTTAAAAACTTCCTTTATTTCAAAATTTGAATACAAATTTAAATTTGAATCCAGATTAATCTTTAGATTTTTAAACTCTTCTTACATTTTAAAACTTCATTTTTAAAAAACTACTTAAACATTTTTAAAGTAATTTAACAATTCAAGTTAAAAAACTTTATTTATTATTTTATTTTATTTTTTTAAAACTGAGATTTAACTTAAACTTGAATTCCAAATTTAAAACTCAGATTTAAAACTTGTTTAAAACTTTGCTTTCATTTTGAACTCAATTTTTAATTTCATTTTAAATTTTTTTAAACAGAACAGGTTATACTTTAAAACCTGTAACACTAACACTTTACCCAAGCCCATACTTCTTTGCTTATCATCTTTAAACTTCAGTTTTAAAAATTATATAATAAAACAATACAGGTTTCAATTCAAAACCTGTTACCATTACTAAACCCGAGCCAGTGCAGTTTTGCTTCGAGTCCACAAGCAAAAATCTTCGAGCAACCCATCTACTTACTTCGAGAAAGTCTCGAATACCATAACTCTGATCCTGACTTCACTAGGAAATCAAGAGTACACCGTGCACATGCACGATGTCTCTGATCATCAATGGCCATCACCACCCTCTTCAACAAAGCGGCGATCATCCCCGCCTCTGATCATGACCGTCCAAACATCGACAACACCCTAGAATCAAAATCGAACATACTGCTCGAACCTGGAACTTAATATCTAACCAGAAACCTTCACATGCTCACCACACCGACCATCGGAGTACTTGAAACTCCGGCTACTGCTTCGTCAACACACCCATCACCATTTCCCAAAATTTGGTAACACTCGATCAATTGCAGAACCCGTGATGATCGATTTTACCAAGCTTAGTAAAACTAGGGTTCCAGAAAATATCCCTCTGATGCAACCTCCTCACTGAAATTCATCACCATCAACCATTTTTCCCAACATCACCGATCACTCCTCTATCATCACCCAAGATCCCGACCTTCCAAAATGCAGAGATCATCCAAAAATCCCAATATCCTCTTTTCAATTCAACCCAGAACTGCATACTTATTTCTAAACTAAAAATTATAATTTTAGTTTTAAAAATCTTGTTTTTGGATGATGTTTCAGATCCTAAGCCTGAAACAATAAATTGCAAGGTTTGAATTTTCACTATTTCAAAGTTTGGTCAATTTTTATGATTTCCAGAGGCATTTCAATATTATTTTTAACTTAAGTATAATTTTAAACTAAAGTTTGAAATGAAACAAACAAGTCTGTTTTGGAACTCGAGTTTAAAAGGAATTAAATTAAAAGATTTGAACTTAAACAAATCAAGAACTGGAAACTATAACAGTGTAGATTTTGTTGAAAAACAAACTTATATACATCATACATTCTGAAATACAACCATATACATACATAAACATACATATTTCAGGCAACTAGCATGCAACTAAATTATATACTTAAACTTGTTAAAAGAAATGTTATTCACCGATTTGAAGAAGGAAGATAGAGCCTCCATTATGAAAAGCTCGAAAACCTTTGAACTCTTTTAAAACTTGTGTCCTGAAATGCTTATCAAACTGAAATGCTTGTTTGTTTTGGAACTGAGTTGCTTACTGTAGTTCTCATATTTGCATGCAGAAGACAAGTTCCAGATTTCACTTAAACTTGTATCTTTGGTTACAGACTTTGGAAAAATGCTTTGATAGGTTTACAAAAGAACAGGCTTTGAAAATCTCTGGCTTTAAAAATGCATGCAGGTTTTAAATTGTTTGATTTTTAGGAATTTGATTTACAGGGAAATGATCACAATTTGAAAATGGTTACAGGATTTGTTTTGCACATTTAATTTTAGGATTTGGAAAATGTTTGGAAACTTGGTTATAGAGATTACAGGTGGATTTCTGATTTTGAGATGAAGAAGTGATTACAGATTTTGTTTTTAGCTTTGAAATGAATTACAGATTTGGCTTGATTTTGCAAAAAAATGATTTATTGTTTTTGATCTGAGATTGCTTTTATTTTCTTTGTTTACAAAAGAAATTAGGAAAAGAAAAAGAAATGAGAGATGTTTGTTTATATAACATAATTTATGGTTTAATAAAAATTAAAGAAAAAAAATAAATTAAAACATGACACTTGTCAAAACTCTTGTTTATTTATTTACACTTATTTAACCTTATATACATACACTTGTCTTTTAAGCTTAATTAGTTATGATTAAATGTTAATTAGTATTTAGTTAGATGTTAATATAAGATAAATGTAAACTTATATTTAATTAATTAGTTAATATGTACTTATTTACATGTAGATAATTTTGAAATGAATAAATCCAATTATATTTATATAATAAAAATTTATATAAAAAATTTTTAATATCCAAAACAATTAAAAATATTTATACTTTAAATTTTCAAAGCTTTAAATTCAAATTAAAATCAAATTCTAAAATTCAATTTTGAAATCAAGCTATATATATACATATATAACTACACAATTCAATTTTGAAAAACAACTATTTTTATTAAAATCTATTTATTAAAAACAATACATTACTATATTTTGAAAATAACAAATTTGATAACTCTAAATAATTTATAAAAGAAAATATTTCTTTATTAATACATTACTTATTTTATCAAACTATATTTTTAAAAAAAACAAACCATATTGTTAACTTTATTTAAATTTAAACTCAAAATCAATCTAAACAAATTAAACTTTTATCTTAACAATTTAAAACCATATATTATTTATTCCATTTTTTTTTAAAGTTTAACTTTAAATAAAATCATAATTCCAAATTTTACCAAAGATATATATATTTAGAAAACAAGATTTATTTATTTATTAAATTTAAAACAAGGCTTATCTATTTATAATATATACATATTCTATATACATTATAAATAGAAAACAATTTATTAGATTTAAAAGATAAAATCTATCAATTAAATGTTTATTTAATTGGATTATTAAATTAAATTCAAATTTTATTTAGAAAGATTATCAAATCAGTTTAAATTTTAATCATGGATTATTAAATTGATATTGTCAAAAATTCCGAGATATCACAGCGAGGTTTACAAAGTTTCATAATCCGATTTTTGAAAAAGTTTTCAAAACGGCTACCAACACCGGTATTGTTACTAACACTAGTATTCCTGTCACTAGTTCATTTGTAGAAGGTCGGTCTACTGCCAGACCACCACTTTTTAATGGCAGTAACTATGCATATTGGGCATGTAGGATGAAAATATATGTACAATCTATAGGATTAGACACTTGGAATATCACAGAAACTGAATATTCTGAACCCACAACTGATTTTGCACGGTGGACCGCTGAGCAAAAGACTGTTGCACAAAATAATTCTAAAGCAATGAATATTCTGTTTTGTTCACTAGATAGAAATGAATTTAATAGAGTGTCGGTTTGTAAGTCTGCATATGAAATCTGGAAAACTTTGCAAGTAACTCACGAAGGAACAAGCAAAGTTAAACAGAACAAAATTTCCATGCTCACAAATCAGATTCAATTATTTAAAATGAATCCAAATGAGTCTATTCCAGATATATATATAGTAGATTTCAGGATATTGTGCATTCTTTAATATCCTTGGGAAAGGAATTTTCTAAAGAAGATCAAGTCGGAAAAATTTTCAATTCTCTTACTCCAGAATGGGATCAAAAGACACTTGAGATCGAAGAGGCAAATGACATCAGTACCTTAAGGATAGAAGAATTAATTGGAAATCTAATGTCATTTGAAGTTCAAATGATCAGGAGAAGAGAAAGCAAAGCATCTGAAAAGAAATCAATGGCATTCAGTGTATTGACCGATGGATCAGACTCAAACGGTGATAATGATGAAGAGACAGCCTTTATGACCAAAATTTTTAGCAAAATTCCTGAAATACAGAAAGATGAATAATCTCAAGAGAAACAACTATAAGAACTCAGGAAATTAGAAAGTAATGCCAAATAATGTCAAATGTTTCAACTGTGATGAACCAGGCCATAGCAAAAGAGACTGTCCTTATCCAGATAGGCAAAATCCTCCTATGAACAATGATCCAGCAAAGAAATGGAAGCATGCATTTACTGCTACTCTAGATGACTCAGACTCGTCCTCAAGTGATGATGATCAGAAGACAGATAATTCAAACTTGTGTTTCACGGCAGTTCACAACTTTGACGAATTCAGAGAAACGAACTTAGAAAACGGTACACATTTACAATATAATTGGTTGAAATTGCATTCTTAGAATTAGATGCTTGATTGATTGATTGATTTTGAATTGGTGTGTATTTGAAATTTAAATTTTACTATTATTATTTTTATTATTTTCATAATTATAATAATATATTGAAAATACTATAATTTTAATAATATTCCAGATATATATACATTAAATGCAATAAGTATATATATATATATATATATATATATATATATATTAGAGTACCTAGGAAAAATAAATCATAGAAATTCATTATCACATGTCGACATGGTCCCTACCATGATGTCGACATGGGTACCAGAAATTAAAATTCAAAATTTGAATTCAAATGGTTGAATTTCCCTTCATCTTTTCACTTCATTCAATTCTCTGAAAAGACATCTTTTGACTAGAGAACATGTCCTTTGAGAATCTATTTACACTAGTACAAAAAGTGCATATTGCTTCGCCTCATTTGCATCAGTTGAAGTAAAAACTGATGCAAATAGAACTATTTGCATCAGTTCTATCTTAATAACCGATGCAATTGGTACGTGGAAAGCAATAGGTAATAAAAAATCAAATTTGCATCAGTTGTCACCAACAACTGATGCAAATACGTCGATGCAAATAGTTTTAGTCGCATCGATTTTAAAGTCAACCGATGCAATTACATGTTGATGGCAAAGATATGAAATTTAGGCGGGAAATAATGAAAAATTGGCTCCAAAGTTACTACTATGGACAAATGTACTCCTTCCTCCTCAATAACCCACTCCAAAAAAAAATTCTTCTCTCCTCAGAATCCTCGGTGCTAGAAAATTTATTTTTTACTTCTTTTCTTATTCAACAAATTAAACAAGATGCGAAAATGGGTTTTTTTGCTGCTAATTAACGTCTGCTATTAGTCTTCAAGCTAAAATTCTGCTATAACCTTGCTGGTGGCCCTTATTACTGAAACGAATAAGCTCTAATCGCAGAATTGGACACTCTGTTGATGGCATACGAAGACGATTCATGGCCAATCCCCAAAGATTTGCAATGAATACAGAAAGTCTGGAACCTGAAGGTAACTACCAAATTCATAATGCTCCTAATTATTACTATGCGGTGCAATTTTAAAATAATGATGACTGACAAAATTTTGGGTAAAAAGACCTTTTCCTGCTATGGCAAACTACTATTATTTGATTCATGGCACCTGGATATGAATTTAAGCAGGAGGAAATAAAATAAGTACGAATATTGGTTAAATTGTACAATTTGGATGTGGAAATGTGGACTCATGATGACAGTATAGCATAGAAGAAATACACAAAATATGCTAGAGTTCAAATTCAAGTTACTGTTCAGCCCACTTTAGTTACAACAGTTTCAGTTCTCTATTACATAATGGTGTAAAGAAAATGTGTGAGTCTAATATGAATTTATCCCTCCAAAATGTGAACAATATAAAATCTTTGGCCAGAGATCGTCTCATCACTTCACTTCAGCACAACCACAAAGGATCCCGAAGAAATCAACAGAAACAGGTGAAACATTTGCAGCAAATCAAAGCGGTTCAGAAAATGACAAGGCTACACAATAGTCATAAAATAATTCAGATGAATTCTTTGAGGTAACTGACATTGCATCATCAGTCATTGAATCACAGAAAGGTGTTAAAGAAGAAAATAATGAGGATATAGAAAATCAAGCAAATACTACTGCAGCAACAAAATAGAGCACCGAAACAAATGACCACCTAGAATTCCTCGACCAAGAACTACCGCATTCCATAGAGATAGATACACTAAAAAATGTGGAGGATGCAAAAGAAGAAGAAATCCATAGTGAAGATGACCAGATAGATGTATCAGAGTTTATCATGAAAAATCCAACTTATCCTGCAAATATTAAGGATAAACCTGTTGTTCAAAAACAAGCTCCTCCTAAAAGATCGTTACAAAGCAATATGTAAATCAAATAAGTCTTATTACTTGGAATATTAGGGGTATGAACACACCACAAAGTGGATAGGCTCTTAGATGAAATAAGCTAACAATTGTTGGCTTGATAGAAAACAAGCTAAACAATGATAATCTTACTTAGATGAAAAATCCCAACAAATTGGCATGCTGTAACTAACAATACATCTCAGGTGAAAGGGCGAATACAAGTCATTTGGGATACTACGATTTGGTGCATCTCTATTTTATCATCCTCTACTCAACATATTACTATGAATGCAATCAACACTGGTGTTACTTCTATATGTATGTATGTCTATTTTCATTTGCATGTTATTTTGTTTAAAAATATATAATCAAACTATAACGGTTTATGACTGATTGCTGAACTACTAGAGGGTTTGTGTTACTTCTATGTGTAGTTCGCTGTAGCATGGAAGTATCCATCCATGTCTAAGATTGCTGAACTCACTGGTCATACCTCTAGAGTGCTCTTCATGGCCCAGGTATAACATATACATTGATTATTTTACTTTGATTTAGTAAATTTTATCATTTTGCAATTCAATGTAACATAACTCGAGTTGTAAATATATCTAGAGTCCTGATGTGTGCATAGTATCTTCAGCTGCGGAAGATGAGACATTAAGATTTTGGAATGTTTTCGGAACACCTCAAGTTGCAAAACGTGCTCCTAAAGCCACTACTGGACCATTCAGCAGTATCAACCTTATTAGGTAATTAAATTACCAGTAGCAAATATGACACCGGAGATGCAATTCGGGACTTACCACAATCTTCCACATTTGTGTACTGAGGTATTTTTGTAATTTTTAAACATCTTTCATCATTTGCTTACTTATATATGTTCTTATGCATGCTGATATACTTTGCTTCGTTGATATGCAGGCGATGATGCGTTCGAGTAGGCTTAAAAAGCTAAGTATTCCAACATTATTTATCTTTGATTCTATCTTATATTATAATTAGTATTTATATTATAGTTCGAATGTCTGGTTTATTTACTTTGGTTACATCTCTCGTAGTTGTTCTATGTTTAGGTTTTATTTGCCATTTTTTGCATTTTTATCTGATAGTTGTTTTAAGTTCATATGTCTAGGTAAGAATCTTATGCAATGTTATGAATGCATACGAGCATATTTAATGCAAATTTATCTTTTTTTTCAAGGGTATCCATCATCTTTTCCACTTCTTGGTCATTTCACTATGGTTTTTAGGGAGCAGCAGTACGCGGAGGGATTGCCTTATCAAATTTTGGTTTCGGTTTCCAAGGTAATTTGTGAAAACTTTTTTTTATGTGTTCAAACTTTTCAACAATTTGAGTCGAACGAAAGATAGTACTATAGTTTTGATACATGTAAATAAGTTATATTTCTTGGCTTGTTAGCAACTGTTCAAAATTATAGTCTTCGTTTAATTTAATGGAGTTTCTGTTTATTTCTTTGTAGATGGATGCTTATCCTATATTCATTGTATGGCTGATGAACCTCTCTTCAAATCAAGGGAAGGCAATTCTGCTCTATCTCGTTACTTGTGAACACAATGCAGAAATGCAAACTAGAAAGCAATTCTGGTCTCTCATTTATTACTTGTGAACACAATGAATAGCAGTTACAGTCTGAAAACTGAAACTTGGATTGAAAATGCAAGAGAAGTTTAAGTCTTTTGACCAACTCCATATGTGGCAGCACGGCAGTCTTCTTCCTCCATTTCTTCAGACATTCATAGCAGCAAATATTTCATGTCATCTTCATCCGTGTCTTCTTCATTGTAGTCTTCTTCAAACATGCATATGTAGCAGTAAATATTCCATGCCATCTTCATCCATGTCTTCATACACTCGTAGCAACAAACACTTCATGCATTGAATCCGCCTGATTTCGTCATGAGGTAAAAAAAGGATCATTTTTACTATGTACAAGTTCATGTTATTGGTTATTGACAGTTCAATTGATGCACGTGTTGGGTTACACAAAGTTATTGTACCAGAAGATCCACACTTATCATCTAATAAGACTCGTAAGAAGGTATGGCATGATGCTAATTCTTTTTTTATTGAGAGAAAGCATATTAGTTCTTACTAACATGTTTATTTGTTGTAAATATTTACTCCCTTTTCTGTTTCTGTAGAGCAATGCAACAAAATTCCCAAATGATGTTGAACTCCATGAACATCACACAAGGACAGACATTGATGAGCTAAAGATTTTGTATGGAAAGGTCCCTCTTTATTTCATTTTATGTTTCATGCTTTTAATACTGTTTAATTCCAAGTGTATGAACCATTATGCTACTAAAATTATACTAAATGATTGTACTAAAGATCTGAATTATGCTACTAAAATGAATGTATGAACCATTATTTTGTATAGATTATTAACACTGTAATTGATATATGCTTGTTTTGGTATAATGTTATTCAGTTTGTATTTGCCATCAAATTTAATTTTGAATGATTGTAATATTGCATGCAATAATTGTTTGTTATAATCAATAATATATATATATATATATATATATATTGTCTATTTGAGTACTGTAATAGTGATTTCTGGGAATGGCTTTTTTGCATCAGGTATTAATAGCTGATGCAATAGAGGGATTAGTTTGCATCGGTTGTTATAAAAACCGATGCAACTTGAGGGCTGTGTCCAAGCAACCAACCATATTTTGCATCAGTTGTTAGTAACAACCGATGCAAAAAGGATCTTTTTGCATCGGTTTTAGAACTGATGCAAAACTGTTAAGCCTGTTGCATCGGTTGCATATGCATCAGATGTTGAACGGATGCAAAAGGGGGGTAAACAACCGATGCAAATGACATGTTTTGTAGTAGTGTTATTCACTGTCTTTTATCATATCTTTTCACTCTCATTTTCATATTCGGACTCTCTCTTCAAAACTTCAGGCTCTCTACTCTCTACTTTAATGGCTTCTTCAAGCAACCCCTCCACCATGAGAATTTTCAGAAAGATAAAAGAGCAACTCTTCAATGATCCGGAGGCAATAAAAGCATACATCAGTTATGCTAATTATGCCAAAGTCCATCCCGGAAAGTGTGCTATCTTTCAAGATTTTTCTTCTTATGAAATTGATTCTCTTTTTGCAAACAATCAAATTCTTAGTCTTGTTGATGCTTCTCAAAATGATTTTGTTTGCTATCCAAATCTTGTCAAAATTTTCTATGCTAATTTAAACCGTGGATTTTATAACGAAAATGAGGATGAAATTTGGAGTAGTGTCAAAGGCAGTAGAATTGTTTTGAATTGTGATCTTTTGGGTACCATTCTCAATTGTAGGAGTACGGGAATGGATCTTTCTAGTTTTAAAAACGATGAAAATGATCGTGAGATATTTCATCACATTTTTGAAGGAAATGATGATTTTGAATTTAAAAATCGAAACTTTCGACCAAAAGCAAGAATTGTCAATCTTCTTTTGCAACATACTTTGACCCCAAGATCGGGGAATTTTAACAATCCTACTTCAAATTTGCAAAGCATTTTTTGCTATTTTTGGAAATTATGACATTAATTGGGCGCAAGTTATTTTGGATGAACTTTGTCCTAAAAATCTTGAAATGGGTGAGAACACTTTGTATCATGGAATTTATCTCACTCAGATTTTTAACTATTTTGGAGTGGATTTCAAAGGCGAAGAATTTGTTTCTAGAAAAGTTTTCAATCATTCCAATATTTCGCTTATGAAAATTCCATTTGTTTTTCAACCTTATGAGACTCTTGCCGAAATTGAAGAGAGTTTGGCTCATGAGGAAATGGAAGAAGAGGAAGAGGAAGAGGAAGAAGAAGGGGATGAAATGGAAATTTAAGAAGAAGAAGAAGAAGGTGAAACCTCTTTGGAAAGCATCGACTATCTTCCTAATCCATCCAACAAAACCCTTCTCAAAAACCAAAAGATGATTGTTAAGAATCAATGGATTCTTAAACGATCCGTTAATAAGAAGTTAGACAAAATTTCATCCAAGATGAACATGTTCATTTCCAAAGTCAGCAAGAAACTTTGACTTTCTTCATCGTCATCATCCTCTAATTAGTTCTACCTTTTCGTATCTTTTTGTATTTGTTTTAGTTTATTTTGATTTGAATGTTCGTGTAGTTCTTCATGATTAATCGTTGTATCGTCTTAGAATAAAATGAAATGAAATTTCTTTTCTGTTATCTAGCCTATCTTATCTCCAGAATAAATGTTAGTATATTATATAAATATATACATACACGCACAATTATTCACAAAATCAAAATAAATCATCAAGTTTCACTACACCATGTCGACATACCCCCTATGACCATGTCGACATGTACTGGTTAGAAATGACAATTCATTTTGAATTTGAAATTTGAATAACTACCATATGTCTATTGATTTCAAACGAATTTCTACACCTAATAAATACCTATCTCTTTCAGAATTCATCATTGAGTGTTATTTCTTATCTTCTTTATCTCTCATTCTTCTCACAACTTCAAATATGGCTAATCCAATTCATAACTTATCTGAGAGTCTTGAAGAAACTCTTAATTCATTCAAGAATATTCTCTCGTTCATTCTTCGTAACCAGCGATACTTAGAATTGAGTCAAATGCAGATGATCAAGGAGCAAGAAAGGCATTTCGATGCGATACGATGGATGATTTCCTCCCTGCACAAGGATGATAACGAAGCAAGTCCTCCAGCCTCTCTCACCAATTACAATGAAAATTGGGATGCTATTAAAGCAGACCCTATTTTTGGAGAAGAAGGACGGGTGGAATTTCCTCGTAACGTTTGATTTTATTTGGTTGCTTTGTTTGAATTGTTTGCTTTGATTGATTTGATTTCATTAGCTTTGGCTTGGTTTGATATTTATTGATATTTAATGTGGATTGATGTTTGTTTTACAAAACATGTATAATTATACATTGATATGTATATAATCATTAATTCATTATTGTGTCTATCAATATAATTATCTCTTAATCTATATTCCATTGTATAAGTTTATTAATGCAGGAATCTTATCCAAGAATGAGGGGGAGTTATATAGTTTGGAGATGGTTTTTTGTTGATGACAAAGGGGGAGAAGTATAAAATAGAATAGTTAGGCATAGATTAAGGGGGAGTTATTAGGATAGAAGTAATATTTTGTAAACAAAGGTTGTCATCATCAAAAGGGGGGAGATTGTTAGTCCGTGAGATGATGGTTTGATGACAACAACCTTAGAATAAATTATAAAATATAAATACTAACAATATAAGTTTAGATATATGTATATGCAGGATTTAACCATGCAAGTACCATGAATGAATACTGTACAGTATAAAGATTCAAGATATCAAGATTGAAGACTCATGAGTATCAAGATTATCAAGAGTTCAAGAATTCAAGTAATTTATTTTTTAATTAGGAATTTTGTTAAAACTCCTAGAAAAGCACTGGCATCTTAAAATCCAATTTATTCATGGAATGGAATCCACTTCGAGCATGTTAAAGGGATGGAACCCTAAGTAGGATGGAACCTACGAAAAATCTAGTGGAACATTGTTTTGTATCCGCTAACTTTTTATTCAAAATGATTTTTCAAAATTATATCTTGATTTCAAAATGATTTCAAAACCTTTCTTTTAAAAGAATCAAAAACATCTATCCTGATTTCAAATACTTTTAGCCTCAAAATAATCTTGAATTTCAAAATCAACTTATCCTTGGTTTTAAACTATCCTTGGTTTTAAACTATCTTTTAAAATAAAAGTATATTTAAATTTTTTATTTAAATATAAAATTATAGTAAAATTTTATATATACCAAAATATTATTTTATATATTTATTTATGTATTTCAACTATATTTAAGAATATTTATCAAAAATAAAAATAGTTTTAAAATAAGATAAATTTCAAAGAAAAACAAAACATCAAAAATTCCTTTAGGATGTCGACATGCCCAAATACCCCATGTCGACATAGTGTCAGTTGAGTTCAAAATTTAAATTTCAAAAGAAGTGTATATTCGTCATAACTCTTCATGAATGGACATAGCTGTTGTTCCTCTATAAATAGGGGTTGGTTTCAAAGAATTTCGATATAGTTTTTTTGGTTTTTCACTCCCCTTCTTCTTCCACATTTCTATATACATATTCTTACCATTACTCTGCCGAAATCAACATTGAATCTAGCTAGATCATTTCTGTTTTGATTCTCTATCACTATCTCAATAAGATCCTCAGTGCTATTTAGAGTTATAGGCTTTTTATAATCAACTTAGCAAGAAAAGGTGTGATTGTAGCCTTGGAAATCAATCAACCGAGATAAGATGTGATTGTAGCCTTGGGAAATCAATTGGGTGAACTTGTTGCCCGTGAAATCATGTATCCCTATCCAGAGGATTGTGATTCTGGAGGGTGTATCTTTTTGCCTTGAAATTGAGGGTGTAATTATACAATTGCTTTTGAAAAGAAATCTGTACTTATGTGCGGGACTGGATGCAGGGTAACTCCGAACCAGTAAAGTCCGGTGTGCTCTTTCCTTTACTTCTTTTACTTTATTTCTGCATCTGTGTTTGTTTCTGTGATCATATCTATGTCTGAATATTTCATACATCTATGTTCAAATTAACATAAACCTAAAAAGATTTAGTAAGTCTTTCACCCCCTCCCCCCCCCCCTCTAGTGTTAATCCTAACCTTAAGATTCGTAATCCGTATTTCTCACATTAAATACATATGTGATATGAAGATTATACAGATAAATATTGCACGATATAGATCAACAGTTTAAGTGCATATGTGATATGCACCATATAATTTAATAATAAAAAATATCATCATAACTACATAATGATAAAGCAGATAAACATAAACAAATAAACTAATTTAACTGACTACATAACCTAAATGAAACAAAAAAATTATAAAAAACTTAATATAACAACATAATCATATCCCTATTTTACTAAAACACAACTGTATGACTAAAATTGATCATACTACATAAAATAATAACAACATTGAACAAAAATATGTGCATAAATAAGCGAAATATAGAACAAATATACCATCTTAGAATCAAAAAGTTTTCCATGCCACGCACAGAACAAAGAACCTTCTTCTGTTTTTTCATCACATTTTTTAATCTTACATTTCGAAACACTACGCTAAGAACTCTCAATTTCACCTATAGCCTCCGCACTCTTATTTTTTGTCACCTTCATTCGAATTTAATTTTAATTTCAATACTTGAAAATACAAATCGCTGATAAACGAGATTGAGTGGAAATTCCTAGGGTTTAAAAAGGATTTTATGTTTAAAAGAAAACAAGTTGAAAAAAACACAATTCGTATTACATAAACGAGAAAGTGTATACGTATAGGCAAAAAACGAGGGCAAATAAGTAAATTTACGTCACATAGACTAAATTTACAAAAAAATAGCTGTATCAAAAATAACTACAGACATTTTTGATATTATTCTAAAAACTTGCGTGGTTGTCTGCTTTAATTTCTATGACTAATATACACAATAGTTTATAAAAACATCACATAAGTCAAAAAATAACATATATTATTACTAAATTATTAATGTAAACTTCATAATAATACATCAGCCTAGCAGAAAACAAACAACATACAGTCATTCAAGAAAACATACATATATAACATCATAAACACTAAATAATTGTAAAATATTCTGCATTTATAAACAAAAATTTAGTGTTTGATTATTACGTTAAAAAACAAAACAAAATTGCTACATCTGTTTCAAAGGACAAGTCCTTTTATTGTGACCCAACTTCTTGCATAAACTGCATCTAGTTGTCTTTATAATTTCACCAGCAAATTTAATTCCATTAGAAGCAGATGGACGACCCGTCATTCTTCTACCTTTAGGAGGTGCTATATCAACATCATCAGGCAAGACACTTTCCTTCATTAAGTTTATAGTTGGATTGATAGGATGAGAATAAGTTGGTCGAAAATACACCATTTGCAATAATCTTCAATTAAATCATACACATTCAGCTTTTCACGACTCATGGTACATTTAACAACTGAGCAGAAGGAAAGCCATAGATTTTCCACATATTACAAGAACAAACCCATTTATATAAGTCAACAACTTGATGAACTAGTGAATGAACTTCAAATATAAGTTCATTATATTCAATAATAAGCCATCTAGATCCCTCCAAATGAAGATTTCTTAGCCGAGTCTCATTCACTGGACATAAAATACTATTCCAACCATCAGCAAGTTCTTGACTTCACACATAAGCTTCATTAACTTGACTCTAATTTTATCCAAACAAGTAGTGATTGGTAAATGCCTTCCTTTCAAAATCCATTTGTTAAAACTCTCAGAGCAATTAGATGACATTTCACCATAACGACATTGAGGAAAAAATACATTAGCAAATGTTTCAAAAGGAATTCCATTCGAAAAAATTGCAACAATATGACCACCAACGTCCTTAAAAGTTCCCAATGCTATATTGAAATCATACAAATTAGAAGCATAAAATAACGTGTGCAAATAGATCTATCAAATATCTGGAAAATTCAGACTTTAAAGCAACTTTCAAATTATTGCTCAAATAATAGAAACAGGAACCATGAGCTGAATTGGGAAACACTTTTGGAACAACAACAAGAAGACCAAGACGATGGTCAGAGATACAAAAAAATTTTCTAAGATCATCTTTCAAAAAGTCTTTAAGCTGTTCACAATACCAAATCCAATTATTTTCCTCCTCTCAAGAAACAATTACGATAGCTATAGGGAAGAAACCTAATAAAATAATAAACAAAATAAATAATTGAGTGAAAAAACAAATTATTGCTCGGATAAAAAAGAAATAATTGTCAACAAGTACAAAATAATATAAAACAATTTATAACATATGTTTATTCACAATCAATATGACCTTGTCCGTATAGGAATTGAGTAATGGCGGCTTCTTCCCCTCCTCTTTCCCCGATCCCTCCTCCCCCTCCGATCCTTCCTCCTTCTCCTCCTCCTCCGTTCCATCCTCCTTCTCCCCCTCCGTTCCATCCTCCTTTTCCTTCTCCTTCTTCCTCGATCCCACATCCCTCTTCTCAGTTCCCTTCCTCTGCTCCTTATCCCTCTCTCTCTCAACTCTCTTTTTCTTCCATTTCTCCACATCCTTCATTTTGTCCTTCGAATTCCTTGATTTCTCCTAATTCTTTGTCTGATTTGAATACATGTCTGGATTCTGGAAATCTTTCTTCCTCTTTTTTGGATAAGCATTTTCCTTCTTTGTCTAATAATGTGGTTTCTGGGATGAATATTAAGCAGGATAACCCTTCTTTGTCTTCTAATTCTTTTTTAAATTGGTCTTCATTATTCAAGAAGAAGCCTAAGAATGCTGGATCTTTTGTGCCTAGGCATTTTGATATCTTGAAAAATGGAGTTCCTAATGCTCTTCCTGAAGAGGTTAAAAATGAAGGTATGAATTTTTGGAGTAATCATTTAGTTGGATTTTTCCTGGATGGCCCTCTTTCTTATCTGACTGTTTCAAGGCATTTAAGAAGTATTTGGAGATTGCAAGGTGAAGTTGACATTAAATCTGATAATGAGAATTTCTTTTTCAACTTTTCAAATGATCAAGATTGAATGAAAATCTTGCAATCTGATCCTATTTTCATTAAAGGTAAAATGTTCATTATTACTACATGGGATCCAGCTTATGGTTACTTTCAAGAATCCATTAAAAAGTTCCAGTATGGGTTCATTTCTATAGGATACCTTTGATTGCTTGGACTTTAATTGGTATAAACTGGTTAGCATGTCATGTAGGAAAACTAATTTGTCTTGATGAAAGTACTGAAAGACTAACTAGATTCAAGTATGCTAAAGCTTTGACTGAAGTTTCCCCGGATCAAGAACTACCTGATTTCATTCCCATTGATGGATTAGGTGAATGTTGTCCTTATGTTAAAGTTGAATATGATTGGAGACCAAAAATTTGTAGTAAATGTAAAGTGTTTGGTCATGAAACACTATATTGTTCTGGAAATAATAAGATAAAAGGAAATAATATTCAGTCTGGTAAAGATAATGAGGTTAACAGAGAATGCATAGAACAAGCAAATGATGGAGAAAAGGTACAAATATCTAACATTACTGGAAAATTCAAGATGAAATCTTCAAAAGTGTGGAAAAGAAAGGAAAAGGAACAAATTATAGGTAGCAATAATTTGGACTTTAATTTGGATGATCAACATGATGTTGTTGGAGTTATGAATGTAGGTCTTGATCAGTATAAGCATTAGGAAGTAGAATTAAATGGTGGTAATATGGTATCTGATATTAAATCTGTGGAATTGGGTAATAAGGAAAACATTCAAACATCAAATGCTTTTCTTGTTTTATCTGATTTAGATGAAGAAGTGGTCAAAAATGGGTCAATAATTCACTCTGGAAATAAGCAAATTAGTAATGATTTTACTGTGAATTGTAATACTATAGATGCTAGTGTGCATGCTTCTGTAGTGCATTCTGAAAATTTAGCCAGTAATCCTGATATTATTAATGATATTCATAAGGAAACAGTGAACAATGAAGTAATTCCTGAGCAAACCTCACCTTATATCAATATATTACCTCCTAATCATCTGATTCTTCCTCCACCATGCAATTCAAGGGATAATTCTGATGAACAAGTTGTATCTAATAAAAATGGAAGAAAAGGAAAAAATAAAGTCTCATTTCATGAAATTTCAGAGGACCTAAATAATGGGAAAAATTATAGCATTGATGAAATATTGCCAAGGAATAATAACGAGCCTGCATCATTCAAGTATACATCTGCCCAATCCAGTAGCATTAGACATACAAGGAAACATCCATCTATACTTATTTCTCCTAAACAGTTATGAAATCAAGCAATAACATAGCATATTGGAATATCAGAGGAGGTCATCTACCATCAAAACAAGTTGAAGTGAAGCATTTTATTAGAAATCAAAAGATACAATTGCTAGTCATTGGTGAAACCAAGTTAAATAAGGAAAAATCTGTCTTGGCATGTAAATATATTGCTCCTGATTGGAAATATGAAGATAATTTACAAAGTGCCCCTTATGGAAGATTATTGGTTTTGTTGAATCCAGATGTATTCAATCTGACAAAGCTGCAGGAGAATGATCAGTTCATTCATTTCAATGTTGTTTCTCTATCTTCAAATACTTCATTTTTTTTTACCTCAGTTTATGCTCAAAATAACCTTGAAAAAAGACTACCTTTCTTATCTAATCTCTCTTCTTTATCTCATCCTATTTTGCCATGGATTGTTCTCGGTGATTTTAATTGTATGTTTTCCTCTGATCAAAAAATTGGAGGAAATCCACTATCTCTTAAGGACATTGCACCTTTAAACCAAACTCTTATCGAATCTTCCCTCTGTCATATTCCTTCTTTTGGAGCTGTGTTTACATGGAATAATAAAAGTAATCTTGGCCCTAGAACTTTTTGTAAGCTTGATCATGCATTTCACAATATTCACTCTATTAACCAATGGCCAAACCTTTTTGCAAATTCTTAGAACCCACTGTTTCTGATCACTCTCCAATTATCTTATCCTGGGGGGATAATACTACTAATAGAAATCCATCTTTCAAATTTTTCAAAACTTGGACTAATCATAAATTTTTTATGAGCATTGTTATGCAGGTTTGGTAGGAGGAAATTTATGGAAATCCTCTTCATATTTTAAAAGCTAAACTGCAAAGATTAAAGTTAAAGCTTAAAATTTGGGCTAAGGAGAATTTTGGTGATGGCTCTAATATCTCAAATGGTATAAGGGAAAAACTAATTATTATTAAGCAACAGCTTCATGATGATCCTTTGAATACAACTTTAGCTAACCAAGAAGCAGCCATATCAAAAAACTTAATAGAAGATTTAGAGTTAGAAGCTCTAATGAAGAAAGAAAGACTGCATGAGGTTATTGACAAACTAGGTGATAGGAATACAAAATATTATCATAACTTGATCAAGATCAAGCAAAGCAAAGAAAGAATTATGAGTATAACTGATATGAATGGAGTTATTCAAGATAGTGATGATTCTATCTCCAAAGCCTTTATTGATTTTTTCTCATCTGTTCTTGCCAATTCTTCTCCTATGATTCCAACTCTATCTCCCTTACTTTCTATGCATCTACCCTTTCTGAGTGATAAGCAAGCAAGTGATTTGATAAGTGAAATTCTACCTGAGGAAATTAAATCTGCAATTTTTTCATTAAATTCTAATAGTAGTGGGGGCCCAGATGGTTTCAATGCTTTCTTCTTTCAACACACTTGGAAAATAATAAAGCATGATGTAATCAAAGTAGTTCTTTATTTCTTTACACATAATAAACTATCAACCGGCATCAATTCTACTAATATAGCCCTTATCCCGAAAACTCCAAATGCAAGTTGTGTTTCTGATTTCAGACCAATCTCTTGTTGTAATGTCTTGTACAAGATTATATCCAAAGTTATTGCTAATAGAATTCAGAATATCATGTCTTCAATAATATCTACAAATCAAGTGGCTTTTATGCCTAATAGAAATATCAGTGACAATATAATGCTCATTCAAGAACTTTTAAGAGGATATGGATCAGAGAATATTTCACCAAGATGTATGTTAAAGCTTGATATACAGAAAGCCTTTGATTCTATCTCATGGAGCTCTACTATAGCAATCCTTTCGAGAATGAATTTCCCAAAACATATGCTTGCTTGGATATATACTTGTATTTCTTCATCTCATTTTTTCATACTAAGGAATGGATGTTCAAAAGGTTTCTTCAAAGATACTCAAGCGGTTCGGCAAGGAGATCCTATATCTGCATATTTATTCATTATTGTAATGGAAGTTTTAAATTCTTTGTTTCTTGAGCAAGTGAAATCCAAAAAATTAGAGCTACATCCAATGTGCAAAGAACCTCTCATCACTCATTTACTTTTTGCTGATGATCTTGTTATCTTCACAAAGCCAACATCTTCAAATATTAATGCTATTCTTGAGGTAATGGATAATTTCTATACTGTTACAGGGTTAAAGATAAATTTTAGTAAATCTCATATATTGGTTGCTGGACTTAATGAAAGTTTGAAAGCTGAAATTATTAATTTCCCTGGCCTTAAAGAAATTCAAAATAATACAAAGTACCTTGGATTACCTCTTATATGTGCCAGAATTACAAAAACTGACTATTTACCTCTGTATGAAAAAATTACAAGAAAGCTTTCTTTATGGACAAATACAAAATTATCTCAAGCTGGAAGATTGGTTGTTATACAAAGTATTGCATCAGCCATGACAAATTATTGGATGAGGCATTTTATTCTTCCATGCAAACTCATTTCTATGATAAATAGTGCTCTTAACCGATTTTTATGGCATGGTGATCCATTCTCAAAAAAAATGGTACCTATATCCTTCAGCAAAATTCAATTACCAAAGGAATATGGGGGTCTGGGGATAGTAAATCTTAAGATATGGAATTCTGCAGCTTTCTCTACCTACTTTAACAAGATTTTATCTAGAACTGAGGACTTATGGACACAATGGACTATTAAAAATCTCATAAAAGGAAAGGCTTTCTGGTTAATGGAAGTTCCTAACCTTTGTAGCTGGAGTTGGCGAAATATTCTAACATTAAGACCTCTTTTCTTATCAATCATTCAATGTAATCCAACTGTGGATAATGATCTTCTTTTTTGGTCTTCACCATGGGCTAAACCTGGCTTGATTCTTCAGGAAAACCTTCCTCATTCTTTAGTTATGCTATTAGGTATTCCTATCAAAGGCAAAGTATCTACTCTTATTACTGATGGTTCAATTTCTCTGCCTTATTGTAGTTCTTTTCAAGTCCGGTCTCTATGGCAACATATTCAATCCCTGTCACTCCCTTCTTCTAACATTAAAGTATTATGGACAAACAAAAGGAAAAAAGCATGAAGTTTCACTAGTATATAATGCTCTGTTAAATCAAACAGACAAATTTCCATAGGCTACAAGAATCTGAAATCCCCTGCCAAGGAAAATTTTTGTTATGGAAAGTCATGGCTAATGCTATTAACACAAAACAGAAGTTGGCAAGTATGGGTATCGTTAACAATGAAGATTGTGTATTCTGTCATAGGCATCCTGAAACTAATACTCATATTTTTTTTGAATGCTATTTTACATTTGGAATCTGGTGTAGGCTACTATCAAATGGTGATTTTCATAAACCATTCAAAAGATCGAAATTTGAATAGTTTAATATTTTCAAAGCTACATGGTGGAAATCCCCGAAGACAGATGTTTTAATGATTATGCTGAAGGTTTTTGTATATGAAATCTGGAGGGAAAGAAATAGGAGGATTTTTGATTTGAAGGTGGAATCTGCTGCAACTGTGTATAATATTATTGACAGGAAAATTCGAAATAGGTTAAGAAGGTTGTAACGATATATTTCATGTCATCTGGGCAATCATGTTTCACACTGTTTTTCTGTTATGTAATTTTTTGTATGTGATGTAATTCATAGTTTGTATCATGTATGTGCATGTAATGATAAACGAGTTATCTAATAAAATTGGGCAGGGCTCCCTTAGCCCATTGCTTTTCAAAATATGACCTTGTCCGCATTTACTTAAAATAATTACATTCAAACTACAAACATTGCATCATCTAAGTGCACTTTTTTACTGCATTACATTTATGCAATTAAATATTTCACCTTTTAAATGTATTTTCTAACCGCATATTGTATACGCAGTTAAGTATTTCATGGATTTTGAAACACATGACACATATGTGAAATGAAATGCATTTAAAATTTACATAATGATATGCTGTATTTATTAACTGCATATCAAATATGCGGTCTAAAAATGCACTTACATGATGTAATTTATAATCGCATATCAAAAGATGTATGCATCTATTCTGAATAATTTCATGTATGTATACAATTCTGATATGCAACTATTCTGAATAAAGGCATTTCTTTATGCAATTATAATTAGAATCTCGTAAATTTTTTACTACATAAGTGATATCTGCAAAAAAATCTGCAAAAATTGAGAATGATTGCATAAATACTACAAATATTGTCAATATTTTCAGTAAAGCATATAATTGTAAATGATTGCAATTTTTCCTGCGGTCATTCTCAATATTTGCAGAAATGTCTACAAATACAGAAAATACTTGTATAAATCATTTCAAATATTGTCAACGTTTACTGTAAAACTCTAGTTGCACATATAAAAATGTAAGAATTTTTTCAAAAAAATATTTATTTTATTTTTATGAAATGATTTTGAAAATTTGCAGTTACTACTGCAATTATTATTAAAAATTGCAGAAATCTCTAAAAATATAAAGAATTTTTCTAGAATTTGTGCAAATATTGTCAAATTTTGCAACAAAAAATAGTAAAAATATATGTTGGAGCAGAAAGAGTTTTTTGAATTGAAATAAAACAGCAAATTTTAAACTAAATGCACATATATCAGCAATAAATTAGAATAACTACACATAGTAATACACATAAATAATAAACTTAAAGCAAAAAACATACCTTCATTGTCATTTTTACTTGTAGCAGCCATTAAACAACCATGAGCTTTTCCCTTCATAAAAGTAGCATCAACTAATAATAATGGCTGACAAAATTGAAAACCATAAGCACAAGCTTCAAAACCGACGTAAACTCTCTCAAATCGATGAGCACTATAGTTTTTCTCCAAAACAACTTTACTACCAGATTAGTCTCAAGAACAGAATCACAAAAGGACTTCAAATGATGATAAGATATCATATCACTGCCATGTTAATCCTCTAAAGCCAACCTTTTCCCAGTATAAGCAAAATAATACTATACTCAGTTTGAAAAAGATTAATAATGTCCTTGGCCTTCATCAATGGATTTGCTTGAATATGATCATAAATCAAAATTTTGATCAATTTACTACCAACAAGAGGATCATTTATATTTGAAATTCAAGCACCACAAGAATGCTCAGGTTGTAATCTCTTTATAAAAAAATACCCAGGAAGATTAAACTTAAGAAAAACATGTATCCTAAAGCCACATTTATATCAAGAACAAACAGCAGTAACTTTTTCCCTGTCATTCTTTACCAAGTTAAGCTTGTACCCATTCTTACTGCTATACATCATCAAATGAAGCCTAAATTCAGTAGCACCACCTGCAAACTATTGACCAACATCCATAAAGACAGATCGATTGTAATCATTTCTCAATAACTGTCTAAATTAAATATTAAAATCACCTGTGGTGCCAACTGATGAGACACTATTACAACCAACAGCCTCTGATCTAATACTATCAACATTGTTTGCTGAAGAGCCAGTGAGAACTACGTCAATAAAATTAACTAAATAATTCTCGTGATTATGAGCGGATAATAACAAGATAGATTGAAGATTAGAATTAGTTTCAATATTCCTTCTCATACCATCGCTAATATGATATAAGTCAAATGTTTGTAAACTTAAACCAGACCATTTTTCACAAATAGCTTTTCTCAACATAACAAATGAATTATCAAAATGAACGCGTAAAGAAAAGCTACTGTGTCCGAACTTCAATAGCACTAGAACACCATTCTTACCAGTAATACTGTAAAATAAAATATGAAAACATCGGTACAAAAACAAAGTAATAAACAATTCACTTAAAAAAATACAATTATATATAATGGGAAACTCAACTATAATGATTCAAAATGATTGTAGAGAAATCTTCAATCATTTACAATAATGGCGAACAACACTGTAGTTATATGAAAATCAATACAGAACAATTAAAATCACAATGCTACACATGGAATCAAATCTTCTATTGTTAACTATTGTTCATAATTGTTGTTCTATTGTAGTTGTTATTTAACTATATTTTAAACTTATTACAAACAATGCAATTATGACTGCATTTCAAACAAACTGTATAAATATATTTTTTAACTTCATTATGGTAAAAAGTTACAACTGCATTTCGATAGTGTAGTTAAAAATTGCATTAAACTGCTAATTTTTAAACTGCATATCAAATATGTAGTCGAAAAATGCATTTAAATGGTGTGATTTATAACTTGCAATTTATAACTTTATAAGTAAAATGCAATTAAAGATGCTATTATTCCTGATAATTGAAAAGATGTATGCACATTAATTGTAAAAATGTATGCATTTATTCTAAATAATTGCATGTATCTCTGTAATTATGATAAAAATCTTGTGAATTTCTAACTCCATAAGTAAAATGCAACAAAAATATTCACCATTTAAATACATTTTGTAACTACATACGTGGTATGCAATTAAAATCACATTTAACAGCTTCCTTTTTTTTAACAGTCAATTGTTCTACAAATTTGAACATTTTTAATATTTGCAGATTTCTCTACTATTATTAAGAATAATTACAGAAAAAACAAAAATTATTTTGAATAATTGTTTACTTATGAGCTATTATTCACTAAAAACCATTTATATTCTTCAATGCATGTCTACATTAATTTCAATTCAAAAAACTGTTGCAACTCAACATATATTATAATATTTTTTTACTAAAAATATAGAACATAATTATAGAATTCTAAGAAGAAAGAAAATCTCAATGCTTACAGAATTTTAAGAAATTATGTTTTGAAGGATAATTCATTGCAGTATAAGCGATGGTCAAAGTGCATGTGATTGACTCATAAAAAGTAGTTACATCCTTATCTATTTGCAACAAGCAGACAAAAATTATTGTATTCATGTGATTGACTCCATTTTCAATTCTATATTTTGACCAAACTTATATAATTTGACCGGTTATATCTACGGTTGAATTTTTTTTGTATATTTATATTTTCTTCTTTACTCTATATTTTGTTCTTTAATAAAAAGTCATATCTTCATATTTTCTTCAATGTCTGTCTACAGTTATATTCTATGTTTTCTTATCTGGTTGACAATCCTTTTTAGTTTGAATATTGATGGTAATTTTTATGTGTTATTCCTTCGGTACTCAAACTAAAATGAATGCAACCTTGATAGCCTTTGTAATTACTAGTTCTCCACAATCTGTTTTTTATCTTCAAGTCTGCTTTCATGGTTATCAAGTCTTAATTCCTTAGATGTCAAGCAAGCTTTTAAAAGATTCAATGTCTAAATTGAACAAATCGTGGAGCAAATTGAAGAAAAGAAGGCTATCATAGAAGAGCTAATGATACAAATTGAGAAGGAAAATGAAGCCCATAGAATAGGCGTAGCCAAATTCCGGAAAAGAGAGGAAAAACTGAAGATACATATAGAAGCAAAAAGATCAAGCGTGGAAAGCTTTTTCCACAATCTCAACCTTTCAAGCACTAGCTAAATGATACATGTTCACATCTTGTATATATTAGTTTCCAAACTCGAGTTCTCAAACTAGAACTGAAATTTGCTGGGCAAGTTTTGTCTATAAATCAAAATCATAAAGAAATTGAAATACTAACAGTGATGAAGCTGAAAAATATGAAGTATTGGAAAACAAAAATTATGGTGAGGAAAAAAATGAACAAAATAATGAAGATATTGAGAAGGAGCAAAAAATTATTCAAGAAAAAAGATAATAGTAAAAAGAAAGATCATGGCAATCATGCTGATAATGATCACAGTCAATAAAGTGTCAAAGACAAAGATGATAAGAATAACTGCATAAAAGTCTGCAACAATTTTAAATAATTGCATATGACTCTGGAATTATTTTAAATTAAAATCGTAGTTACTCTTAAAAAATTACAAATATGTCTGAAAATATCCTGAAATAATTGTATGTATGTCTGTAATTATGTAAAGAATTTCATGAACTTATATCTGTATAACTGAAATACACATAAAAAATACAGCATTCAAGAGTTTTTTTTTATAACTGCATGTATGATATTTAGTTATAAATTGCATTCAACGGCTGCAATTTTTAACTGCATAGCAGATATGCAGTTAAAAATATGTACTTAAATGATGTATTCATAACTTCATAAGGGAAATAAACTTAACAATACAGTTATTATATTATTTAGAATAATTGAAAACATATTTTCAATTATAATGAATAGTTGCATACATCATATCAGTTATTTCTGCACTTATTTAATATAACTACAGAAAAGTCTTTAATAATTTAAATAATAATACAAAATATTGAACCTCTTTAATTTGTTAAACCACTTTAACTCATTTACAGTAATTACAAAAAAATCAGCCATTATTTACAATAACTGCCAGTAAGTCTACAATTATTAACATATCAAAATACAACATATACAATCACTCTTCTACGAATAGGATCAAACTTCTAACTATCAACACACATTTTTTTTAATATATATGTATCTACATATTATGAATATATTAATGAATAAATAAATAAATTTTATTTAAAATTTTATTTTATCATTATATATATAGGTTGATGTTTTATTCGTTAAAAATATTATATATATATATTATAGTATGCATATATAAATATATATTGTTAATATTTTATATATTTTTATAAATTTCATACACACACATATATATGTTTAAATATTTTCATTTGCACAAAATTATTTAAACAAAATTACTATACACACAGATATATGTGTGTGCACGCGCGTGTGTGTTATTTGTATAAGTAATAAGTTTAAATACATACATATATTTGAACAACGTACAATATATATCGGATGAGCTAACGTGTCTGTTGCATTGTAAATCCTAACATCTGTATATGGACAAGTTATACCTTACGTGGGATATCATGTTACTCATGCATACACATGCATGCATACATAAATACATGCATATGATACATATGTGTATATTTATATGTATTGATATATAAATTAAATATAGCCATATAAACTTATAAATTCAAACAAAATAAGATATTGTATTTAAATAAATTTTTAATTTTTTTTTAAATGAATTAAACTTTATAGGTACAATAAAGATCCATTAGGATAATTTTATTTGCATGAAATTCAACGTTGGTATTTTTAACATGCAATGCTTCGGTTAATCGTGGTTAACCGATTATTATTTAATCAGTCAAAGTGAATGGTTAATCGATTAAAGTGGACGATTTGGTGGAATGATCCAAATTAACGAAGGTTCGGTTAAGTTATCCGTTATCCACCGTTACTAAATGGTTAATCATTTGAATTAACGAACCAACGTTTTATAATTAAATTTGTTTGAAAACAGACTCTAGAGCTAAAGACAAGTTCAGGTAGTGTATTTTAAACTTAAAATTGCTAAATTTTGGATGCCAGCGTACCATCGACGACCCGGGCCTTTTCTAGTGAGCTCATCAGATGCATATGCAAAATATTTCGCATTCCGCCCAGATATTGTGCCCTTCTAGCGGCCCGTTTATCAAACTAAAAAGAGGGCTAAATAAGCGTGTGCATTAAATTTAAGCAGGCCTAATATTAGTTCTCAATCACTGCATATATTTTTTCATATAAATAATTACAGGTTACAGATTTACACTTGTTGACTTGCGGCGTTGTTCATTAGCTAAATGCTTCCCGTCTGTAATTCATTCCAGGTTGAAATATATGTACCAAACGCTGCTATGCCTGATCTAGCAATACTCGTATATCTTTAATAATAGTTGTAATATATGTGAAATCTCAATTTTCTTTTTTTATGTCAGTACAAACTACCAAAAATGCCCCTCTATCTTAATATCATTTAAAAGTAGATATAACTTCTTTACAAATATTTTAAAATCCTATCCTTTAAAAATAAGATCTAATAAATAAACTTTCTTTACAAATTCAAAACGCCCCCATACAAATATTATCAAACATTATCACTTAAAAATATGATCTAACAAATATTAAATGCTACAAAATAATAAACGTCGTCATCACGCGAAGCGCATTCGGTGACGCTCGTATCATATATGCATATTATTCTTAAAGATGCGGGACCGTTCGTAGTTTATTTTTGGCGCGTTACCACTTGTCATGCGTGAACGCGCAGCCCCGTTTCCTCCAAATAGCTCTTCATTCCTCTTCCTTTCTTTTTCTATGGATTCTATCTTTCGTCACCTCCAACTCCACACCTTCAATTCAAAAGATCAACATTTTTTTACCTGTCAATCCAAATATATTTTCAGATAATTTTTATCCGTATCTACAATATGTATATTTTTTAAAAACTTTTTTGCATACTTTTATAATTTAATTTTTTAGAATGTCACGTAATGGCCAAGAGAGTCTACACAATGGTCGTCCGAAGCTACTTAAACTCTAATGAAATATGCTATAGAAGTGTAGATGCTTCCTGTAATAATAAAAAATAGTGCATAAAGCTGTAGTGGAAAAGTTCATCCGAGCTGTACATTGAAACGATTGACGAAAGAGAAGTTCGACATAAATACAATAATCTTATAAGAGAATGAATTAAATGTGAAAGTTTATGCAACGAAACTGGTTCTGATTAGGGTATTCAATGACAAAGTGTTATAGTCAGCGAGTAATAGTGGAACGACTGTATAAATGTATTTTATACATGCGTTATAATTACTTGTTGTATTGCATTTGTTATTGTTGTATTAATTTTTTTTTAATGATTTTGCTTGTAGGAGTTTGCACAAATTATTTTGAAATATAAAAGAGGACTGATTGACAATTTGAAGTTGTTGAAATAATCATTTCATAGGATGAATGCAACTGAACAAATATCGTATCGTCGACTGCTAGCGAAGAACTACCTCAACAACAAACTCGTTCATCATACAAATCCAATTTGATAGAACATTGCTTTTTGATGGGTTTTACAGTAAACTTGATGAAACGAATGCTCTCTGGACAATTCACTAAACATCCTCCATTGCAACAAACTATATATGTTGGTTCATCTTCCGGCGCTAATAAAATACATAGTTGAGGGAGAAGATGCCGTGGAGAAACCAATGAAAAGCTACGCGGATTGACCATGAGAGATAGAGGAAAAATATCTTACACGGATTCAAAAAGTCTTAATACATGCAACAACACAAATAGCGTAGATTTCACATGAAATTCTGCAAACTACATAAACATGGTTGCTCGCCTTCAATGAATTAGAGAAAGAGTACAATTTGATTTTGCTCACGTGTTGATAATTGTTATAGTGACTAATTAGCAAAAAGTTGGTTATTGTCGATGATTGCGAATAAACGACAAGTGAAAAAGTACCAAACATATACGATAAAACAGGATGGTGCTAGTAAATAGGATTTTCAAAAATGTATAGTTTTGTCGTGTTTTTTGTATGGATTGCTTAACGTTGTATTTTTTACGTTATTTTTATTTATTTTAATGTATTTCGATTTTTTTACATGTATTTCATTTTAATTAAATGCATATTATACAATAAAAACAAATGATTAATCAACTATAAATCAGTTAAATTAAAAGTCACATTTCAAATACTCCCTTCTAATATTTGTTGCGCTCTTCAAACATATTCCACCTTCAATAACTTTTCCATTAAAATACGAATTAATGAAAACAAATTAACGAAAGTGAACGACTGACACCGCTGCAGTGAGAGAACGATCTCGCTTGTTGTTTAAGAGCAAAGTGCAAAAAACGAACAAGAAAAAGGCAAAAAGTAAAGAGAAAAGGAATCCAACTTAGTGTACAGCTGTCGTGTTATTATCATATAGCACTGCAATTATCTTTATAATCATTACCTTATTATCATATAAACTCAAGTCATCGTCTAGTCTGATATCATTTACAAGCACAAGCACGGGGAATTAATTTAAACGAGAAAGTCTTGTATATTTTTTGCCTCAAGAACACGACCTCAATATTTTTACCGCAAGGACAAACATTCTTCTAAAAATTATTCATAAAGACAAATATTTTTCAAAATTATTCATAAAGACAACAAAACTGCTACCGAGCTAAAACTGATACCTAAAAACTGCTATCGATAACTACAAACTGATACCTAAAATCTGCTATCAATCACTAAAAACTGATACCTACAGAAAGTTGTCATTGAGGATAAAATATTGAAGGTCTGTCCTTAAAGCTAAAAAGCTGTGAAATTTTGTCCTTGACAATAATTTTCTGTTACAAGTAATTACTATTGTGTTGTACTTTCAGATTCCAAAACAATTAAATTAACATGTAAAACAGAAATAGAAAAATGTAAAACAAACAAAATTTACCCAACGGTTTTATCTTCATAAGTCGACAACATCCGCGTTCGGTAACTTGCAAGAGTTTATAAAACTCTAAAAACCAATTTTGCTCCAGATTTCTTTTTTAAGATCGTCAAAAGAACTCGATGGATCTGTAAACTCCCGAAGAGAATTACGTTGTTTATGCCAGTTTCAATTCGTGGTGGCTATAACATGTTTTTTTGCGAAATTGTGTGCAAGACACACCTTAAATATGGACCTATTATCAGATTTAGACATCGTTTTTCTATTACGTTACACCAGCGGATATAGCATGTTAGGTAGGAATATTTATTTGAATAACCTAAGAAAAAAAGGTTACTGGATAAGCTATATAATGAACGTATTCTATTGATTGATTGTGGTTTATTTGTTATAAGACAGAAAATATGGGTGCTTTTGTGATGAAGAGAAAAAACACATGAAAAGGGTATTTGAACGAGTCAAGAAAAGAGTATGGAAGCTGAAGAAGTATGAGTTTTTTGGATCCAAAAGAGCTTGGAAAAAAGAATAATTATTTGATGTTTTTATTACATTATTAACTAGAATTAGTCGGTATTAAAATTGGTGTTAATTAGTTCCAATTGTTTATTGAAATAAATTAACGTGCAAATTCATTACAAATGACAACGATACAAGCAAACTAAAAAAAGAATGAAAAACATGCAGGTGAATGCAACATTAAACTCTACTTCTGGGAATCTTATTCCTGGGATTACTCAACAAACCCTTACCATGATTACCATTGGTCTATGTTAGAAGATCTCAACCATTCCGCTTGTGCTTCAACTTATCCCACTTTTTTTTTCATTTTAGTCTTATTAACGTCGAGCCTTGAAAGCTCGTTGAAAACCTCCATTATCCACACGTGCCCGTACTCTTACTTGTTTGTCAAGTGTTTTTATCATGTTCTAACAAATATCGAGGAACGCCAACGTCCGTTACGGAAGCCAATTTGCAACTAATTGCATGAAGTCGTGGGAGATTGGTACAATTTTTTGCTGGTCGTATGTAATACTAGTACAACCGTACAATGGTGGAAAACAGATCATTTGAAAATGTATTTTCTTATGTTATCCTTTTTATTAATTTCAATTAAACACATAAAAATACTATGTTGAATTAAAAATGATCTGTATTATTCAAAATGAAAAATAAAATTATTAAAGAAAATACAATAGAGAACGAACGATTAATAATTAAAATAACACATAAACTGATACCATATCAAGTCTCTAATTTACCCAGAACAAAATTTGAAACCAACAAGTTGGGTCTCAAACAAGTCCAATTTAGAAACTCATTAAGGATTATTTATATGGTTTCTAAATGCCTCACTGGTTTTGTGTATACATTTTCACCCTGACATTTAACTAAATATAACCCAACAATAATAAATAATTAAAGTCAGTTATCATTAACCGCGAAGACAATTATCACATACTACAAAACACAAAAACAATAGTCTGAATTACCAAAATATCACAGCATCCAAGTTATCAACTAAGAAAATAACATCGGTACAAACAAACCAAATAAGGATAAATGTGTATTCTGCCATCATTTTAACAATGCGATGCCTTAATATGGCTCTGGTCTGAGAATGATCTTGAATTACTAACTACCTCAAAGGGCGCTAGCAAGTATACTCACGTATGCAAACTTAGATTTTATTTGGAGGTCCATACACTACAAGAAAGGTTTCGATTAGCGACGAAGGGGGACGACGGCTAAAAAAAGCGGCCGTCGCTAACCGTCGTCAGCCGTCGCAAATCGCAATATACAGATCCTGCTCGAGAGTTCAGATTTCATTTTTCTCCTTCCTCAAAATTTTCCTCCTTCCCCGACTCCATCGCCCCCCGTCACCCCAACCGGCGTCCAACCCTTCAAAGCCTCCAAATCACCCAAATTTGTGTCGGCATGCTCCTAATCTCTTGTTTGAATGTAAATTTGATGTTTTTAGGTTTAGTTTAAACCCTAATTCAATTATGACTTGTTGTAAAATTTAGATTTGTTGTTAATTTGAGTATTAGTAGTGTTGTTAAATTAGGTATTAGTAGTGTTGTATGTTGATTTGGTAGATTAATTAGTTTATTATCATGAACTTGAATTAAGTACATATTAATTATTTCATCATGATGAAGTTGAATAAATAGTTGATGTAAATAATTAGTGTTGGCGATTAACATGATTAGTTGTTTTAGGTGAAAAAAAAGTGTATATTAATGATTAACTTGGTTATTGATAAATTTACATGAAAGTATTTCATAGTTTATGAAATTGATAAATTACAAATTTAAGTTGTTAAGTAAATTTAAATTTACAAATTTTTATTTAATAATTAGTTTTTTATTGTTTTCTAATTATCTATTCGATAATTAGAATTTGTTGTTTTCTAATTATATTCATTGATAAGTGTTTTATTTACCCTGTTGATTGAGCGACGGCTAGCGACGATTAGCGATTGCCATTTTGATAATTTTAGCGATGAATCGCGACGGCTAGCGACGGACAAAATGCAAAAGGTTGTATATATTGTAAAAAATAAAGTTTGTACAAAAATTAAAAATTGAATATGAGAACATTAAAAATTCTGCAAATATATAATTTATTTGAAAAAAATTAGGAAATGACTTTAAAAACAACTGATATTGTACTAAAATCGATTTTGTAAAGAAATTAAGAAATGAATATAACAACAACAAATAGTCACATAAAATCTATGTCGTTAAAAAAAAAATAAAGAAATTAATATTGAAGTAAAATTGTTAATTGAATGTTGAACTAAAATTTAAATACACAAATTTTTGAAATAAAATATAAATAGTTGAAACATTGTCAAAATTTGAAAAGAACAATAATATTTGATAAAATTTAAAGAAATTTCTTTATCTCTTAGATTGTCTTTGGCCCCGTCTGGCAAGTGTTGTATATGATCGTTATATGGATGTTCGTTTTGTAACGGAACGGACATTTATATTCATCTGATACAATATTTGTCGGATTTGTCCCTGTATTGGACAAGTTACAAACACAACAAAGTAATTACATATTATAAATCAATTCATTTTAAACGGTTACAAAATTTCGACAGCACTTCCTTTACGTTCCCTGTGTACACGCATTTGTGTACGATACAGGGAACATAAGGGAAGTGCTGCCGAAATTTTGTTGAACCGTTTAATCTGAAATGATTTATAAAATGTAATTACATTATTGTGTTTGTAATGGGAAGTAGAATGACTGACCACCGAAGTGAAAATCAAAATACCCAAAAATAAAAAAATAAAGTGAAGTTATATTTTGATTTTCCTGGAACGATGAACTTTTTACAATGGAGAATGGTTGTAAATTAATCATTTAAATTGTCTAACATACATTTTCAAATTAGAAAAAATGTTCAATTATTTTCTCGACCGTACGTGGATGTATGAAGTCAGAACTGGAAAGAAAGCATCAATAAAGCAACATTTCTACAACGGTGTACAGGAATTTATTAGATTTGCTAAATCTAATAACCGAAACTATACAGAAATTCGTTGCCCGTGTAGTAAGTGCCAACATTTGAAGCATTGAAAACCAGATATAGTTGAAGTACATTTGTATCAATATGGTTTCGTGCCTGATTATTATTTCTGGGATCGTCATGGAGAACCTGTTGAACCTACACCTAATACTGAAGTTTTAGAGAGCGGTAATATGATGACGAATCCGATAGAAAATATGGTGGATGATGCAGCACGATCAATGTTTCCTACAACGGAAGCTGTCGATGAAGACGAAAATGTCGAAGAAGAACCGACTGCGGGAGCTAAAAAAATATACGATTTGTTGAATTCTGCTAAGAGGCCGTTGTGGGACGGATGTAAAAGCGGAACCGAACTTTCAGTAACCGCCGAATACATAACTATGAAATCAAAATTCAACCTTACAGAAGCTGCATTTACAGCAGTTGTACAAGCTGCAAAACGACACATGCCACCCAACAATCTGATGTGCGATAGTCATTATAAAGTAAAAAAATTGATGTCCGGTTTCGGTCTACCGTACGAGAAGATAGATGCATGTGTGAAAGGTTGCATGTTGTATTGGAAAGACGACATCGACCTCAGAAAATACAAAATATGTAACGAAGAAAGATACAAATCAAGAAAGAAGAAAGGGAAAGAAGTCCCGTACAAGAGAATGCATTATTTACCCATCACTTCCAGACTTCAAAGATTATATGCGTCTTCTGCTACGGCCTGTCATATGCGATGGCATAGTGTGAGAACAGCGGAAGAAGAAACTTTGATACATCCATCCGACGGTGAAGCATGAAAACATTTCGATAATACTTATCCCGCATTTGCTGCGGAAAGTCGTAATGTCAGACTTGGTTTATGTACGGATGGATTTTCACCATTTTCACAGTTTGGTAGTAAATATTCATCCTGGCCAATTATCGTTACTCTGTATAATTTACCTTCATGGATGTGTATGAAAACACCATATATGTTTCTCACCACTGTCGTTCCCGGCCCTCATGATCCAACACAAGGAATTGATGTTTATTTACAACCATTGATCGAAGAGTTGAAGAAACCGTGGAATGATGGAGTCAAAACTTACGATGTATCAACGAAAAAAAAATTCGGTTATTCGCTTCTTTGTTATGGACGATTAATGATTTTCCTGCATACGGGATGCTTTCTGGTTGGAGTACGGCCGGTCGTCTAGCATGCCCTTATTGTATGGAAGAAATACGAGCATTTTCGTTACGATATGGAAAGAAAGTTTCGTGGTTTGATTGTCATCGGTGTTTTCTTCATCCCAATCATATTTTTAGAAGAGATAAGAAAAATTTCATAGCTAACAGAGAAGAGAATCTGAAACCACCTAAGGTTTGGTCAGACGAGGAAATATACGAAATTGTAAGAGACTATCCAAAGATACATGAAACTGGAGTCCAGACTGAAATCCCAGGAAAGTCAGACATTCATAATTGGTGCAAACAAAGCATATTTTGGGAGTTACCATATTGGAAAGATCTCTTACTCCGACATAATATTGACGTGATGCACAACGAAAAGAACATGTTTGATAATCTGTTTAATACAATTTTGAATGTAAAGGGCAAAACCAAGGACGATTTGAATTCGAGGCTTGATATAGCAAACTATTGTAAGCGCCCGGAACTTCATATGAAGCCTAATGACAATAAAAAACCGAAAGCATGCTATGAGCTAGACAATAAGCAAGTAAAAGTCGTTTTAAAGTGGGTGGAAGAATTAAGATTTCCCGATGGGATTTCTTCCAATCTTCGTAGATGTGTTGACTTCAAAAATAGTAAATTGAGTGGGATGAAAAGTCATGATTGTCATATCATGATGGAATATTTACTCCCCGTGGCTTTCAAAGAACTGTTGCCCGTAAAAATATGGAACGTCATAACAGAGTTATGTTTGTTTTATAAACAGCTATGTTCGACAACATTAAAGGTGGACCGTATACGTAAACTTGAAGTAGAAATACCCATATTGCTATGCAAACTGGAGAAAATACTTCCGCCTGGTTTCTTTAACGTAATGGAGCATTTACCTATTCATCTTCCATCCGAAGCACTTCTTTGAGGTCCTGTGCAATATGGATGGATGTATCCATTTGAGAGGTAAATTAACATATGCAATGTTCATGTCAATTTCAAATTTAAATTTGTATATCTAAATATGTAATAAATATCTTAATAGGTACTTGAATCATCTGAAGAAGAAGATTCGACAAAAAGCCCGAGTTGAGGGTTCGATATGCAAATCGTATCTTGAAGAAGAAGTCTCATTTTTTTTCTCTCACTACTTTAAGGACGATGTGAACTTATCGTTTGTAACTGTTCCTCGAAATGAGGAAGTCGTTGAACAAAATTATTCTCAAACAATGTTATCTGTTTTTAGACAACATGGTAGACCTGCTGGAAAATGTGTGGAAATATGGTTGGACGATAGAGACCACCATGTAGCGCACACGTATGTTCTTTTAAATTGTGTCGAAGTCGCACCATTTGTCAGGTAATAGTTAATTCACTTGTAATTTACTTGTACGTACATAATAATAACAACACATATTACATATATGCAGTATCTACGAATCACAGTATCCATCTGGCGATCTCAGTAAAGAATTTGCCAAATGGTTTTTGAACTATGTTTATGAGCCAAGAAACTTTGTCGTTGATGAAGGCTTAAGACATCTTGCGATTGGACCGAAAAGAAATGTGAAGACTTATCCAATATTTTTCGTCAACCGGTTTAAGTTCAACACAAAAGATTACGGTGCTGAAAAATTAACATATAACAGCGGGGTATTTGTCAAAGGCAGTGATGATCCAGATGAGCATTTAAAAGATTTTTACGGCGTCTTAACACAGATTCTAGAATTGACATATTATGTTGAACCTTTAGAAAAGGTTTTTTTTATTTAAGTGCAATTGGTTCACTAACGTTCCTGGTTCCGGAATCAACGTGCATAAAGAGTACAAACTTATTGAAATAAGGCATACATCACACTACTATAAATACGATCCTTTTGTGTTAGCCAAGCAAGCGTTACAAGTTTATTTTGCTTCGTATCCATGTTTGAAAAAAGATAAAGCGGATTGGTCCGCTGTTTTCAAAACGAAACCAAGGTTTACGATTGATGGAAATAATATTCCAGATGAAGCAGCATATCAAGCCGATCTTGAATCAAATACAGAAATAATAATAACTGATGATATTGATGTAGGGCCTTTGAATGATGAATCGAACGTCCTATTTGATGCATTTAAAAGTACCGAAGAAAATGAGATAGAATACGAGACTGAATCTGATCAGAAAACGATGAAGACTGATCGTTATTGATATAACTGTTATGTGATAGTGATTGAAACATTCGATGTAATAGTAAATTTCTGTAATTGTTCTGTGATGATCATTTAGATAATTTTTATCCATGTTTTGTACTAGTAAATTTTTATAATTGTTCTGTGAAAGTGATTGAAACATGCTATGTAGTAGTGAATTTCTATTATGGTTCTGTGATGATTATTTATATAATTTTTATCCATGTTTTGTACTAGTAAATTTTTATAATTGTTTCTGTGAAAGTGATTGAAACATGATATGTAGTAGTGAATTTGTATAATTGTTCTGTGATGATATTGTTTTTCTATAGCAGATATGTCTGGCAGGAGACGGAGTGGAGGTGGTGGTGGCACGCCGTCCCCATCTCCCCGTGCAGGTTGTAGTGGCACTGCACCGGACTTACGTCCGATTGCAGAAGTTGTTCCTAGAAGTGCTGGGTAAGTATCAATTTTATTTAAAGTATAAGTTTTAAAATCCACTAAACATGTATATCATAACTTTTGCAGTGGCTTTGAGGTGGAGCCATCAGATTATATTTTATAGGTTTCGAGGAAGGCTTTTCAGAGCCGGATGCATGGTTGTTGGCCTAGCTGGGACGACATCCCCCCTCATGTCAAGAACGCCATACAAGCGGATTTACTTGTAAGTAGTAGTTTGAATTTCAGTTGTAAATTAATATAATCTTTATAACTTAAAATTTACAGGCTGTAGTCCGCGTCGACCCTGATGACTTGGACATTTTTTTAAATCACTGGAACAAACGAATGAGAAAAAATTACAGGGATATACTGTCCAAGGCCAAAAGTTCAGGGAAAAAGCCAAACTGGATTGGCGAGGGTGTATGGAATGATTTTCTTCAGCTTTGGGACAGTCCGACAGTAAAAGTAAGTAATATATGTTTGCTTTGTTATTTAAATCTAATATAAATCTCGCAAGATATATACGTGATAATTTATCTTAATTTGTAGGAGCTATCTGCGCGGAACCGGGCAAACAGGAATAAAAATCCTGCATTGCACCGTGGTGGCTCCAAATCCTTTCACGAGCATAAGAGAGAGCTGGTAATTAAATTTATAACCTGTGTTTACATTTTATTACAATATTTTATAATCAGATTAGCAATAATATTTATATATTTTCAGGCCGCGAGATACAACCGCGAGCCCACTATGGCCGAGCTGTTCAAGGCCACGCATGCCGTGGAGAGGACTGACGAAGAGGGCAATATTTCATACGAGTGGACGGATGACAAATCACAATCCGTAATGGTAAATTAATTTACTGTTAATATAATATTTTGTCTTATTTTATTTTTAAAATTTTGAAATTCGGTTTTTATCGTGTAAAACAGTTGTCTGTAATCGCAGGAGAGGTACGAAGCAGAGCGGGCTCGTGTAGCACAGTCCACTGGTCAGGAAGAGTTTACGTTAGAGGAGGAGAACCATATTTGGGATGCTATTATTGACCCGCCTTCTCGGACCAGTCGACGGTATAGCTATGGAAATATGGAGGTAAATTTTGACATGTACTAATATATAAATTTAATCATGCATATGAATAGTTTAACAATTTTAATAATATTATATATATATATATATATATATATATACTAATATATAAATAATTATGAATTATTTTATAGGCCATGAGAATGCAGAGTGCATACAGGAGGTCGCAGCAAGAGGCGGAGATTGCTCAGTTGAGGGCGACAGTTGAAGAAATAAATGATTGGAGGAAGAGTTTTTTTGAGCAACAGCTGGATGAGCGGATTGCGGCCTATTTGCAACAGCATGGGAGGATGCCTGGATAGGACGGCAGCGATGGCGAGGAGTAGGTATGTTTGTTTGCTGATAGTTTGGTATATACACATTTTGGTTGGTATGGTGTATATATATTTCAGGATATTATGTACATATATTTTGATGACTTCTAGTTGATGGATTTGGTTGGATATTATGTATATATATGTCGGGATATTATGTAGAAATTTCGGTTTACTATTTACATATTCCGATTATTGGATTTGAAAATGAGATTTGGTTGGATTTTATATTGTTTGAATGTATAGTTATGTTATATGATGGTTATACTTGATGACTATAGTGTATAGGGTTGTTTGGTTCAGATTGGTTGAGGTGTATATTGGCTGTGCATGTGCACTGAAAATTTACCCAGTTTTGCGACGGCTAGCGACGGTCAAGTTGCACAGATTAGCGACGGCTAGCGACGACCAAATTGCACAGATTAGCGACGGCCCAGTGGTGCAGGTTAGCGACGGCGAGCAACGACTAGCGAAGGCATTTAGATGTTGGAAAAATTTCCACGTGACACATTTGCAGTCGCTAGCTGTCGCTATTTTGGTGACGGAGCCGTCGCTAAAGCCGTCGCTACACTATTGGGCGACGACAATTATAGCGACGGCTTTTAGCGTCGGCTAGCGACGGATAGCGACGGCTAAAAGCCGTCGCTAACTGGTGCCGTTCTTGTAGTGATAAATTCTTTCACATACCATGAATCTACGTAGAGAGATTTTGTAAGGTCTTACTCAGGAAATTCGTGGCTTGCGATCAAATCTTAAATCTAAGCAAAATCTAAACAAGAGCATGCATCACTCAATCATTTTAGGGATTTTCAAAGTGCTTGATTCAGCATCTAAGAGAGAGAGAGATCATTATGAGCAGGTTCTACTTGAAGATATATAAACATTAGTGTAAATGTCATTCTTCTTATACGTATCTTTGATGGTAAATCATAGATTACTAGAATAGAAACTATGTAACACAATGCATCAAAATTTCAAAAGTTTTGTTGTGTGGCATAAAACCAAGGAGAAAAGGAATTATCACTATCAGAAAAAGATCACAGAATGCATTAGGTTGAGCTAGATGTGCTGCAGTAATCTATTGAGCATACATAAAATTAATGTCCATGTCTATTTCTATGTTAATGCATTTGCAAATTTTTACCTGAGTAGATGAAGGGGAATACACTTTAATATTTCACCAAATTTTGATCATTGCTCTCTGCCTTAATTTACAGTTTAAATATTATAAGTACATATATACACATTGACAACCATTTATATACATATCTTATTACTGCCATATTATGGATGTTAATAGGTTAATGAACTGAACTATAGTCAGACTATCAAAAATGAATATGCTATATTTAACAGTTTGATCATAAACCTCATTTAAAGAAAACCTATTAAATTCTAGCAGTCTTTTGTGTACCATTTTAGGGATATATAACATGGCAATAAAATAACCCGAGATGAATAATAAAAATCTGATGCGAATTAACTTACTTAACACATATATTTGTGCCAATTTTGCAAAATCAAATATGTAAACTTGATTAATATTTTACAGCTACCTCCCCTTATAAGGATTAGATTTTTTTTTTCAAATGTCTCATTTATTTTCATTTTCAATTTGAAAGTGTAACTCCATGAAAAATCAAAGGCCATAATATACTTGTTATAGCATAGTAGGATATACACAAATTAATTGTTGCGAGCTAATGTTAAGTCAATAACGTAACTTTTTGTTGGACACAAAGTCCTCTATTTTTGGAGGAGGCAACAATGGGAACTCAAAAAATGGAACCCTTCTGTTATGAATTTCCAACTGAGCAGAAACTATTCATTATTAGATCAGAGATAATGTTGCCGTGGACAATTATTTATGGCAAATATTTAAGTCGGAAAATTTGCCATGTACCACAATGATATATAGTCTTGTTTCCGTCCTTAACCAAAAATTCAAAGCAACATTACAGAACTAGCTAGAAACACAAACTATTCATCTAATATAGCTAAATGTATATTTACATAACAACATTCGGATTACAAAACAACTTCAGTGAATAAAGAAACGGTCAAATAAACAATATAGTAAAACAATTATTAGTATCTTAACCTGAAGAGAAAACATGAAGAAAGATCTAAACGATAGTGGACTATTAGATGGAGTATTGATCCTTATGGAGACGATAAAGTTGGCTTGTCCAACATGACGTGCGGTGGCCAGAACCTCAATGTCATTCTTACCATTGGATCTCACCAGCGGATTGACTTAGACTGCTGCTTTTAAGATCCGTTAGAACTTTAAGTTAATTAATTAAAAATTTGAATAAAAATAGGATATGGTTATATATTTATGAGCCATTATTATAATTAAGTCATTGCAAATGTATAACAATCATATATTTATGAGCCATTATTATAATAAAGCCGTTGCAAATGTATTACGGTAATATATATTCATGAGCCATTATTACCGAACCGTTTCGAAAGTTAATCGTTTCGAAAGTTAATGGTATTAAAAATTCGTTTTAAATGATAATAAATTCAAATCCAATAACATTCCTTCAATTCGGTAACAAATACAATTTCATTCTACCTTAATAGATAGACAGAAGAGAAAATGTCAATAACAGACAATTTTTGTTTCTTCATCTTTATCCTCTGCATTTTTCTCTCTTTAAGAAACTTTACAAGCAATTAAATTAGAAAGTACTATATTCGGAATAATATACTCTAGTACAAACAGCAAATTAATCAAATTTCAGTTGTTGTTTTACCTGGGGGACAGAGATGTTGATAGATAGTTTTGCACCTTAAGGCTAAGCCGCGAATCGTCTTGAAGAGAACGACCTACTCTGCAACTCAGCCAAAAAAAAGACGCTACGGATTCAGATTGAGGTACAACAATTTTAAGACGGTCATGGCTTTGATCGCTAACAACTTTGCTGCCCCAACGTAGATGTTTGAGGTTCCCACTGTATCAACTGCGCCGTTCAAATTCGAAGGCTTGCATTTCAAACGATCGTGCCAAAAGGTGGAATTTTTTCCGATTATGCGAAAGGTGGCATATTGCCACGATTGAAAAACCAACGCTGCCCGGAGAAGCAACAGACGATCAAAAAAAAGCTTCGAAGGACTGGATTGAACATGATTACCTCTGCAAAAATTATGTTCTTAATTGCTTGAGCGATGATCTGTACGATTACTACAACTCAGACAAGTCAACAAAGGAGATCTATGACACACTGTAAAAGGAATATGATACCGAGAAAGCTGAAGCGAAAAAAATATGTTGTTAATCACTATTTGAAGTTTTAGATGATGAATGACAAATCTATGGAGGCATAGTCGCACAAGCTCAAGAAAAATGCGTATGAGATCATCTTTGAAGTGATGGCTTTAGATGAACAGTTTTAGGTTATTATGCTAATTGATAAATTACCCTCGGTTGAAAAGATTTTAAAAAAAAACTCAAGTATAAGACAAAAGAGTTTTCCTCAGAGAGTTTGATCACTCATCTTCGTATTGAAGAGGAGGCCGGAAAACAAGACCAAAAAGAAGAGGTGCTTGTTGTAACTACCAACAACACTAAGAAATCCACAAACAAGAGTTTGAAACCAAGTGGAAAAATTATAAAAATCAAAATCGCAAACTAAATCAGAATCACAAAAATCAGCATAATATCCCCCTAAAGAATTGTACTGGACAGTTGTTCTTATGTTACAAATGTGGCAAACAAGGCCATGTGGCACGAAACTACCAGAACAGGCCAAATCCTTCACCGTAGGCTAACCTAACTGAAGAAGCCCTTATAGCTATACTTACTAAGATTAACCTAGTCGGTAGATCAAAAGGATGATGGGTAGACACTAATGCTTCTCACAATGTCTGCTATAATTGTGAAATGTTTAAAACACATATAGCTGCTAATGACATGAAAGTAATGTTGGGAGATTCTCACACCACTACTGTTGCTGGAATTTGGACTGTGGAGTTAATGTTAAACTCTGAAAAGATTTTATTGCTGAAAGATGTGATGTATACTCCAGAGATGAGAAAAAATTTAATATCTGGTTTCTTGTTAAATAAATCTGGTTTTACTCAAACTATTGAATCTGACTTGTACAACATCACTAAAAATGGTGTTTTTGTTTGTAAAGGATATGTTATGGATGAGATGTTTAAGTTGAATGTTGAAGGTAATGGTTCTGTTTATATGTTGTGTGATTTTAATATTTGATATGCCAAACTTTGTCATGTTAATAAACGACTAATTCATAACATGAGCAACTTAGGCCTAATCCCTAAAGTTTTCATAAATGATTCAGAAAAATGTGAATATTGTAGTCAAACTAAAATTACTAAGACCTCACATAAATCTGTGTTTAGAGAGTCGGAACCTTTGGATTTAATACACTCTAATATATGAACTTGATGGTATTCTAACTAGGGATGACAAACGCTACTTTATTATTTTTATTGATGATTGCTCTGATTTTACTTATGTTTATCTCATTAAGAATAAAAGTGGTGTGTTAGATATGTTTAAATTATTTGTCACTGAAATTGAAAATCAATTTAATAAAAAAATTAAAAGATTTTGAAGTGATAGAGGAACAGAGTATGAATCAAACTTATTCATTAAATTTTATAAACAGCATGGCATAATTCATAAGAATAGTACACACTATTCACCTTAAATGTACGGTAAAGCTGGAAGATAAAATAGGACCCATACCGAATTAGTAGTGTTGTTTTATTCAATTCGGGTGCAGTATCTCACTGTTAGTGGGAAATTTTATTAACTATTTGTTATGTCTTGTTACGTCTTTAGCAGAATTCCTAAATCTAATAGAAAATTTTCACCTTTTGAGATTTTTAAAAATCATAAACCCAACTTATCTTATTTTAAAACTTGGGGTTGCCTAGTGTATGTTCGTATTTTAGACCCTAAAAGAATTAAATTAGCAATTCGAGCATATGAATGTGTTCTCATTGGTTATTCCCTTAACAGTAAAACATACAGAATTTTAAATTTGAATGCTCGAGTTATTATTGAGTTAAATGATGTTGATTTCTTTGAAAATAAATTTTCGTTTAAACTCAGGAATAGTGGGGGTACTTCTACCACTAATAATCCAATAATCTGAAATAATAAACATAATACAGAAAGCAAATCCGAATTTAGAAGAAGTAAAAGAGCTAAGATGGCTAAACATTTTGGTCCAGAATATCATGCTTATGCGCTAGAAGAGGACCATGCTAATTTAAAAGAAGCTCTATCTTCTTTGGATTGGGGGAGGGGGGGGGGGGGCAAGAAGTTATAAATGATGAAATCGAATCTCTTGAATCTAATCAAACTTGGCACCCACTTGATTTACCTCCAGATAGGTACTTAAAAAGAAGGTGAAACCTGATGGTACAATTGATAAATATAAGGCTCGTCTTGTAGCTAAAGGATATTGACAAAAAAAATCATTGACTTCTTTGATACTTTTTCGCCTATTACAAGAATAACATCAACGCAACTATCGTTACACTAATTATAGAACAACTTTTCCATGCGGTGTCCGATTCGAGCGAAACAAGTCACGTTGCGATCGTATCAACGGAGGCTACGACGTGGAGTGGAACTGGAATTTATTTGAAGCTGTAAATTTTTTTGCAGTTTCAAATAAAGGTGAGTGTTTTTAAACGCTTACGAATAACTAAATAATTTTTATGTTAATTAAATTGAAATCATGAAGTAATTTAATTTTATTGATTGTTGTTTGGCAATTTAACTGATATGGAAATCAACATTGAAATTTATATGTTAGAAATTTTGAATTAACAGTTAAATTGAAATTAGAATTAAATGTCTACTATATTTTTTGATTATTGATAACTGATTAATTGCGGTGCTTTATTGACTGTTTTAGATGTTGATTATGATAGATGATTATTGGTTGATATTTTGGATAATTGGATGTTTATTTATGTTGATATATCCTATTATCACCCTGTAAATTATTGACAGTATACAAAACTGTTATTTTGAATTGTTTCTAATAAATTAAGAAATAGGTTGAAAAGATATACTATAACACTTTGATTTGGATTGAAATGATATATATCCATCCCCCAAATTAAATTGAAATAACTATTCACTTGACCATATGATAGAAAAATATATACGGAAACCGGATTGGTTAAACTAAATGATTCTAAATTCTTTGATTTGAATTTATTCGAATGATTTCGTTTTATAAAATAAAATTGAATTGAAATATAGAAATTGAATTAATTTTGAATTTGAGCTTTGAAATGTGAAATTAAAATTTGCTAAACAAGATTGTTTAAAAATGAAATTTGAGATTTTAAAGTTATAATTGAAATATGATTTCAATTATTGAAATTGAACTGTTTAAAGTTTGAACTTTTATTCGAACTTTGAAATCTAATTTGGTGAAAAAAAATGATATTTCTAATTTGAGCTCGGAATTGAACTATTTTGAAGATTTGAATCTAAATTCGAACATTGAAATTTGATTTGAATTAAGTGATTTGAATCGATATTTTGAAATCAAACTCGAAATTGATATAAATTGAAATGGTTTAAAATTTAGAATTGTGTTGAAATTTAACCATTGAATCAGATAGTCGAAGTTGAAATTGAATTGACTTGAAATCGAAATTGATTTGAATTGAAATTGGAATCGAAGTTAATTCAAATTGAAAATGAGTCGATTGAATTGGACTGAGATTGAAAATGATTTGAATTGGAAGATTTAGAATTGAATCATTTCGACTTTGAAACAATTTTCAGTTAAATTATTTCAATATAAACTATTTAAAATATATCTTTTTAAATATTCAAATTATTTTGATTTTCCAAACTATTTTCCTATATAAATTTTTTTTAATATAAAACCATTTTATCAAACTATTTGAATTCTTTAAACTATTTTAAACTATTTAAAAAAATTCAAACTATTTTCAGAAATTCAAATTGGTCAAAGGGTGGAATGTTTATATTTAAATCATGGGTTTAAATGCGAATTGGGTTAAAATGAAGTTATAACCTATTTGAATCAAATTTTAAAGAGAAAATGACTTTCAAGTGAAAATTGATACATATGAAGTCAATATGATATTTCAAAATGAAATTGCTTTTGAAGTAAAGATGATATTTTGATATCAAGTATGAATCTGTTTCGAATGTAAAAGAACCAACCGGTGTGTAAAACGCTTTGGTTGTTAAAGAGACCGGGGCCTCTTATTGGCATACCCTATGTCAATATTTGAACCACTTTAACAACTGTATACATGGAGGAAACTCCAGAATGAAGTGGTTGGATTTGGTGTCGTTTGTTGGATTTGAAGAAAGAGAACGATGATTGATAGACCCCAACACTTGTGTCAATTTGAAATGACTAAAACAGGATGGCTTGACCGGGCGAAGCGGGCTAGCTACCCCTAGTGGACTTCCGTTCTTTGATTTTCTTTGGACTTGGTCCATACTATTACTCTTGTTGTTGGTTTTGATTGGTGCATCTTGATTTTAGGATAACCTCCCTTTAACTCGATATGGGATGGAAGGACACGGTGGGCGATCATGGCTACAATGCGTTATCACCATCCCTGCGACCTGAACTGATAGTATCCTATCTTGGGCATTGTCTCACGTGCCTTGTCATACTGTTATCCAGATATGAGACCCTTACGATTTTGATTTAGTGTTGTCGTATTACGGTGCATCCATATCCCCTGACGTGTTGCTAGGGCGATATATGCAAACTCTACGACAATGCTTAAAAACGCGTTAAGGGGGATTAATGTAAAGCCTTAACGCTAAGAGAAATATTTATTTTAATGATTAGACATTATATATGTAGCGTATTCTACTATATATAAATATTTTGATGGATCCTAAAGAGATGAAAAATCCCGTAACATCTCTTGAGTTATTGCACACACCTTATATGCTGGATAGGAGATGTAAAATACCGTAAACATCTTTGACGCTATTACACTCATATTATATGTGTTATCGATTTGACTCACATAAGGATATTTTAGTCCTGACTCGAATGTTTTGTCTTTTCATTATGCTCGGATCAGCCTTGAGTATTTCGACGCATTGGAGATCATTTTTTGGATGATGGAGACGAAGATTTGGTATATTATTACTATTATTATTCCTTGCATCATGTTGTTTTGCTACATTATATTTTGTTTCTGTTGTATATATAACTCTGATAAATGTTGTAAATTTAAAATCAAATGTACAGTATACACAACTTCATGAACTGTTTATTTGATTATTATATTTTTTCATTCTGTTATGAGATTTTGTGTTTGTTTTCTTCTTCTTTTCTTATTTTTCTTAATTAACCCTATTGACCATCTATGTTCCGGATTGTTTGAGTTGGAAATATATGGATTATTGTTAATTTAAACCTTCCAAAATGTGGGTCATCACAATATATAAGTGCCTATACATTTATGACGAGTGTGGACTATTATGAATAAAGTACAGTTAAATGAATAACACAACATTTGGTCACCAATGTAGGTCAAAATGCAAGGTCAGTATTGTTACACAATAGAAGCATGTCCACCGCAAGGGGCTACCAGCAGTTGTGTAAAATTATGCTGATGTGAGACATATCCAACCATAGAACTCATGGAGTATATAAGTTTGCATATAGATAAAGAAATACTCTCAACAGATAAAGTAGTCTGCTTCAAATATAGTTTTATAGGGGCAATGTCTTGATTGCATTAGGCAATCTAAATAAAATGATGAGCGGGATCGGGCACTATGCAACAATGGTTGATACCAAAATTCAAGGGTAGCACTGGATAGGGCGAGATTGTGGTCAGCCCTTCGCGGTCAACGGGAAAGACAAGGTTATAGCTAACTGATCTTCACCCCTACCAGGGTAGGCCATGTTGGGTTACGCACCGCCGCGGTTATTTTCTAGTTTGTTTTTTTAGGGTAAGGGTTGTTAGCCTAAAAAGGAGTTCTTTAAAAAATGGTTGGGGTGGTCCATGGAGTCGAGTCCACAATAGGAAGTAGACAAAGTAGTAAATCCCCAAAAGAGAAATAGAGTATGGAAAAATTATGAAAAGCCATCATTAGGCACTATAGGAGTCCTTTGTATGCACTACGATGAGGCAGTGATACGACGAGAGTAAAGGATCATGGCAGGGTGCTAATAAAGAGATACCAGTGGAGATCATATCTAGGTTTAATTGGGGACCATGTAATACACACACACGACTATGATTCTACATAAGGTAGATGGGAACTATTCGTACGTGGATGTGAAGTCAAAGGACTAATAAAATGTAAACAAGAATAACATGATATAGAAGATAATTAGCATAAACTAATATTAAGTACAAAATGTATAATTTTAGCTGTCATAAGAACGTCGTTCTGACCCTCTCCTCATTATGCTTGGTGTATTCGGTGTTGACAATGACATTATACTTTGAAAGTGTCAAACCTTGGTTAGTAATTTATGTGATTTATTTTATTTTACTATTTCACCGTATGTTATTTCGTTAGAGCTATAATACACATTATTTTTCTTTAGTTGCAAGATACCAAACTAACGATCCATATTTTAAAAGACTTGGGTTTTCAATTTAGCGAATTCAAGCCCATTGGGGTGCTGGTTGTTACACTTTATGTATGAAACACAAGTAAAATGCAATATTGTAGACAATATAGCATATACAATAATTTCTATTGTCAATGCATAAGGAATCCATCTTATATGCTCTGTATTAAACAGATAAATATGATGTTTGCATGAGACATTCCCAACATCTTTTTATACTGATTGTAAAAGACGTTTTCAAATCCTATACTGAGAACTGAACAACCAAGCTAAAATGATTTTAACACGAGTGCATCGTCTTCTTTCTTATAGACACACACTTTCTCTACATTTTGATTGCAAATCAAACCTTTTGATTTCTTTGTCAAAAGATTGCTCAATTCTAATGCTCGTCAAACAATATATTTGTATCAGTTCTTGGATCATATGTGTGACAAATTCAATATCGCTCATGACGCTTTGGTTGTTATATGCAAATAGTCCATTCTAAATCATTATTTAGAATTTGTTTCAACTTAAATTTGCCAGAGCTCAAAATCATATTGGCGATAATTTTGCAAGTAAAATTTAAATTAACTTAAGAACATTAAATGATGAATATATGATGTTAATTTGAATGACAGAAATTTGCAATGTTATTCTTATCAACATATCTTACTATATTCCAACTTCATTGGCCTTTTCCTCAAAGGCACATTTGTTACCCTAGATCATATCCCATTAGGTACAACTGCTAAAATTATATTTTGATAATGTATTTGAGATCCATTCCGGATTTACGCACCATGTCATATAGCAGAGTCAATACTCTTCATGGCTTCTTGATTAATGAGGAAATCATTTTCGTTGCATTAATAAGAATTTTATTATAAGAACCCACACGTTAATGTGCCTGAATTTTGACTAAATCGAAACTCAAGTCCACTAGGGTATTGATCATTGGTGGTGGTAACTTGTAACAAATATGAGTATATCAAAGAGTGAACTCACATCGGAATAGTAAAATATAATAGAACATATATACCAACTAAGGCTACTACCTTGGAATCAATATTATTACTCGAATATCTAGTTGTCTTGTCAGTGCGGAGTGTGAATGAGAAGACCCATTCACCTACCGTTCCCATCTTGCACTAGTTGTTTGTCCATTTAAATCTATCATGTAGGTTGTAATAAGGAGAGGGTCAGAACAATGTTTTGGTGATGGGTAAATTATGTACTTTATCCATAACATTAGTTTATATTGATTAATTTATATTTGAGTGTTATATATATTGTTCATGGGATTTTTTATTTAATTCCTCTTATGCGTACGATATATATATATATCAGAATTGTACAACCTAAAAGAAAATCCTAGCCACTTAATAGTTCTTAAATAGGGAGGTGGCAAACCCAATGACGATTTAATGCCTCGACCCCAAAGTGAGCTTTCCCTAACGTAGTCAATAGTCAACCGACCCTAACTACGAAGGGCGATGACCCCTAGATACAACTTCATGATTTAATTAGGCATATTACTAACACATTTCAAAGACTTATCTAAGGGTTAACTAGCACACCATTGACAAACAAATAATTAATTAAACCATGAGATCCTTGCATATCCCGTATGGATTTTACATAGTACGAAGCAAAATACATTAGGGTACAACCCAAGTCTTTGCCAACGACCACTCACGATAGCTGGTAATCAAGCCTATATGCTAACCCCACTTCTAAATATAGGTTTACCAACAACACTAACATAGCCCATTGACCACCGTAGCCGAATTGCCTAATACAAGTTAATGAAAATGCATGCCCCAGTTACTTAATACTTCTTGTTTATAAATAAAGCAAACCCTATTTCCTAATTAGGCAATGTCGTAGGTTATTTAAAACTTCTTAAATAAGAAGGAGGTAGACCCAAAAACCATTAATACCTCAATCCTTGAAGTAAACCCTTTGACCTCCCTAAATATACTAAGCCATTTAATACTTCAAATCTGAGACAGACACTTGGCATATTTTCCAATACCTATCTACGAACGTATATTTCCTTACCTTATAGGTCCTATAATTGGAGATGTTCCACATTAGTGGTAATTATACACAACTGTTGATAAGCCCTAGGTGAAGGGTAGACTTCTGTTCTGTAACTCTACCGATCTCGCATTCCAAGCCATACTAAACCAGGTCATTTATCCTTAATCTAAATATTAGACTAAGCCCACTAATTCACGCCCATCATAAACGTACTATTGAGGCCATATAATTTTCACTATGGAAATTATTACTCCTCTTTAAGTTTATTTGTTAGTATTCATTTTTTTACTTGCTACGTACTTATTCGTATCATATACTCCTGTTTCCATTATTCTTTATCTCCTAAATGTCATTTATTTCTTTATTTCCAATTAATTATCCTCTATAAATGGTCATCACTATTCAAATTGGACAATCACTAATGACACTTATTTCTTTGTTTCAAATCTAACTTACTATGTCTATTCAGTTTTCTCCATAAATGTCATATTTAATTCTGTAATTAATATCATTAAACACATCTATGTCCCCATTTTATTTATGTAACTACCTATTAACTCTGCATTTATTATCCATTAATACTGCAACCAGTATTTATAAATGTCGAAGTTATTACCTTTTTTTCATTGTAACCTCTTAACCCTATGACTATGTTATTAATATTTAAAAGTTTTAACTGTAACTAATAGGTGTGTATTTATTTGTTACACCTTATCCTTTAACTTATATATATAATTTAAGTTTAGTAAGCGTGGTTATATGCTCGCACATGTGTATTTATAACGTTTAATTCCTATACTAAGGAATCTCATAATATACACCTGCGTGTAAATTCTACAAAAATGTTTGTTTCTAAATTTTAATATATTAAAGATATCTTTTCTAAAAAGGAGATTATCATCGCTATAATTTTCCGTAAACTGTCTAAAAGTGAGACTTTTGCTCCTTTTGAAATCACACTGAGTTATATCTTTTTATTTCTATTGTCGGTGCAAGTTATGGAGAAGAACAATGTACTTTACACATCTCTTTCATTTAGGTATATTCCTGATTATTCCAAATGATGCACTTTTTATATATAGTGTGAAGTTTGATAGTTTATGATAATTTATACAAAAGTAGATACAACTAAATTGAACTTTCAATACTACCAACAAATTAAAACATGAAACTTACTTCCAAGCCAAACTAGGCCATTCCTAATGAACGATAAACAATTTACAACCTAATTATTGTAAATATGGAATAAACTTCATAATCTTGTCAACTTCATACTTTACAATATTTAGGGACTAATTTCGCCAACTTTCCATATTATGGTGTGTGTGGTATTCCATCATAATTACATAACTTCCAGAATATATAGGCAAGATTTTAGTCAAATATATTCATGATAAACCTACAATTCATTGAATCTTGCAAAGACATAATAATCAAATACAATTTAATGACATAAATTTCAAAGTTATATATAAATCATATAATTTCTCACTGGCCTTTATAGCTTTCCGAATCTCCAAATACGAATTCATTCTTTTAGTTGACTCGTTTTTTATTTCCAACTCAAAAGTATGTATAAAAGATAATACATACCCATTTGAATTACATATTTGGGATGAGATTTGAATTAAGTGAAAATTTAGATCCATAATTATAGATTAGGGCTCGGCCTTTATTTATATGCGCTCGAATCAATTCTGCTTGTACAATTATATTCTATTAAGTATTATTAAATCTATACCTATAGGCCAAGGTTCAAGGCACGCTTGTTCTAAGTTGACGGGTCGACTGGTCCTAGGCAACGGTCGATCGTCAGGGATCGACCGGCCCTTCACTTTTTGTCGATCAATGGGGTTCGAGTGTTAATTATTATTTACTTTCTTTATTAATTTGATTTTGAATTTGATTTTAAATATTTTCGATCAAAAACTTCAAACGCTTATAATTTCTTTGTTTAAACTCCGATTGTAAAACTTTATATATGAAAGTTGCTCAAAAAATCGCCACAAACACAATGCTGCAAGTTTCATGGTCAAATTACAATGTTTACTCAAATTCCATTTTTGAGCCTTAATTCAATTATTTACTAGTTTCCTTTTATTTATTCACAGTTTATTTTAAGGGGTGTTGCATTCTCCCCTCTTAACATGATTTCGTCTCCAAAATTCCTCAAGGATTAAATCATGTAACATAGCTGCAATCATTCTAAACTATCCAACCAATTATTGTATAACTAAGTTTGCAGTCAATAGTGTACATGTGCATGGTGTATCAACCCGTATGATATGTATGATGAATAATCCTATTCGTTGCCTCCTATATAAATGCATTATTTAAAACTATTTTAAAACTATAGTGCAGACAATCTATATATACTGGAAGTTCTATATGTATGGAAGTATTAAAAACAAAAAAACCTTGTATTTAGACAACATATTCCACACTTCTAAGAATATGAGTATGATTCAACCAATTTTGCATCCAATCCCTACCATCCAATATCTAACACACAGTCTCTAACATCCAAAATTTTAAAACTCCAAATTTCCAAAATCTATACCCTAGTGCTGGAAATGAATTTAGATGGAAAATTTTATTTTTCCTCCCTTCTTTTGGATATCGATTCCAATATACTTTGGAACTTTCTCTTTTGCCCCCAAATCTGTTCCAATTTTACCAAATACAATTTGCATAACTAGATTTATTCTTAAATTTTAAAAAAGAATTATTTTTAAAAAAAAATTTTATTTATTATCAACAAGGTATTGAAGTAGATATTCCAAAGCTAAAACAACCTTTTCTCTTGTTATTATCTGTATTTTATATATGTCACCCTTGTCTAACAGTGAAATTCATACTCATTAACACATCGACCCTCCCTATGTTGAGCATGCACATTTGAAAATAAAAAATCCACTCATTTTCTGCTAAAAATCCTTTTTCATTTCTATCAAATTTTTACTAGTTTGAAAATTGAATTTTCCAAAAGCATTTAAACACTATTTTCCAAAAGCATTTGAACATAATTTTTCAAAGCATTTGCCTTTACACCTTTTAAAATAAATCAAACTACATCTTAATGTAATCAAGATTCGATCAATGGGTTAATCCATATGATTGACCCGAGCATTGCATAGTTAATCTTAGATTTGAAATATTTTTCGTTTATTATGACAACAAACAATACACAATACATTTACCAAATTTTAGCTTTTAAGGCATAAGAATAGTGGCCTATGGTTTTGCAACAATCCTTTTCGTCTTTCGCTCGCTAAAATTTATTTTTTCAAAACTCTAATGTTTTTGGCATTTAAGAATTCTTTAATTTTAGTTTCTAATTGAATTAATTTCCTACTACATTTTTATAAACTTCCAGCCTTTCCTTACATTCGTCGCTAGTTAAGTGTCCTTTTGAGAATTTCTTATTTACATTGTTTTCCAAAATGTATTGTAGTCAGAACTCATCTAGAAAATCAACACAGTAATAAAATAGAAATATATATCATATTATATAGTATGCTTATTCAATACACGAAAAGAGACAACTAGCGATTATAACCCAAATGTCCCAAAAGAAACGATTGTTGGAAGCGGCCCTCCAACATTAACGGGTGTTAACGATGTTGTGGCTGTATCACTCATTGCTCAATTAAAATGGATGTTTCTAGTATGTTATTCTACTATAACCAATATGTCTTAACTTACTCTTTTGGCTTTCAATAAATAAGGTCCATCCAGTACTACAATTATTACAACTAATTATGGGATAAACAGTGCATTCCCATACTGTAGTGTGTAAGAAATATAAACTATGCATGTTTAGAATATTTTTTTGGAAAATTGGCTCGGCGGAATAACTTTCCTACAACCTATCTTGCTTTCTAAGTCCCGAGACAACTGACTTCCCATGTGACGATCAAGATTTTCGACTCTCGAAAGTTAACACTAATACGTCCATTATATTGCATGCCAAGCATTCATGTGCTGGAAAAACCAATGGTTAAGGGTAAAAAGAAAATGAAGCCATAACAAAATATCAACAAATTGAATAATTTATGATATTAATAATTTTCACAATGGAAAAACTTTCAAATACATATATCAGAGTCTATCCTAAGCTCAGCTTGGACAATAATAAATGTTCATCCTTACAAATGCTGAAAAACAACAAATACGATGGAAAAGTAAACTATGTCCACATGTTGATGAAGATCTCCAACTCTCCTCTGGAACTCCAAGCTTCTTCAGCTAATCCTGAAATTGCTCAGATTTGGCCCCAATATTAAAAATACCCGGATCAATTTGGCAAAACAGTGTGAGAAATGCAAAACATAAATATATATAACAGTGTCATAGATCGACTTTGATGCGGAACAAAACCTTTGAAAAGAGGAGTATCTCATAAGACCACACTGCACATAAATAAGAACGAGCTTTTATCTTACGATAAATAAAATATTTTTTCAAATCATTTGATATTATTTCTAATGACATTCTTATAAAACCCTTTCAAATAACATATTAATCATAGTCGAAGTTGTTACATTGCTTAAATTTCAACATACTAGGTTCTACAATCAAAACTGTTAAGGCACATATTGGAGAATGGATTTGCAACAATGACAAAATAATAGGCTACCTTCCGTATAGTACATCTCTAAAGGAATGTATCGAGGACCCACAAATGATCCTCTACATCTGGCAAGACCGGCTTACCTATTTTCAGTGACCAACACAATGGTCCTGGAAAGTACCGAATATGACATTACCCCAGTTGTTACCAACCTTTATCGGAATCCCATAGCATACACCACATAATTGATATACAGAGAGTAATCTAGAAAAGTGGTGACTATGTCTTAATGGTTACGAACCACATAGCCTTGCAGCATACATATTTTAGTCATTTCTGGGCTTGAGGTAACTTATTACCTTTCACATGACAGATCCCATTTTGAATGCCACGTTGCCATTTCTGATGACACGCTGATTGGTTTCCACAAAAGTACAACGTCTTAGGGAAGGGCGTTAAGTATAAGAGGGGTTACCTCCTACACCATAAAAAATGTACGTTTGTGAAAACCAATCTACGTGGTCTTAGAAATGCAATTTTAACATTCATCCATTCAAGTTGTTCAGAAATAGGACAAACCGAAGGTACTCTACTGCATCCTGTTTAGGAATCACTCCTAGGATTAGTAGCGAGCAGTTCTCTTATTGAAGATTTCAAAATGAAGGTACTACTGCCACCATATGTATATAATATGGAAACCATGAAGTTAGTGGCAAGCATCACTACATTATGTAGATCTCCATCTACAAAATTATTTACTATATGTCTTTAATTTTGGAATGCGTATATTGGTTTGAAGTGGTTTACAGATAGGAATCACCCAAATCTGATCCTAGTCTCTCTAAACTAATTATCGATAAAAGACGCATATATGTGTATACAAAAATGTTAAGCCTCTTTTGTTAAATCCTCTTTACTTATTTTACTCAAAATATTATTTAACTTTGACGTTATCTTTTTATTCAATAAAATATCTTTGTTAGATATATATCTTTAAACATTTCTGTTTCAGGATATATAGAATTATTAAACCTCGTTTTAATGTTAGAAATACCAAATCATTTCCTTCTAATTATTTAAGAAAATATTTCTATATTCCATTATTAATATAATTCCAATCTTAAAGGAGATTACTTATTTCCAAAACATATATCTTAATGGGCCATACATAATGTTATTTAAGATATCGTTTACTGTAAACCCAAATCACTTAGTATTGAGTAAATAGGAATTCATAGATTTTATATTTTAGATTATTGATACTCAATCATAATTTTCGTATTCAATCTGTACTATTCATCAAACGACGATGAAATCACATTTTAAATTCATGCGGATAGTACAAGTTCCATCCTTGGAAATTAATATAGAGTTTAAATAGAATGTTCTCTTTACCATCAAAATCATATTTGAAATCTTGTTTAACTTTCTGGAAAAATTCCAAGTGTATTTTCTTTTACCTTAAGAAAATTCGAACCGAGTAAATCAAATTAACTATCCCCTCCATCAGGTCAGTCCGGATAGCTAGGGGGAGTAGACAACTGGTTTTCCAAACTCTATCCCAGAGACCATCTCTCTATCACCCATAAGGCGGTCAAGTTATTTGTTCTACTCTAAACCTTTAAATGTATTTAATTTCATTTAAAAACAATTCAAAAAAAAAATCGGAAAAAAACCCAAGTTCCAATCATTTATTCAACGGTTAGCAAATTCCATTGCTAAATTGTCGATGAATAGTGATTTCAAAGCTTTGCAGATCAAAATACTTATTCAATTACATATATGTCCATTTTTATAATTCAGGTTCATTTAAAAATATTTTAACATATTTATGAAATTTGTTTCATATTTTTAAAGATTAAAAAATATCCATTTTTAATGAGTCAAAAATGATATTTTACGAACTGCAAGAATGCGACGATTTTGAAAACTTATTTTGGACATATCTCAAACTTTACTAAATGAAATATTGATTTTTCTCTTTCATTTGAAAACTATAGTTATAAGGGTCCGAATTCTTATTTCACAAAATTCCAACTCATATTTTATACTACACATCCGTTTAACTTTTTAGGTCGCAAAATCGTGAATTGCCGCAATGCGATGACTTATTTTTCACCTTCTAGTAAAATTTTATAATCCACAACACTTTTAAATTATTTTAATAATACAATAAACTATATTAATTTCTTCACTATTTTACTTTATTAAAATCTCATTTTCACCTTATTCAATACCTTTATTATTATATTATTATCATACTCAATTTCCATCTTTTTAATTCAAAATTATTTTACACAAAGTCATTTGATATTTCTATATCATTTTCCACCTTTAAAAATATTATTTTTCATGAATGAAACCATATATTTTATTTTCCAAAAATTTCAAAACTCCATGTTTCCAATTTCTTTATTTTTTGAACAAATTCAAAATCTTTCCAAAAACATTTCTTTTTGTTTTAAGATTTAAAGAGAGGCTTAACCTATCTTATACACATATTATTTTGGTCATGACATGGATGATTTTTCGCAAGATATTTATGGCTAATTCTAATAGCCATCATTTCTCAGCATATATGATTTTCAAATCATAAATCATTATAATCCTACTTTATCATAACCAAGCTATATATACTTGATATGAGCAACCAATACTCAGCCAATTATCATCCAAACATATTAAACAACCATATAAGCTACCATATCATCGTAATATATATTTTAGAATTAAAATAAACTAATTTAAAAATCTGTTCTCACTATTAAGCTATCCGCTTTGAAACTTCTCGAAATAAATCCGACAGCATTTCTCTTCGCTCCGGGACCTCCTGGACATGCTTCTCAACCTCATTTGTGCTCGGCCATGCTTGTTGGGAGGGTTGAGCTCAGCAATGGTGGATATAGGATGGTTGGCCATGGGTTTCATAAAGGAAAAGGAGTATTTCGGCACTCGATTATTCTTAAAATGAATCTATGTGTATATGTAATTGTATTTTAGTTCTTTTTGTTGTTTCTTTGCATAACCTTGGAAGATATTTTTATTAAGAGGTGGAGGCCATTAAAAGCATGGAAGAAGAAGAGGAGAAGCAAAAAGAAATGATATGGAATGAATGTGAGAATTTATGAAGGAGGAAGGCTTGTATTTAGAGCCAAGTTTTCATAAATATCTACAAACATCATCATGTGCATTCCATCTCACCCAAGTGCACTTCTCCCCTACTAGGTACGGCCGAACCCACCCATTTCACCGCTTCATATTGTAGGTGTGTATGGTGATGTGTAGTTTATTGTGAGTTTGCTTTTTGACTCTTAAGGATGAAGCTTTCATTTGTATACATATAAGGAAGTTGCGTATATACATATTTAGATATTACAAACTTTTGATGTGACTAATTATGTATACATATATGTTTGTATATGTATGTACATGCATATGTGTATGTGCATCAAATAATGTTGCAACGATTTGAAAAATCTTTTGTTCGATGAAAGATCGAAAATCCGAAAGCTGAATTCCAATCATATTTTCAATTTTTAATCAAACTGTTTATTTATGCAAACAAAATTTTAAAATAAATATCTGATCATTTTTAAATAATTAAACTAAATTATTTAAGCCGTGAAGCCATATTAAATAATATTAAAATCCATTTATAAAAATACAACGTCGATCTACCAAAATGCGACGAAGTTCATATATCTTTATAAACTAAGTTTATATATTTATAAAACCATTATAAATCATATATTATCATCATATAATAATTTTAAATGGATTATTATCATTTGAAACAATTATCTAAATATTTAAAATTAATTAAATAGTCCGATTCTAGATGATAAAATTATGGGTAGTTACATCCCATATGTGTGTTTGCAATCTCATTACCACCTTCTCCAATTATACTATCTTCTTTTAATTCAAATTTCTTGATAGCATTAAAATTTTGGTGTTTATTTTCATTATCTTTGATCTTTCATGCGAGTGTCCTCAAAGACTCATAGAAGAGGTAGAGTCCCTATATTTTTTAAATAGATTCTTTTAAATCTGCATTAAATATTTTCAAGAAATATAAATTCATTTGTTAAATTCTTTCATATGGGGTCGGTCTCAAAAAGGGACTTTAATTTTCCTTTTTTTGGACCTTTTTTCATTTCCTTTTATTCTTAACCTCTTTTTATTAAGAATATATATTAAAATTCTAGCTATCATCTTGTGATGGTTAATGCACACCTCCTTGTAGGAAATTGCATAACTCCTATTTATACTTTACCTTTGGAAATTTGGAATATAGGTTCTTACTTCCCATCTATTTGGATGAAATGTACATTTCCAATCGTAAATTGAACTAACTCAACAATCATGGAGCAGCCTAGGCTCAACAAAGGAGTCAAGTAACATCCAGCTTTAGGTATCCATCAATATGTAGTGCTCATGCTCTTCTTGATCAATGTCTTACTGTATGGCCTACACCTCATAGGGTAATTAGGGTAGGCGCATAAATTAACTTGTTCCAACTCATAGTTGTTGTATCCATCTTTTTAGGATATGGTCGCAATTAAAGTTATAGTAAGAATTCAAAAAGTTTTGTATAATATATATAGTTGCATGTAAAAATATAAATAGGTTCACTCAACTTATATTAATTCCTATGATTAACTAACCTAAGATCTGATACTAAATGTAACAACCTATACATTAATGTATCTGAATTTTGACTAAATTGAAATCTAAGTCCATTAGGGTGCAAATCATTAGTACCTAATAGTAAACATAGCACATTAGAGAGCGAACTCACAACGGAATATTAAAATACAATAAATATGTATACCGACCAAGACTAACACCTTGGAATTAATATTATTCCTTTGATATCTAGTTTTTTTATCAGTGCCAAGCATGAATGAGAAGACCACTCCATCTACCATTTTCGTCGTGCACAAGTAGCATGTTCTTCTAAATATGTCCTATGGGTTATAATAACAAGGGGTAAGAACAACATTCTGCTGACTGATAAATTACATACCTTGTCCATAATACTGGTTTATATCGAATAATTTCTATTTGACTGTTATGTCTACCATTCGTGGATTTTTTCATCTAATTCCACCAGTCTATACGATATATCCAACCTTCTCTGAGGTATAACTATACATACATACATATACATACATACATACATACATACATACATACATACATACATACATACATACATACATACATACATACATACATACATACATACATACATACATACATACATACATACATACATACATACATACATACATACATATCTTTGTGTGTGTACAAGCATTGTATTATCCAAAAGAAAACTTCGGTCACTTAATACTTCTTAAATAGGGAGGAGGCAGACCCAATGACAATTTAATACCTCAACCCTGAAACCCTGAAGTAGGCCCTTCATAACATAATCAATAGTCAACCAGCCCAAGCTACAAAGGCCGATGACCCTTAGGTATGGGTTTATAATTTAATTAGCCATATTACTAATGCATTTCAAAGACTGATATAAGGGTCAAGTAATTCACCTCCGATAAACAGACAATTAATTAAACTTTGGGGTCCTTGTGTATCCCATATTGATTCTACACTATTAGGAGGCAAAAGCCGCCAAGGCATAACCCAAGTCTTTGCTCACGACCACTGGTAGTCAAACCATAGGCCAGCCTTACCTCTAAATACAGGCTTATCCACAACACTAACATAGCCCGTCGACCCCCCACAATCGAAATCATGTCTAGACTTTCCAATACAAATCGAGGAAAATACCCACTCCATTTACTTAATACCTCTTTTTCATAAATGAACCAGACCCTATTTCCTAATTAGGCACTATTGTAGATTATTTAAGATATCTTAAAAAAGGAGGAGGCAGACCCAACGACCATTTAATGTCTCAATCCTGAAGTAAACTCTTTGACCACCCTAAAGGTGTTGCGCAATTAAATATTTCAAATCAAAAACGATCCCTAGGTATATATTCCGTACTTATATGCGAATGTATATTTTACTACCCCATGGGTCCTATAGTTGATGATGTCCTACATCAGTAGTGCCTATATGTAACGATCGCCTTCTCGATCCCCGGATGGCGACACTAATACATCAACTGTATTCATTTGTCGAGCACCCAAGTGCCAGGAAAACAAAAGGTTAGGTTAAATTAAAAGAAAAATAGAAACGAAAACAAGAAAGAAAACAATATCAGAATCTCACATGCGAAATAATAATATATAATATACTAAAAGTGTAGTGCAAAGAGTTACTTCAATATACATGAATCTTAGAGTTATAAAAGTGACTAAGTACTACCATTAGCCTAGACAGTTACAACTGGATGTCCTCATAATATAGAATACACACATAATAGCGAATAGAAATGAAAACAGGCAATTAGATAGGTGGAAGCATCCAACTTGTCTCCATAAGCTTGAAACATCCAACCCTAAGACCTACCTTACTCAGCCTACGTGAAAGAGCACTCGAGGAGTTTTGGGGAAAAACACTACGTATCAGACATGAGTCTGGTATGAGAAACTCATAAATGCATATAAACACATAACAATACTTCCGAGACCAAGCAAAACACCAGATTGGTTTTCCTTCGAAAGAACCAACTCAATTGATATTTACATTAGGTGATATTATAGATAATGTCTAAGATGTATAATATAAATATGAAAATAGCTGGAATGTCACATTGGTTACATTTTATGTTTGGGTATACAAACAAAGCTGTTAAGGCACGTTTGTACAAATGGATTTTCCACGGAGACCTCCTAAATGAGACCGATCTCCTATGACAAGGATTAGAAACTACCTTTTGAGCACTGTATATCTATAGATAAAATATATTATTTGGAGATAGATTATTAGAGGGAATTTTCACCATAAGAAAAACACAACGGGCCATCATCCGAACACTCACGTGAAAAAATTGTACCAAGTATCAACAACTCCCTGCAAGCAACATCCATAAGCATACTTTAGATATGGAGTTATTGCACCCGTCATGGGTCAGCTAAACCTCAGGGTCATGCAGCCTACTCTGTGTTTAGGCATTTTCCAATGTCGAGGCTACGGTCGACATCTTCACGTGAATCTCTTATACTCAATCTAATCATGAATCCCACATGGATTCCATTGTCTCAACAAATTTTGAATCCACAAATAATCATTATCTTTCCACTTCTAAGAACTAGAATCTGTATAATAGTTTTGAAGTGGTATTCAACAAGTAAAACACTTATCGATCCCGGACTCTCCAAAACAAATCGATGAATTCTCGGTTAACCCAATTTTGGTTTTAGAAGTAATCGAAAGCTAGAGGCATTCCATACCAATACTCCTCCCCAGGGGTTCTCATTTGTATAAATCTATGAAGCATTTCGTATACTTCCTAAGTTAAGTTTGGTTAAGTTTGGTAGTCAACTAATCAACAATCGAATCTCAAGCACTTACTTATGGAAATCAAGGTTCGTATACTTAACATGTTTCCGACATTTCTACTTAACTATTAATTAGCCTAAAAGGATGTTTATAGGTTAGAGCTCTATTGCTCAATCCATACCTAAACATCAGTCTTGACTCTCACAAATAGGGAAGCTTATTTGTACGACTTTTAGTTTTAAGTATAATAAAACTAACATTCCATAGACAATAAAACTAATGTCGTTACATAGTTGTTACTATCATCCCTTATTTTAATCAAAAATATTTTGAAATTATTTGTATAAATAGATTTGAATCTCTTTTTAAAATGATTTATATGTAGTAGTATTATTTAATAAGAAAATAGAATTTAAAATAAATTAAGGAAGAAAGTATGTAAAAGTTCTTATTTTAATAAATTAGCAAAAAATGGTTTTATAAACTTATCTATAAATTGAATACCTTTAAATTACTTATTTATAAGAAATAAATAACTATAGGAATTATAACTTTAAAAATAATTACCTAATGTTGATTTTGAAAACCTTTACCATATTTATAAAATAAACTAGTTTCATATAAGTTTGAAATATCATTTTCATTTAAACTTAAAATAATTATATAAAAACATATTTAAACTTCTTACTCCTTTTAAAATACTTACTTATCTTTTATAAAGCTCTCTTTAAAAGATTTTCATAAAAATACCCAAATTACAACAATTTCACTTTGTTAAAAACTAATTTCTTTTCAAAATTGCATCCATAGCGACTATCGCTATGTGAACCATAACTTCTCTAACTTTGTTCGGCATTTTAACTCGTCTATACTGAAATAATTACACAAGTAAGACTCGACTGCCATCAAATCTGATGATTCGAGAGTATTGATCGTTGGGCCCAATAGTCAAGTACATATGGTAACATGAAGTCAATGTTAAATGGACTTGATGGATATGAAAGGCAGGGTGTTTGAAATATGAAATATGGTTCAACACCTAAAAGGGATCGACATAAATTGGCTTCAATAATAGGGATCGACATGTTTTCTGCTGTTAGAGCATTCCTATAGAAAACAATTAATATCTCAAAATCCACAAGTCCAGATACATAAGAAATTTTGTGAGCAAGACATGGGGATCCTAGGGAGCCTTCTTTAGGGATCACACCTTAGGGGGATGAAGTTGGAGGGATCAATATACTTCCCTTGGAAGGGATCAGCAGAAAGCAGCATGCAAACCATATTGAAGCAAAGATCAAGCAATAACTCGAGCTCCATTGATCCAGTTGGCATGAAATTTAGAGGCTAAGCATATTTTAGCATGGGGAAGCCACCATAGGGATTGTACCCTAAAATTCAACCAAAGAAGGAATTGGTGTCGACCCCTCTTCTTTGGGAATTGGGCCATGCGACCCCTCTTGTGGGCCTAGACGGTTTTGAGGGTCTTTCTATCTAGTTTTTGGAGAAATATTTGGCCATCTTCATCTATAAATACCGGCTTGTTTATTCATTTTAGGGGCTGACACTGCTAGTTGCTTTATAATATTTTGTAACTAAGGATTTTATTCTGATCCCTTTTGTACTAAGATTATAAAGTTATTAAAAAAGTAGTCTATTCAAAGTGGATGTAGGAAAACAACGCCGAACCACTATAAATCATTGTGTGCATGTTATTCTTTCAATTGAGTGATGGTTCTTTTTTATTATCCACTATTTCCAATTTTATCTTCATTTCAAAAAGTTTATATTGGGTGTTTGTGCTAATTTTTGGTGCAAACATTTTGGTGTTTTCACTGAGAACCTTGATTCTCAGCCTATTAGGATCATTTTGTTGCACTAGATTGCATAAATCCCCTGAAGGAGATCTGCAATTATCTTCAATTAGTTGCTCATACTACTCAGATTTGCACAAAATCTAAGCAAAGCTATCAATAATGGTAAGGAACCCTAAATCTGCTTCTTAGAATGAGGAAGGAAATGAAAACGTTAGTATCCATCAGGGAGGCCAACCAGTCAACCAATGGATGTGAATGCTAAAACAGTTGAAGTCCAGAATTCAACTGATTCTATTAGAAGAGCTGGGTTCCAGAATCTAATGAGAGAGCTAATGGATAGCCGTTGATAATTAGATCAGCAGATTCAGACAAATATAAGCCTAATGAACCAACTCAGCCAGCAACAGTGAGGAAAAGCTAGGAGGGTCCCTACTCCTTACTTGGCATTGGAGAGTTCTAGTTCATTGGATGATTACCATAGGCATAGGCATCGTAAAGATAGATTTCACGCAAAAACTTCAAGGGTGTCAACAGGTAGAAGATCATGATCTGCTAGGACCGATCGATGCCGATCCCTCCTCCGGAGGAGGGAACTTAACTATGCACACTGTAATTCAAGCCGGAGCTGCTGTAGCCTATTTAGATGATAGAGCTCGGTTAAATGTTGACCAAATGCTTCCTCGAAATGATGATAAAGTGAATTTATGGGATATACATTAGGTAGATTTTAAACCAAGAAGACGTGGAATGGCCCATAGACATTGACCAGACCATTCATGTGAGCTGGAATACGACCACTACTTGGCACTAGCTATCTAAACGCTGGACTTATTGGCTATAGTTAGACAGTTAGTGAGAGAGAGCCAATGCATGACCAATGATGACTGGGGAATCTTGAGAAGCCATACCCCGTTCATTGATAATGTCCTACACGCAAGGTATCCAAGAAAGTCCAACACGCCGTCGATGCCTGCTTACGAGGGAAAAACCGACCACAGGCAGCACATCATGAGATATGAATGGCTGATGGATTCCACATGAGCATATGATGTAACCAAGTGTAGATTTTTTCCTATAACTCTCTCTGGAATAACAAAGATGTGTTTTACAAGGTTACCTCCGCAATCGATCTCTAGATTTGATGATTTAGCAACAAGGTTTGTGGAGCAATTTCGAATGCACACAGCTCACCACAAAGATGTAATGTCCTATCCAGCGTGATCCAAGCTCTGGGAGAACTGTCGAAAGATTACTTGGTTCCATATAACTGTTAAAAAATCAGTAATTTAAATGACCATGCAATATTGACGGCCGTAATAAGAGGGATTTATTCAGAATCTAACTTTGGCGATTGGTTAGCTGGCAAGTCACCGGCAACGCTAGAATGCTTTTACAAAAAGGCGACTCTGTAGTTGAGTAAGGAGGAAGCCAGATCCTCCAGGAAGTAGAATGTTACAGGACCAAGTGGAGAGAGTACAAAGTAATACTGCTGCAAAGCAGTCTAATGATAGCTGTGGAAAAGTTCAAGTGAATATCTAGAACTTACCGAATCAACAAAAGAAAGGGGGAGATAGAAGCCGAGAATGAAAGAATGATTTAGAAGAGGAAATCCTAGAATTCCGATGTACAATACTTACACCCCACGGAATACGTCCTTTGAGAATATCTATTTGTCTACTTGCAATACCATGTAGTATGAAAAGCGGCCTCTGAAAGAATCAATGGAGAAGTAGAACCAGAAAATATTGTCAATTCCACGAATGCTATGGACATTGCATGAATGAATGCAGGCTTCTCTAGGATATTATTAAAAAGATAATTCAAGAAAGAAAGTTACAACAGTTTGTAAAAACCCACCAGACTAGCGGGAAGGGGACATTCGACCCCAATCGAAGACAAGCATCGCATAGGGCCGAGGAGCCCACGGACTGGTGGAAGATTGTTGATCAATACAGTAGTCAGTGGATTGCATCTGGATGATAAGAGTTAGCATGAGATGGAGCGCTATGCTATCCGCTTAAGCATGTGGATTTTGAGTATTATTCGAATATAGAAGATGGAGCTCCGGCAAAATTGCATTATACAATAGGAGACGATATTGTGTTCAAAAACAGAGATGCAGACAAGGCGAAGGCTCCGATGATCGACCCAATGGTAATTTTGGCCATAATCGACCCCGCTTTAGTGAGAAGGATAATGATTGACTTTGGAAGTTCTGTAAATATAATTTAAAAAAAAGCTTATGATGGGATGAGGATGGAAGCTAAGGACTTGAAATCGTCTAAAGCCTACATTTATGTCTTTAATGATGATGCAACTGAAGCTGTTGGTTTTGTTGAATTACCTGTAGAGTTGGCAAAAGGTGACCTAGGAGAGGGCGGATTCTACCTTTTGTTGTTTTGGATGTTGACTCTCCATACAACGCTTTTCTGGACCGACCGGCTCTAGTTGAGGTCCGGGCAGCTCTCGCCCCATGGTGTTTAAATTGAAGTTTCTGACAGATAATGGCGTTGGAGTCGTTCATGGTGATCAGGAAACTGAACGTGCCTGATATGTAGCTGAGTTGAGGGATTCTCAATGGAAGGAGAAAGTTAAGGGTGTGGACAAGTCAGTCTACATCCAAGCCATTGAAGATTGACAATTAGCGTTTGAGTCTTGGCTCGGACGCCACATTTGGCTATAGAGAGATATAGATATGAGAGATGACGAGAAGGAGCCTAAAGAGACTAAGGTTGCACTAGCTGAGCTGATGATTGACATCATAATTAGCCATGAAAACCCATCATAGGTCCTAAAGATCTGATCGCAGCACAGCTCCCCGATGAAGGAAGAACTTGCTGGATTATTCCAAGTGAATCTCGACGTGTTTGCTTGGACCCACTCTGATATGTGTGCAATCTCGCCTACCATTGTGAGCTATGCATTGAATATCGACTCAGGCATGTCTCGGTGAAATAAAAAGACATGGCATAGATCCGGAGAGATCAAAGGCAATGGGTTTATCTACGACGACCTTTACCCTAAGTGGGTATCTAATCCTGTACTTGTAAGAAAGGCAAACAGGAAATGGCGAACATGCCTTAATTACTTAGACCTGAATAAGGCATGTCCGAAAGACAACTTTCCTCTTCCAAGGGTCAATCAGCTAGTAGACTGACCTCAGGACATGAATTGCGATCTTTCATGGCCATGTACTCAGGATATAATCAAATCCCAATGCACGTTCCCGATCAAGAGCACACCAGCTTCATTATCGATTTTTGAGTATATTACTATGTGGTGATGTCGTTTGGACTAAAGAATGTATGAGCGACCTACCAGCGCCTAGTTAACAGAATGTTTAAAGATCAGATCGAAAAACGATGAAGGTATATGTGGATGATATGCTCATGAAGTCACAACAGTATAGCGACCACGTTAGAGACTTAGTAGAAATGTTCGACATCCTCTGCATTATAAAATGAAGATTAATCCTCTGAAATGTTCCTTTGGTGTTACATCAGGAAAGTTCTTGGGTTTCATCGTTAATGCCTATGGAATCGAAGCTAATCCCGAGAAAATTCAAGCTATTCGTAATATCTAAGTGCTAAAAACTGTCAAATAAGAACAGAGGCTGAATGCGAAGGTCGCTGTCCTAAGCCAATTCAATTCCAGAGCTACCGATAAATGCATTCCTTTCTTTGAATTGATTAAGAGAGGAAAAATGAATTTTGAATGGACACGGGATTGTAAAGATGCATTCCAAGCTTTGGCGGACCATTTAGAGAGACTTCCCATCTAATCAAAGCCAGCGGACCATGAAGATTTATATATCTGCTTAACCATGTTGGTACACGCTATAAGTGCCGCATTGCTTCGTAAAGTGAATTGAATCCATAGACCGGTCTATTATGTTAGTACGCGATTTGTAGGAGCTGAAAGGAACTATACGAAGATAGAGAAACTGGCATACTGTTTGCTGATTGCATCATAAAAGCTGCGACCTTACTTCCATGCACACCCTATCAATGTTTGCACCGACCAGCCATTACGACAGGTCTTGTTGCGACCAAAGATATTTGGAAGGTTACTCAAGTGGAATATCGAGCTTAGCCAATTCGATATCATTTATCTTCCTCGAAGGGAAATCCAAGATCAGGCACTAGCAAATTTTATAGCAGGATTTACCGTGTAGGATGATTTCTCTGGGATCAGCGAAACCCTTCCATACGATGGAAGTTATATATGGATGGAGCATCTAATGATCGTTGTTTTGAAGCTAGAATTGTGCTTGTAACGACTCGTAAATTTTCGATAATTAAAGTAGCTAAATTTAATAAGATTTCGTGATTTAGTGTTAGAAAAAAATTGTAAGTCGCTTGGAATAATAATAACTGGAATGAATTGCAACAATAATTATCCAAGTAATAAAAAAATAAAAGTCAATTGTTGAATAGGATAATAAATGTGGGATTCATTGGGAATAATAGAGTAATTGATTGATAAGAAAAATCTATTTAAAATAAAATATTGAATATTGAACAGGTAAACTGTTTAAATTAAATATTTAAAACTTATTGAATAATTGAATAACTGTAAAATGAAAATAGTGTTCTAAATTGTGAATTGGTTTTAAAATTTGAATCTTATAAGTTCAATTTCAATATTTCAAAAGATAATGAATTATTGGATAAGCGAAATTGTTTAAATTGAATATTTGGAATTTATTGAATAATTTAATAATGGGAATTGAATAACCGTATAATGGAAATGGTTGTTCTATAATCTTAATTCGTTTCAAAAGTTAAATTTTAAGTTCGTTTTGAATATTTCAAAAGATAGTGATTTAAGAATAATCAATTTGTTTAGATTTAATATTACAAATGTTTGAATAATTAAATTCCAAATTTGATACGATTAATTTGATATTGAAATTTAATATATGAAAATAGAGTGAATAATTGAAATTTGATTTAATATGATTCAAATTGGTTTTCAAAGTGAATGTAAGTTATATTGGGATTATAATAGAGTTAATAAGATTTTAAAATTGGAATTATTGGATAATTGAATAACGGGTTTAATATGATTAAGAAATGATTTGTAAAATTTTATTTTGTCATATTAAAGTTAGAATGATGTTGTAGAACTTTTAAAATCGAATTAAAAGTAAATTTGTGAAAATTGAATATTTTAATATTTAATTATCGACTGGAAAATAGCCATTTTTCAAACACTCTCGGATTTCGACGAAACCAGTTTCATCGGATCCGTAATGTGATATTATCATAAGATTTCAAATTTCATGTCAATCGGATTTACCGTTTGTCCGGGGCGAGCCCAAACGCACAGAAATTTGATTAACCGATTTAATTTCAAATCGATCGTTTATTTCCGTAACTCGCACATACGATCGAATTAGGACTCCAAACCTTTTCCATTATGTTCGGAATAGAGGTATAACATTTGGAATGACTGGCAGCACACCTTGACCGGATCTAAAATTTGCAGCTTGATATTTTGGAAATTTAAATAATTTGTTTTCTTTGAATAGACTGGGCTGTCACTTCCTTTCTTTTCAGCTGTTTTTCCATCACCCATCAGCCAGTCTATGAGCTTGCCTACTTCTTTTCTTTCTTTTAAAAAAATGCATCCCCTGTCTACTTTCTTCGGCACAGTGGTAAATAATAGAAGGAAATAATATACGAGAGGAATCAATATTTCTAAATTTCAAAAATTCACCACTCGAATTATACTCAATAAAGAAATATCAAACAAAAATTTTTATTCGTGTTTTGGCAAGGGCTTCAAGCTGTGAAGATTCTGGGGTGTTTGAGATTGTTGCGGCAGTGGTCGAACGGCAGTTTTTTGCTAGGGTTGCTTCTGCGGGGCATTCATGGACAACTAAGTGTAGAGGCCTAGGTAGATGGGATCGCGGTGCTGAGGCGATCACCTGGGTGTATTTTGGTGAGGTGCGGCACCACTCGGGTCATCGCGACAAATTGCTACAGGGTTCGAAAAGGGGGGGGGGGGTTAGGCGGTCGCTTTTTGATCCGGTGACTCGGTCGAGGTGGGAAGGTGCTTGGCAGGTGGAGATTTCGGCGAGGGAAACGAAGGCGAAGTCGGAAGTTGCTTTCGGTGAGTGGATCGTCATGTCGATGACACGCCGTGCACTGCCGTGTTACAGGGGGAGTTAGTTTTTGGGGAAGAAGATGGTGAATGGGCTTGGGCTGTTGGAGGCTTGGTAATAAGTTTATAAAAAAAAATTATGTTAATATGGTAGATTAATTATTTAATTATCGACGAACTTATATACTGAATATCTCCTCCATACGAGATCGGAATCTGACGAAACAAGAAGCGCTGAAATCGCAGAGACGAGAGCTACGCTGCAGTGCAGATTTGGAATCGTTTGGAACTATTGAAAATTTTGGGTAAAATTAAACGTCCGTTTAATTTTATTCGAAATAAAACGCTGGAACTGCATTGAAATCAATGTGAGTGTTTTATAACGCTCACATCGTACTAAATATTTTTATGCTAGTTAAATTTGATATTATGAAGTGATATGAATTTTATTGGTCGTTGTTTGATAGAATTTAATTTCCATATAGATTGTCATTCAAATCAATCGTTGAAAATTAAATTTGACAGTTAAGTTGAAATTGAAATTGAATTGCGATTAAATTACCCGACACTGATAACTATGAAATTGCCATGAATTGTATTGTCTATTGGATGATGTATTTCGATGGATGCTATCGGTTGATATTTAAATGTTTCGATGTTTATTTGCTTATATATAACCTGTTATGCATACATATGATACTGAGATTTTATTTAAGTAATATATACTCATCCCTGACATTTAATTGAAATAAATAATTACTTGGCCATAGGATAGAAAATTATATACGGACACCGAATTGGATAAATTAATAAATTTTGAAATCGGCAATTTGAAATTTATTTAAATGTTTTGATTTAAAAGTTATAAATAGAAATCGATTTATAGAAATTGAATTCATCGGAAAAATTGAGTTTGGAATGTTGAAATAAATTTTGGTTAAAGGAATTTTGTTAAATAATTAAGTTGAGACCTTGAAATTTAAAATTGGATATGATGGAATGTCGAAAGTTGATTTGTTTTAAGATTTAACCTTAATTCGAGCCTTGAATATTACTAAGTAAAATCTATATAAAATGATAATTTAAAATTGAGCTTGAAATTGAATCATATTTGGAATTTGGATTTAAACTTGAATATTGTTGAATTTTTTTGTTAAGGGTTATAAATTGATATTTTGGGGAATCAAGCTCCAAATCGATATAAATTGAAATTGAATAAATTAAAGGTAAATGGAAATTTGAATTAATTCGAAGTAAAAATTGACGTTGATTGAATCGAAATCGAAATTGAATCGGTAGAATGGGAATTGGAATTGATTTGAATTGGAAAGCTATAATTGAACGGTTTGGTTTTGAAGCTGTTTTATTTTATTTTCCAAATTTCTCAGTTATATAAACCATTTTGAATACTTAAACTATTTTAATCTACTTAACCCAATTTAAATTATTTTAAACTATTTTATCTATTTTAAATCCATTTTAAAGGTTCAAGTATTTTTAACTATTTTAATTATTTAAACTATTTTTAAACTACTTAAAACTATTTTCTAAAATTCCAAAATGGTTAATAAGGTGAAATGTTTATGTTTAAATCTTGAATTTGAATACGAATTGGATTAAATGAAGTTGCAACCTAAATTGAAGTTCGAAATGATTTTGAAATCGAAATGAGATATTGATGTGAAAAATGATTTTTGAAACAGAAACTTACATTTGAAAAGATACGATGATATTTGAAATGGATTTGATTTTCGAAACGAACATGATATTTTGATATCAATTATGAATCGATTTGAAGTGTAAGGAGCCAACGGTGTAATAATACGTAGTTATTAAAGAGACCGGGATTGGATATGGACATACTCTCTGTCGATACCAAAAACCACTTTAATAACTATTATACGCAGAGTGTTGATCCAGAGTGAAGTGGATGGTTTGGCGAACGCGTTGACTGAAGAAAGAGAACGATATTGGATGACCCCTGACATGACTAAAACAGGAGCCGCGCCGGGCCATTGAGGTTCGCCACCTCTAGCGGACACGCTTCTTCGATACCATATCTATTACATTTGTGATGTGATTTGGGTGCACCCCTTGATTTCGGAGTGTTGTTTCGCGGTGTTGGGGTGGCTGCTGGCTATGCCCAACATCAGTCCGGATCACGCAACTACTAGTATCCTAGTTGGTATCGCCTCATGTACCTTGTCATACTGATTATCCTATTCGCGACCACTACGTTTTGATTTGTTCCTTGAGTATATGGATTGCCCTCTGGTGACTTCCGGTTTTGGGGAAACTACGGTCTTGTATATGCTTTTGGGAATATAAAATGTGTTAAGGGGGATTATGGTAACGCCTTAACGCTATTTTGATACTTTATATTACTGATAGGCATTATCTACTTAGCGTACATTACTACATAGTAGATAGTTTCACGGATCCTTGAGAGATGGAAAATCCCGTAACATCTTTTGAGTTATTGCATGCACGTTGACACTGGATATGAGATGTCAAACCCCGTAAACATCTTTGACGCCGTTACACTCATATTTATTTACGATTGATTTAACTTTCATAAGGATATTTTAGTCCTGACTCGAGTGTTTTGTCTTTTCATTATGCTCGGGTCAGTCCTGAGTTTTTCAGATTTTGAAGATCTATTCTGGAGGATGAAGACGAAGATTTGGTATACTATTACTATTATTACTCTTGCATCATGCTATCTGCTGCATTTTTTTAATTATTCTGTTGTATATGTATAACTCTGATAAATGTTGTATAAATAATTGTCAAAGTATAATAAACAGCTTCATGAACTGTTATTTGACTATTATATTTCATCGTTCCGCTGCGAGATTCTGTGTTGTTTCATTTCCTTTATTTCTCTTTCTTTTCTTTTCTTATTTACCCCAATAACTATCTGCCATTTTGAATGGTTTGGAATCGACATGTGTATTTGATCGTCGGTTTAAACTGTCCAAAAAGGCGGGTCGTTACAATGCTTGTACCTCCTAAAGATCGATCAATTTTCTATGCTTTAAAACTCGATTTCCCTGCAACAAATAACAAAGCTGAGTATGAGGCTCTGATTGTTGGACTTAAACTCACTAGAGGACTAGGGATAAAGTCTCTTGAAATCTGTTATGACTCATAATTGGTGGTACACCAAATCAGGGGAGATTAACAAGCTAAAGGACAATAGCTTGCTCCTTACCTTACCCAACTCCAAGAGTTGTTGACTGACTTTGAGTACTACGACATTACGCACATTCCTCAGGATAAAAAAGAGGATGATTCATTGGCAAAGTTTGCTAGCACCGAGGATGCACAACAGATGAGATTGGTTCCAGTCGAGATTTTAAATGCCTCGAATATAAACCTAATGGAAATCGACTGGGTACTATAGATGGAGCTTGAGAAGGAATCGTGGATGACTCCGAGTAAAAACTATTTGATACGGGAGTTCTTTCTGAACAAAGAAAGGAAAAGTGACAAGTCCTTCGTAAAGTTTCATGATATATCATATAGGTAGGAGTTATGCACATGAAGAGTTTTTCCATTCCCCTACTCTGGTGTATCGCTCATGATGAGATAAAATGGGCCCTAAAAGAATTTCATAAAAAAGAATATGGCGATCACACTAGGGGCAATTCTAGCAAAGAAAATACTCTGTTATGGGTATTGTTGGCCGATTGTAAATCTAGATGTTGCCGATTATGTAAGGCGATGCAACAACTGTCAGATATATGCAAAAGTTCCTAGAGCTCCATCGATGGAAATTACACAAATGGTCAGCCCATGATTTTTTCCATATGGGGCATGGATATTATCGGTTCCTTTTGGATCTCTAAAGGTGGTGCAAAATATGCTACCGTCGTAGTTGATTACATCATCAAATGGGCCATAGTAAAACCCTTAGTTATGATCACAATGAAGAAAGTAATCAACTTCATTGTTTGGAACATCATCTGTTGTTTTGGCCTTCCACAAACTATTGTAACAGACAATGAGACTTAATCCGACAGTGCTGAGTTCAAAGACTTCTACCATCGGCATCGTATTGAAAAAAGATTTGTAGTAGTCGCTCACCCTCAAGCAAACGGACAAGTTGAAGCTATGAAAAAAAATCATACAGTCCATTCTTTAGAAGCATTTGGAAAAGGCTAGAGGCTAGTGGGTGGATGAACTCTCGATAGCACTATGGGCCTATAGGACCACCAACAAGTATACGACCGACGCACTCCATTCGCCCTCGCTTACAGTTCTGAAGCCGTTATTCCCATTGAGCTTTAAGTTCCTTCCCATCGGGTGATTTACTACGATCCCAGAATAAATAAAGATCTCCTCTTGAAATATCTAGACTTTATAGATGAAAAGTGCGAGGAAGCCAATTTGAGGGTAGCTGCACACTGATACCGAGTCGCCTGATACTATAACACTAAAGTTTGACCTAGAACCTTTGAAATCGACGATCTTATCTTGAAATGGGTTTTTATTCCTCGTCACATATGAATCCAACATGGGAAGGACTGTGGGTCATTAAGCAGAGGCTTGGAGAGGGAACTTTCAGGCTAGCAACACTTGACCGCATCACACTCCCAAGGACGTGGATTAGCAAGCATTTACGATGTTATTTCTCTTAGTTTATTTCTTTTTCATTCAGTTGTATTTACGTCAAAAAATTTCTTTAGCATTTGGTTTTCTAGATATGTAATAAGGCAAATTATTTCATTTCCTTCCATTTTGCAAATAAAGTTTTGAACTTCCTTTATATCTGTGTTTGTTGTAACACTACATGTTAGTTACATTACAAAACTGACTGATATCGATATGTCCGAAAAATTATCAGAGTTTGGAACTAATCAATTATGCTAGTTCTCGACTGAACTAAACTAGATGAGCATGGTCCGACCATTCATTTGATAATTCTCATTCATAAACTGATGGACAGAATACATAACGAGGAATGGATGTGACTTGGCCATTCGATTACCGAATAAATCCCACCAAGTGATGGGACTGAAATAAATCAAAAGTGATCATGACACGGTCGATTGCTCACTAAATCAAACCCCGGACCTTGGGAATAAATTGATCAATTAAGAATAGTACGATCCTACTATTCTTCGAACTAAGTCCCTAGAGTGTGGACTAGATCATAAACATAAATTGGGTGTATCGACCTGCCACGAACTAACTCTAAGTCCCCAGAGTGCAGACTAAAGTATATATTTAAATTAGGTGTGAATCGACCACCCACTAACTGTAACATCCTGATATTTTCAACCACCCCCAGACACACATTTCGAAATTTAATTGCTCAAAATACCAGATTATTAATTTATATTTGGCAAGACTCAACATATACAGTAAATAAATAAATAATAAAATCACAGACATAGAGTAATATAACAATAAGGCAGCGGAAACAAGAGAATAGTAGTTCATGAAGCTACTATATATATAACAGAGTTAAATAAGATACAAAAGAAGTCTCGAATACAATAGTCAAATACAAGATCAGAATACATCACTAGAATCAACTGAATATCTGTAAGCTAGATAGATAGCTGGATCTCCAAGCAAATCTCCAACTCCAAAGGTGAGTCTCGAAAGTTGAACCGCCACTACAAGAAAAGTTGGTTTTGACAGCAATGGAACACAGCGTTGGGATGGGTATTGCTGTTGTTGATTCTTAGGTAAATAGTAAAAACAAAAGACAGCGTAACATATTGTCGTGTGTCAGATCCACTCTATACTAAAATTAAGCCCGCCTAACTTCCCTCTATAATTTTCATTCACCGCGTAAACGTATTTCCCCCTTCTTCACTGAAATAAGCAACCCTGAATCTCAAAGCGCCCACTCCTGCAAACCTAAATTTGCTATGCCTCCATTGTTCTAATCCCTAAATGACGCCTCTCTGTTATGCCCAATGTCGTTAATGAAGAGGTCCCCATGGCTCCGCTGCGCTCTTGTGCTTGCACTTGAGAGTTAGCATCCATTGAGTCAACTCGCCACTGCTATGGAGGAACACTCGCATATCTTTCTAAAATAGATCCTGCAATCCAGGCCCTAAATTTTTGTGAAGCTTCAATATTTCTCAGGTTAGAATTTTTTCCCCAATAATTTTCAACCCAGAATTCTAATTTCAGAGATCATACGATTCTTGCTTCAAGTATTTTTGGATATCATGGTATGAATTTTTCAAATTAAAATGTTTGGACTTGTATTATTATCATTAAATTTACTGACTTTAGATTAGATAGTAATCATGTTGGTAATGGAACTATTCATATAAATAAGGATACAATTGGTTAAATAATAAATTTAAAGGTATTTGAAATAAGTAGGGGCCAAACGGGTATACAAATATATTTGGATGTATTAAGTGCTTATTGCTAGAGTGAACTGCATCGACTTGTGGTCAGTCCATTGTCAGGCAATTTGATGTCCGAATGTTCATTCTTTTATGCAATAAAATAATTATATTAGTACTGTACCTGCCATTTATTCATCTAAAACAGGATATGTATGTATGTATATGTATATTACTCTGAGTTCTTTTAGAGATTTAGGATGGTCATGGAGATACTTAACAGCCATCATTGAAGCAGTAGAAATTGTTTCATAACTCGAATATATTATTGCAATTATCTAATCAATGATTTTCTCATTGTTAGTTTTATCTATCCTTCTTCATTGTTTTTTAGCAAGCAATCAAGCATGTCATCATTGCTTAAACTTGCACTAGATATTCTCTCAATAATGAGCTTTGTTAGCAGGCTTATAATTTTCGTTCTTGCCTAAAATAACGTATGTATATATAAAATTCCTTTAGTTAGTAACTATGTGTTTTCTATATCATTAACCATCACAAAAACATTTTTAATTACCCGAAAGACAAGTCTATAGTTTGTGCCAGGAAGATTAATTGGCAAATCAAGTATGCTATGAACAAAATGATATATCTCTTCTTTAAGAGCTTCAGCAAATTGGCCATCAACATGTCTCTTGTGATGTGTATACTATCACAATATTTTGCTACAACAAAAGCCATCAACACGTTTGATAGCTGATAGTACAATTTACGTATATTTATACAAAATGTGAGATCATCAAATGTATGATCAACATAAGCGATAAAAATGAAAAGGAAATAAGCCGAAAGTTATTAATATACAAAAACAGAATATAAAAATAATGTGGGAATTCATTGTTGTTTGAAGTATGTTAGGTAGGACCATCAGACGAAAGCTCTAGAACTGAATAAGTGTTGCATGGTCTGTGAAAAGTTGAGACTAGTGATAGCAAGTGGACAAGGTAAACTGACTGAATTGCATGGAGAGTGATGCGTGATGTGAGATGAGAAGCTTATGGACAGGGCCTTGTATCTGAAATGAGCAGAGTGGAATATGAGATACATTAACTAAGTTATGAACTGGGAAGCGCATGAAGCCTGCGAACGTGATAGTGACAGAAATTTGTAGTAGTAGCATGAGTAATAAATGATGAGATGCCAGGCAGGAAGGAGGCAAGTGAGTGCGGTAATTAATAGATAAGCCAGTGTATGAGTATAAGGAAGGGAACTGCTCCCATTGCTTAAAGAGCATTGTTGAGCCTGGATTTAACCATAACTCGAGCGTGCATTTCATAGAAAATGAGCATAACTAAAATGAATATTGAGCGAAGTGCCAATTGAAACAAAGGAGCTAAAGCGAGCTGAGATTAAACAGGCTTGAAGCTTAACTTATAATCTGTACTAAAACAATTGTTGAATGCAAGATGAAATACTTGTGTTGAAATGCAGAGCCGAAACAAAGAGATTCCACTAAGACAATTGCTGAGCCAAATTGCATGGGCTGCTATTCAATTAAATCCCAAAACTGTAGCATTGATGCAAGTCCAAGAATGGAGGTTGAAACATGACCGAGGCTTATTTTCCTATTTGAAATTGTGTTTTCTTGTTCGTGTTTTTAGCAAGCAATATATTTATTTTGCCAACATAGTTATTATTTTGTACAGTTGGTTGTGTTTCAAGTTAATAGTAGGACAGTGACATTAACTTTACTGTCTACTACTGCCAATATTTTATCCTAAAATAGCATGGTGTGTACTTCTTAACCACTTAATGACTGATTATACTAATTTCGACATCACTTTTTTTTACTGCTTGAAGCTAGTTTTGTCACAGCAAACTCACTGGAATTTGTACTCTTTCCTCTGCAAACATTGTAAAAATACTTCAGTGAATAAATTACAATCCTATATAAAAAATTTACAGTGTTCTAGAAGTTGCATTTGGAGTATTATACAAAGTGAGCAACAAATATATATACATCATAATATAAATCAAAAAAATAAATTTCATTATAAATTAATTCAAATGCATATATTCTTCGATAAAATGTATATTGGATATTGAAATAGAAAATAAAATAATGAAATGTAAATTGGTCTGAAGTATTGTCCACACAAGATTAAGAAAAAGTAAGCAAGTATGAGTGTGGGATATTAAAATATTCAAACAGTGGTCATTTATGTTGCTTAGATTAAATAGTGAAATTTATGTTCTAATGTGGATATGAATTATAGTGCATTCATTGTTTTCTAGTTGTATAAGTTATAGGCATGATATTTGGATCTTGGGTGATGGAGTAGGAATTTCATGATATTAGCAGATTATTATTTGTATGGAATTTGTATGATGACTCATTACATGTTATTAGCAGATTATTGATTCTGAAAAAAATAGCAATGTACGTGAGATGTGCATCAAGCCTACAAAGAGAATTATCATCTTTCAAGAAAGGGCACAGTGCGAGTGCAGCCTACTTTTGGTGAAGTTCTTGACTACCATGTAACGACCCAGAATTTTTAGTAATTAAAATTTGAATATTTAATTAATTTTAGATATAAAAAAGTGAATTTATAAGTCAAATAAATTTTTATTTGAATTTTTGGATTTAATTGGATAATTTAATCAATAATTTAATATGTTAAATTATGGAAATAATTGAAAATAGAGTTAAAAATGATTGTAAATAATTTGTAAAATTTTATTTTATCATATTGAAGTTAGAATGATATTTTAGAACTTTTAAAATCGAATTAAAAGTTAATTTGTGAAAATTGAATATTTTAATATTTAATAATCGACTGTAAAATAGTCAATTTTTGAACAGTCTCAGAATTGAATGAAACTAGTTTCATTGGATCCGTAATAATTAGTTATTACCGGATTTCAATTTTCGTGTCAATCGGAGTTATCGTTTGAGCGTGGCAGCTCGAAACGCATCGAATTATTTTTAATTTAAATTTGGCGAGTCAAAATAGCCATTTTTCAAAAAGTCTCGGAATTCGACGAAACCAGTTTCATCGGATCCGTAATGTGATATTATTGTAAGGTTTCAAATTTCAAGTCAATTGGATTTACCGTTTGTCCGGTACAAATTAAAACGCCTAGAAATCGACTTAAATCGGTTTAATTTAAATTGAACGTTTTCAGCCATAACTCGCACATACTTCCGAATTAGCTTCCGAAACCTGTTCCATTGTGTCCGGAACGCGGGATAAACCCTAGGTACGCTGGTTACGGCGTCTAAATCGGAGTTCGGAATTCCCGGGATGAATAGTGTTTACGCTTGCTCGTTCCTTATAAATAAGCCTCTACCCTTCATTTAAAATAAAAAAAAAAATTTAAACCCTAATTATATTTGCAGCCGCCACCATTATAATGTAAGGCTGAAAATCATTCTTCTTCATCTCTTAATCTCTTCCAATCCATCAAGAATTGGCCAAAGTTGTTAACTAAAGAATCGAAGAGCACGAGATGAGCTTTAAATCCATACGGATATGATCGGGAATGGAGCAACGATGGCGGAGCAAATGGTGGCCGTTCGTGGGCTGTAGAGGGCCGTGCGCGCGCGTCATGGTGGGGCCGAGTTGGCCATGGTGGCTGGTGGTGGTAGCTTGCGACGAGAGCTTTCGCGTGGTGGTGTTGAGATCGAGTATTGTTGAGCGTTGTGATGGCAAGATCAAACCCTAGTTGAATGGTCATGGGTTCTTTGTTGCGTGTTGTCTCCTGTAACTTGCGTGAGGAGGATGGAAGGGATGATGTTGTGCGGCCAAGATTTGGTGAGGATGGATCTAAAGGCTGTAGTGATTTTGGGTATAAAATTATTAAGTTGTTGTAATTATAGTTATATAAAATCGTGTACGATCTTTAAAAATACGTATCTTTTTCATACGAGGTCGAAAAAATGCAAACTCAGTTGCGTTGGAATCGTATGGACGAGCACTACGCGATGGAGTTGGTTTGGAGTCGTTTGGAGTTAGTGAGAATTTCGGGTAAAATTAAACGCGCGTTTAATTTTATTCGAAATAAATCGCTAAAACGGAAATTAAAATCAAGGTGAGAATTTCTCACTCAATCGAATCAGTTTCGATTTTATTTTAAATAGTTAGATTTAAAATATCTGAATGCATGTTTGAATGATGACTGTAAATTATTGATTGTTAAAATAGACATTATGCGCCGTTAGTAAGCGGATGTTATTTAATAAAAACATATACCGCGAATATTTCATAAACAGTGAAATTGGTATTATATATAATATCAATATATATATATTGGCATATGTATATATTGCAGTTGTTGATTTCCCGCATTTTTGTTTAGCGGATGAGACCCTATTACGCCGTTATTAAGCGGATAATATTTATTAAGAACATATACCGCGATAATTTCGTACTGGAGCGAAATTGGTATTGTGCTAATGTTTTTGGATGCAGGAAACAGGTTGGAGGGATCCAACTGGATTCCTCAACAGTTTTTATTTGATTATGGATATTTTGATATTCGTTGATTATCACATACGATATATGATGGATCGTTGTAGTCGTGATTGACTATTTGGTGTGTAGCATCATTGGACCCAGATTTTGGGATTTTAAAATGTTTTTAAAGTGATTTTTGAAAAGATAAAATATTTTTGATCCATTATAAATAAATAAACGTTATAATTTTTAATGTTATAAAAATTATGGTTTTTGTGAAATATAGTTAAAAAGCTGATTTTTAGAAATACGATTAAAAGTCGATTTTGAGAAATATGAACTAATGATTTTATAAAATAATTTAGATTGGATTTTTGAATATATGATAAAAGTTTAAATATAGGATTTATAAAATTTGATTATTTTATAAATCGAAATGATGAAATTATAAAGGAATTTAAAGACGTTTTAGAATAATAATATAAACTGATTTATATTAAGAGATTTATAAATGGATATTTATAAATTGAAATATAGACATTATAAAACGAGTTTTTATAAGTGTTTGAATGTAGTGAAAATGAATTTCATAAATGAATGAAATTTATAGAATTATAAACTGTGAAGTTATAAATGAAATTTATAAATAGTAAGATTTATAAATTTGTGAAGTTAATTGAAGAATAGATTTGGTTAAATGAATGAATCTTATAAGTTATAAGATTTATAATTATGAAGTTTAAAGAACGATTTTATAAAATAATCGTTTTATAAGTATTTAACTTATAATATAAACATTTAGTTTATAATTGAGTTATAAACTGAAATAGGTTAATAAAGGAATTTATAAAAAGGAAGTTTTTATAAATAAAAAGAAACGGAATTTATAAACGTTGTTTTATAAATCCGCAAATAACTTATTTTGATAAGTTAATTGTTATAACTTATAAATGGAGTTATATTCACGTTTAGACAGTGAATAATTCTTTAAGTTAAAGTGAATAGAAATGATGAAGTTTGTTAACGTAGTTTATTCACGTTTTTGAACAGCGAATAATACGTTAAAGAAATTGTTTAGAATGTGAATGTTTTAAATATAATTAAAACGATCTAACGATGTTTTAAAAGGTGTTGTGATTCGAAACCATAGATTTCAACATTTATTGTTGAAATAGACGTTTCGAGAAATAAAAGGAAATGGTGGACTATAACACTGTTGTTATAGTAAATGATTTCCGAATGGAAATGTTTTGGTTTAGTATTGGGATTTATATATCTATTTTAATTTCGAATCCCTATACTAGTGATTTTGGGTTGTCGTAACGATGTTTTACGTAACATTCGTTTTGGCCCAAATAAATATGTTTAAGTGAATGATTTCCTTAAAGAATGAAATATATACTTAATTCGATTTAAGTATATTGAATATTTTCTAAGGTTGAAAATAAAAGGATTTGTGAATTACTTATTTTTAATAAGTATGGAAATGTTTTCCAATATGAAGTGAATAATTAGAATTTATCTTTTTGGAGGATAAATTGAAATGAATTATTGAAATCGTATATGCACGAATATTTTGAAATATAAATTCATTATGGAATTTATATGTGAAAAGTGAAATTGGTTAAAAATAAATATTGATTTATTTTTGAAGTGTTGAAACTATATATCTAGTAAAGATATTTTGGAAAATAAATAATTTGGAAAATTATTTGGAATCTGGTGATGTGTGCATATCCATTGATAGTTCAATAACCGACTATCAATATTTCCCTTTGAATGGGTAATTGATGTGATTTGTTTGAATTTGAATGCACACTTATTTTTGAATAAGCGCTCACTATTCGGGTTAACCGGGAAAGGACCATGGGGTCGTATAACCCATTCCGAATATGTGATACGTCGTTATGAATTGCATTTGAAGATCGGTGTTGAAGACCGAGTATATTGCGAAAGCGATAGGATGACCTATCGATTGTCTCTGCACTGGGTAGCTCCTGGTATTGAGATCTCCTAAGTGATGGGAAATTCGATCGGGATTGTGAATACCCGGATTGCAAGGGCTTCGTAAGAAGTGCCTTCGGTTTTGTTCGAGCCCGGAACAGACTTGTATGGATTGTATGTCTGACGTTACAAATTGAGATATAAAGCCGATTTCTTTCAAATATATTTCTGTTGGTGGCGGAGAATTTATTCTTTGCTTAACACCCTTCTTTGAGACGTACGAGCTCAAAGGTTATATAGTTGAAGTTATCAGCGATATATCCCATTTTGGTAATGTGACATGCTGAGTGTTGCTGAAATGATCATTGTGTTGATTATTTGTGATAGGATCATTTATTTGATCGTCTATCTTAGTGATCATTGTGTTGATCATTTATTGACCCAAAGCATGGCTTTTGTATAAAGTATGTTTTTGTGGACGTGAATTCGTCGAGCCTCACATCCCGGAAATGGTCAAAACAGGAAAGATGCGGCAAGGTTATTAGGGGTTGCTGTAGCTCCCCTTAGGGTATGTGCATTTCCTTCTGGAAAGGGGTGGTATCATGGTATGGAGCCCAGATACTTACTCATGTTGAAAACACTTTATGATTGTGTGAATTGGATATCGAGCGCTCGGTTGAAAAGGTCCTAAAGGACCGGGGAATGGCGTGCTCGTGTCAGTAGTTACCCAGTTAGGGGTAACCCGGCCTTGTGTTGGCAGAGATCCGGTTTGGTTCTCGGGGATGTCTTTCCAGAGGCATTCTCAGTGGCAATGGGAAGTTCCTTGGCCTGATCATTCGTTGGAAATCCAAAGAAACAATACGAAACTTGTACGGTATTAGTTGTAGAACCTGCTATTCACTTATGGTGGTCACCACTGTTTGGATAGTAGCTATAGTAGGCATACGATAATGGTCGTATGTTGGCTAAGATTTATATTCTACTTTCGAAATGAATTTGTTATACACTATGCACTAATAATAATATCAAATGTTATTTTAAATGCGTATCAAGCATCTTTGACTATCATAAGGAGAAATCTCCTCCGATTCTGCGTTTGCATTGTGTGTGTGTGCGGGAGGCCTTATGGTAGTCTCATTTTTTAAAAGCATTGCGAATTGATTAAAAATATTCCTCTATTTTGATTTTAAAGTTAAATAAACTGTTTTGAGTTCTCACACCAGTCACATGACTGACTTGGAGTTTATTGTTTTCCTTCCTAAACTCTGGGTGCCCACCAATTTCCACACGGGCAGTTAAGAGTTAGGTTTATCAGGATATTCTGGATATTCTGGAGTCGCTGGAGGCAAGTTGGATGGCATGGCGTATTACTAGTTTATATAGTATTTCTTTTTCCGCTGCACTGTTTGTTGTTGTATGATGTTGTACACTCTGATGATATGATGTAATGTAATGTATAAAATGTAATAACTGATATAGTTCTTTGTTTAAAGATTATTCATTTATTATTATATGTTGTTCCGCTGCGAATTGTGAGATTCTGTTGTTGTTCTGTTGTTTTCTTCTGTCCCGTCCTATTTTCTTCTGTTTTTTTTCTTTTTCCTCTATTCTCTTTTTCTTCTATTTTTAAAATTCTTCTATCTTCTATTTTCAAATTCTCTATCTTCTTCTCTCTCTATTTCCTATCTCTTCTCTCTTCTTTCTTTTTCTTAAATTCTTTTTAAAACCCATAACATCTCGGTTTTCGGCCTTCAAATTCTCGGCAGTCGATAAAGTGAGTATCGATGCTGAATTTTCGGAAGACGAAAAATCTGTGACGTTACATTTGGTATCAGAGCTGATGGTTAAGCTGATGGTTAAGCTGATGGTTAAGCGACAACCATGGTTCTGTTGGGTATTATTCATTAGAGATAGAGTCAGCAGTACTCTAGAATGAGTTTGAGTGTAATAATAGCTATGAGTGCGTATTTGTTAGTGAATATAAAATTGTTTTATATTGTGATGATTGGTTTATTGAGTGGCATATGAACTTTCGTCAGCACAGCCTCGAAACTGAGCCGAAGGGGTTTCTAAACACTTGAATAGAACAATTCGACATAATATTGTTTTAAATTGGGTAAATGCAATAATTTTGCCTTGATTATATTTTAATATGTAAAGGAATAATTTTTCAAAATTATTAAATTGTATATAAGTTGATTGTTAGGTTGTTTGGATAATCTAAATTAAAGAATAATTGTATAAGCAAATGAATTATAAGAATTGAATTATAATTAAAGTGATTTACAATTGTGAATAAACTTATATATATAAGAAGTGAAACTATATGAATATATTTATGAATATGAGTTGTAAATAAAAATGAATTTAAAGTTAAATGGAAATTTACTTTAGAAATGGAATATAACTTAAGTGTGTTGAATGGAATTGATTTTGATATCAAACTAAATTAATAAAGCTAAGTGATAAATGTGAACTTAAGTTATGTAAATGAAATTCAACTTTGGTAATTGAATTGAATTAATGGATTGAATGATTAATCAATTAAATATGAATTAAATTGGATAAGGAATAATGAATGAAAGTATAAATTCATTGAAATCAAATGTTATTAGAAGTTGAATAAATTGAATGAGAATGAATATGAGCAAAGGAATTTGGTTGAAATTAAAATATACTTTGGTTGTTATATGATTGTAGTTGATTGTATATAATTCATTAAGTGTTAATGAAAGTGAATTAATGAAATTGAATTCAAATTGAAAGTAAATAAATTTGAATAGAATTGAATGTGGATTAGATTTAAATTAGTAAATGATAACTAATTGAATTGAGAAGGAATGTTGATAAAATCCAATGTGAATAAATCAAATGTGATTTAAAGTGAAAACCAATTCATTAAATATTAATGAGAATATGAATGAAAATTCATTTGATTATGAATGGTAGTTGGTTGATATTTGCATTTGTTGTTTGGTTGCATTTGCTATGTGACATGTATAGTTATTATGTTGCTATATGTTGTCTATTGAGATTATTTGCATATATACATGATTCTCATGTTGTTTGTTGAGTGTTAGTAGGTGCGGATCACGTTTGCTTCGCATTTGGAGTTCGCTTTAGCGCTATATTAGCCGTATATGCTTGCTAATAAAATATAAGGTACATATCTCGGATTAAATATCGTACTTTTACACTTTTTTCCCTTCGGGATGCCTCATTACTTGATGAGATGTATATTTGTGATATATATACTGTCATTTTTTTTTTCGGATCGAGCCGCGCAAGGGAAACATGGCGAATTTTTCCGGAAATTTAAGGCGTTAGAAAAAATTTGAGAAATTGGGAAAATTTTGAAAACTTTAAACTTTGTTTTAAAGTTGAAAGTTAAACAATAGTAGTTGTTTTTGAAAAGATAACTAAGTATGATTTGAAAACTTAGTAAAGTATTGTAAGAAGTTTAATTATAAATTTTGGGAAAATTAATAGATTCTCTAACTTTTCTTACTTGTAATTTCGAGGACGAAATTCTTTTAAGGGGGAAAGATTGTAACGACCCAGAATTTTTAGTAATTAAAATTTGAATATTTAATTAATTTTAGATATAAAAAAGTGAATTTATAAGTCAAATAAATTTTTATTTGAATTTTTGGATTTAATTGGATAATTTAATCAATAATTTAATATGTTAAATTATGGAAATAATTGAAAATAGAGTTAAAAATGATTGTAAATAATTTGTAAAATTTTATTTTATCATATTGAAGTTAGAATGATATTTTAGAACTTTTAAAATCGAATTAAAAGTTAATTTGTGAAAATTGAATATTTTAATATTTAATAATCGACTGTAAAATAGTCAATTTTTGAACAGTCTCAGAATTGAATGAAACTAGTTTCATTGGATCCGTAATAATTAGTTATTACCGGATTTCAATTTTCGTGTCAATCGGAGTTATCGTTTGAGCGTGGCAGCTCGAAACGCATCGAATTATTTTTAATTTAAATTTGGCGAGTCAAAATAGCCATTTTTCAAAAAGTCTCGGAATTCGACGAAACCAGTTTCATCGGATCCGTAATGTGATATTATTGTAAGGTTTCAAATTTCAAGTCAATTGGATTTACCGTTTGTCCGGTACAAATTAAAACGCCTAGAAATCGACTTAAATCGGTTTAATTTAAATTGAACGTTTTCAGCCATAACTCGCACATACTTCCGAATTAGCTTCCGAAACCTGTTCCATTGTGTCCGGAACGCGGGATAAACCCTAGGTACGCTGGTTACGGCGTCTAAATCGGAGTTCGGAATTCCCGGGATGAATAGTGTTTACGCTTGCTCGTTCCTTATAAATAAGCCTCTACCCTTCATTTAAAATAAAAAAAAAATTTTAAACCCTAATTATATTTGCAGCCGCCACCATTATAATGTAAGGCTGAAAATCATTCTTCTTCATCTCTTAATCTCTTCCAATCCATCAAGAATTGGCCAAAGTTGTTAACTAAAGAATCGAAGAGCACGAGATGAGCTTTAAATCCATACGGATATGATCGGGAATGGAGCAACGATGGCGGAGCAAATGGTGGCCGTTCGTGGGCTGTAGAGGGCCGTGCGCGCGCGTCATGGTGGGGCCGAGTTGGCCATGGTGGCTGGTGGTGGTAGCTTGCGACGAGAGCTTTCGCGTGGTGGTGTTGAGATCGAGTATTGTTGAGCGTTGTGATGGCAAGATCAAACCCTAGTTGAATGGTCATGGGTTCTTTGTTGCGTGTTGTCTCCTGTAACTTGCGTGAGGAGGATGGAAGGGATGATGTTGTGCGGCCAAGATTTGGTGAGGATGGATCTAAAGGCTGTAGTGATTTTGGGTATAAAATTATTAAGTTGTTGTAATTATAGTTATATAAAATCGTGTACGATCTTTAAAAATACGTATCTTTTTCATACGAGGTCGAAAAAATGCAAACTCAGTTGCGTTGGAATCGTATGGACGAGCACTACGCGATGGAGTTGGTTTGGAGTCGTTTGGAGTTAGTGAGAATTTCGGGTAAAATTAAACGCGCGTTTAATTTTATTCGAAATAAATCGCTAAAACGGAAATTAAAATCAAGGTGAGAATTTCTCACTCAATCGAATCAGTTTCGATTTTATTTTAAATAGTTAGATTTAAAATATCTGAATGCATGTTTGAATGATGACTGTAAATTATTGATTGTTAAAATAGACATTATGCGCCGTTAGTAAGCGGATGTTATTTAATAAAAACATATACCGCGAATATTTCATAAACAGTGAAATTGGTATTATATATAATATCAATATATATATATTGGCATATGTATATATTGCAGTTGTTGATTTCCCGCATTTTTGTTTAGCGGATGAGACCCTATTACGCCGTTATTAAGCGGATAATATTTATTAAGAACATATACCGCGATAATTTCGTACTGGAGCAAAATTGGTATTGTGCTAATGTTTTTGGATGCAGGAAACAGGTTGGAGGGATCCAACTGGATTCCTCAACAGTTTTTATTTGATTATGGATATTTTGATATTCGTTGATTATCACATACGATATATGATGGATCGTTGTAGTCGTGATTGACTATTTGGTGTGTAGCATCATTGGACCCAGATTTTGGGATTTTAAAATGTTTTTAAAGTGATTTTTGAAAAGATAAAATATTTTTGATCCATTATAAATAAATAAACGTTATAATTTTTAATGTTATAAAAATTATGGTTTTTGTGAAATATAGTTAAAAAGCTGATTTTTAGAAATACGATTAAAAGTCGATTTTGAGAAATATGAACTAATGATTTTATAAAATAATTTAGATTGGATTTTTGAATATATGATAAAAGTTTAAATATAGGATTTATAAAATTTGATTATTTTATAAATCGAAATGATGAAATTATAAAGGAATTTAAAGACGTTTTAGAATAATAATATAAACTGATTTATATTAAGAGATTTATAAATGGATATTTATAAATTGAAATATAGACATTATAAAACGAGTTTTTATAAGTGTTTGAATGTAGTGAAAATGAATTTCATAAATGAATGAAATTTATAGAATTATAAACTGTGAAGTTATAAATGAAATTTATAAATAGTAAGATTTATAAATTTGTGAAGTTAATTGAAGAATAGATTTGGTTAAATAAATGAATCTTATAAGTTATAAGATTTATAATTATGAAGTTTAAAGAACGATTTTATAAAATAATCGTTTTATAAGTATTTAACTTATAATATAAACATTTAGTTTATAATTGAGTTATAAACTGAAATAGGTTAATAAAGGAATTTATAAAAAGGAAGTTTTTATAAATAAAAAGAAACGGAATTTATAAACGTTGTTTTATAAATCCGCAAATAACTTATTTTGATAAGTTAATTGTTATAACTTATAAATGGAGTTATATTCACGTTTAGACAGTGAATAATTCTTTAAGTTAAAGTGAATAGAAATGATGAAGTTTGTTAACGTAGTTTATTCACGTTTTTGAACAGTGAATAACACGTTAAAGAAATTGTTTAGAATGTGAATGTTTTAAATATAATTAAAACGATCTAACGATGTTTTAAAAGGTGTTGTGATTCGAAACCATAGATTTCAACATTTATTGTTGAAATAGACGTTTCGAGAAATAAAAGGAAATGGTGGACTATAACACTGTTGTTATAGTAAATGATTTCCGAATGGAAATGTTTTGGTTTAGTATTGGGATTTATATATTTAATTTCGAATCCTTATACTAGTGATTTTGGGTTGTCGTAACGATGTTTTACGTAACATTCGTTTTGGCCCAAATAAATATGTTTAAGTGAATGATTTCCTTAAAGAATGAAATATATACTTAATTCGATTTAAGTATATTGAATATTTTCTAAGGTTGAAAATAAAAGGATTTGTGAATTACTTATTTTTAATAAGTATGGAAATGTTTTCCAATATGAAGTGAATAATTAGAATTTATCTTTTTGGAGGATAAATTGAAATGAATTATTGAAATCGTATATGCACGAATATTTTGAAATATAAATTCATTATGGAATTTATATGTGAAAAGTGAAATTGGTTAAAAATAAATATTGATTTATTTTTGAAGTGTTGAAACTATATATCTAGTAAAGATATTTTGGAAAATAAATAATTTGGAAAATTATTTGGAATCTGGTGATGTGTGCATATCCATTGATAGTTCAATAACCGACTATCAATATTTCCCTTTGAATGGGTAATTGATGTGATTTGTTTGAATTTGAATGCACACTTATTTTTGAATAAGCGCTCACTATTCGGGTTAACCGGGAAAGGACCATGGGGTCGTATAACCCATTCCGAATATGTGATACGTCGTTATGAATTGCATTTGAAGATCGGTGTTGAAGACCGAGTATATTGCGAAAGCGATAGGATGACCTATCGATTGTCTCTGCACTGGGTAGCTCCTGGTATTGAGATCTCCTAAGTGATGGGAAATTCGATCGGGATTGTGAATACCCGGATTGCAAGGGCTTCGTAAGAAGTGCCATCGGTTTTGTTCGAGCCCGGAACAGACTTGTATGGATTGTATGTCCGACGTTACAAATTGAGATATAAAGCCGATTTCTTTCAAATATATTTCTGTTGGTGGCGGAGAATTTATTCTTTGCTTAACACCCTTCTTTGAGACGTACGAGCTCAAAGGTTATATAGTTGAAGTTATCAGCGATATATCCCATTTTGGTAATGTGACATGCTGAGTGTTGCTGAAATGATCATTGTGTTGATTATTTGTGATAGGATCATTTATTTGATCGTCTATCTTAGTGATCATTGTGTTGATCATTTATTGACCCAAAGCATGGCTTTTGTATAAAGTATGTTTTTGTGGACGTGAATTCGTCGAGCCTCACATCCCGGAAATGGTCAAAACAGGAAAGATGCGGCAAGGTTATTAGGGGTTGTTGTAGCTCCCCTTAGGGTATGTGCATTTCCTTCTGGAAAGGGGTGGTATCATGGTATGGAGCCCAGATACTTACTCATGTTGAAAACACTTTATGATTGTGTGAATTGGATATCGAGCGCTCGGTTGAAAAGGTCCTAAAGGACCGGGGAATGGCGTGCTCGTGTCAGTAGTTACCCAGTTAGGGGTAACCCGGCCTTGTGTTGGCAGAGATCCAGTTTGGTTCTCGGGGATGTCTTTCCAGAGGCATTCTCAGTGGCAATGGGAAGTTCCTTGGCCTGATCATTCGTTGGAAATCCAAAGAAACAATACGAAACTTGTACGGTATTAGTTGTAGAACCTGCTATTCACTTATGGTGGTCACCACTGTTTGGATAGTAGCTATAGTAGGCATACGATAATGGTCGTATGTTGGCTAAGATTTATATTCTACTTTCGAAATGAATTTGTTATACACTATGCACTAATAATAATATCAAATGTTATTTTAAATGCGTATCAAGCATCTTTGACTATCATAAGGAGAAATCTCCTCCGATTCTGCGTTTGCATTGTGTGTGTGTGCGGGAGGCCTTATGGTAGTCTCATTTTTTAAAAGCATTGCGAATTGATTAAAAATATTCCTCTATTTTGATTTTAAAGTTAAATAAACTGTTTTGAGTTCTCACACCAGTCACATGACTGACTTGGAGTTTATTGTTTTCCTTCCTAAACTCTGGGTGCCCACCAATTTCCACACGGGCAGTTAAGAGTTAGGTTTATCAGGATATTCTGGATATTCTGGAGTCGCTGGAGGCAAGTTGGATGGCATGGCGTATTACTAGTTTATATAGTATTTCTTTTTCCGCTGCACTGTTTGTTGTTGTATGATGTTGTACACTCTGATGATATGATGTAATGTAATGTATAAAATGTAATAACTGATATAGTTCTTTGTTTAAAGATTATTCATTTATTATTATATGTTGTTCCGCTGCGAATTGTGAGATTCTGTTGTTGTTCTGTTGTTTTCTTCTGTCCCGTCCTATTTTCTTCTGTTTTTTTCTTTTTCCTCTATTCTCTTTTTCTTCTATTTTTAAAATTCTTCTATCTTCTATTTTCAAATTCTCTATCTTCTTCTCTCTCCATTTCCTATCTCTTCTCTCTTCTTTCTTTTTCTTAAATTCTTTTTAAAACCCATAACATCTCGGTTTTCGGCCTTCGAATTCTCGGCAGTCGATAAAGTGAGTATCGATGCTGAATTTTCGGAAGACGAAAAATCTGTGACGTTACATACCATCCCTTCTGCATGTCTTTCTTAGATCACTAAATACATGAATGGTAAGAAATATTAATGGGATTCTGAAATGCTTACAACTAAAGAAATCGATTTTGTTATGAAGGTCAAGGTCAATTTAGATGGAAAAGACAATTGGGTGTTTAATGCTAATGAAAACATCTTTCTAATCTGCCTTGTTACAGAGGCAACGGATTTGGGTATGTCGATTTCTTTTTACTTGCAGAAAACTTCTGATCACTTGACTTTCATCATATATTGATCAAGAGCATTCAATGAAATGCCTTTCAATACATTGGTTGACTTAACAAAGGCTTCAGCAGTGCCTGCAAGTTTAAAATTGTATAGACCCTGCAAGTTTTAAATTGAAAAGGCAATTGTTTAATAAAAATTTAAATCAACTAATTTTTCAAAGAATCTATTAATTTTCATAAATAGTTAGTTGAGTTAACAATGTTTCTGAAAATTAACCGGTTTTAAAAAAATTAGAAAAGTCCATAAAAACTAATAGTATTAGTAATAATAATATAAATAATAATAGTTAGTACACTATTTTATAGAGATATTAATACATCTTTACTTGGTTAGTTATATGTATTGTTTTGTACGCTAAATAATTGGATGACTTGGTTCTGTCCCCATGCTCAATCTGATCTGATTTTGTCCAACTTTGGCTGCAGGAATAGGCGAATGCAGCTGACAGCTCAAACAACTTATTTTGGTAAGCTGTCGTCTATGACGTGTTCCTTGCTTGACTGGTTGCTTTCCTTGTGTTTAACTAGCCAAATATATTAAGCATCTTGTTTCAGTTCTCCTAGTCAATCTAACTATCCCACAGCCTATCTGTATTATTGATTATTGCATCTCTAATATGCTTCAGTTATCAGCCTTTTTAAATGCTAATTTATATTTAGACAACACATAATGTGGTTAGACCCTAAATGAATGCACATACTAGGTTTGATCAGATAGCTTGAGAGCTTCAAATTCACATCATATATATGCATTCAACTAATGAAAAATGTGTTTTGATCAGATGGCTTGGAGTTACTCTTCAAATTCACAAAGTATGTGCTTGTTTTGTAAAATGCATATGTATGTGTGTGTGTGTGTATGTATATGTGTGTGTGACCGATGTATATAACTTTTGTAACATTTTTCTAAAACCGATGATATAAACAGTTACTTTTCCAAATAATGTAGAGAGTTATAAATAATACAGGGAGAAAGGTGGATAGAAGAGTACAGTAGCCTTTCTATTTTTCTAAACCGATGATATTTCCCATAATAATTTTCTTTTACTTTCTATGTCCCATGATATGAACATCTGCCTTTCTATGTCTCCACCATATTTCCCCATAATGACTTTCTTTTCCAAATAATCTACTTTTCTAAACCGATGATATGAACAATTGCCTTTCTATGTCTCCACCTTTCTATGTCTCCACCATCTCACAATATATTATATATACACAGTTACATACATATGAAAAAAAAGGATGGATAGATAGTACAGTAGCAATCAAACAGTCTAGTAAATGTACATACATAATATAACTATGTCTGTGATGGATGCAGCTACCTTGATATATAGTCATGATGCATGTAGTACCTACGTATGTATGTATCTTTATATACAGTCTACTAACTTTAGTGTCCTATGTTTTGCAAAATGTGAGTATATACACGAAAAGATGATGTGACCAGTCAAGATATACATGAAGATTTAAAAATGAAAAACACTTGGATCACCTGTCCCTGCACTTTATTTGAAACAACTCCTTTTCTTTCTTTTTAAAGTAACAAGTGTAAAGTTGTACCTAATCATTGTATCAATGTCACTGATACATAGTAAATGCTCTTTCCATGAACTCTGGCTGATCTTAGCTTGGGCCATCTTACACAGTAATCCATGAACTCTGGATAAACAAACCATCGTCATGCAAAATCAAATTTCAGAGTTAACCGCGATGGTTCAAATGCTTGTGAAAAATCAGGTATGCACTGTGATATTAAGGCATATTGACTCTGTTTGAATTTAAAATAAAACCAAAGGCATATTGACTCATATAGCTCAAAATATATTTCATTTCCCTGTTTAATAATCACAAAATGCCAGTAAAATAAAATAAAAATATCTTATAGGTTATAGGCAGCTGAAAATTGAGACCATAAATTTTATTTCTTTGGTTTCATTTCTACGTTTTAATGAACCTGCCAAAATTCTTATTATACAAGAAACATATGTTTAACACACAACTTATTAATAGAAAAATAAATAATACTGAGAAAAAAGTCTAGGAATAAACGGATTAAATATATTTTGATAATGAAATATATTTCTTTTCTAACATAAGAGATCTTAAAGTATTTTTTAATTTTAGAAACTTAGAAAATACAAAAAAGAAATAAACAAAGAGTAGCTGGAAAGCTTCAATGATATCATCTTATGGACAAATACACATCAAATTTGCCATTTAAAATTGAATATTGAAAGCAAGTCCTCTTAACAAAAACATAAATATAATATTTCAAAAGAAAGAAAGCTTTTAAAGCAAGATTTCAAAACATTTAACTGGCTTTTTTTGAATATGTTATGCAGTCGGTTCCAAAATATGATTCTACCATTCAAAATATATTTAATTCTAACATTAAAACCATAAGTAAGGATATTAAAAAAAATTACTAATTGGAAATCATAGGTTAATTCTAACATTAAAATCAGAAAATGTACACGGTACCTAGGTATATATATATCTTCCAATTTTGTTGATGATGGGCTTTATTTCTTTTTCCCTTAATTATCAGTAAGACTCACTCCACTAATTCACCGAATATTGTTCTTTCCTGGGTAAAATGGAACTTTACTGCGGGGTATTTACCGGGACACCTTTTTAAAATAGCCTTAATCCCGTTCTTCCCTTCTCTAGTTCAAATTAAAACACATGAAATTAAAACACAACCCCAATACCAGAGAACAAAAACACGCGAAAAAAAAAATTGTTGAAAAAAAAAGTGAACAAATACGATTTTGTAATTTGCGTATTGGGTAAGGTTGAAGTCCTGAGGGCTTGGGTTTGATGCAGGTGATTACTTGAGATTGGTCGTGGTTGAATCTGAGTGGTTGTTTGTGGTCGGTTGTAGTAGTGATTGGAGGTTCGCGATTTGAGAAGTTGGAGGAGAGTTGATGATTCAGGATTGGAGGCAAGGAGGGGATTTACGGGCGATTGGCAGTGAGGTGATTTTGGTCGGGTTTGGGTTTGGTTTGGATTGGAGGCAAGAAATTGCAGTGGTGGTTGCTGAGCGCTGGTAGGCTGTAGTTGTAACTGGAGAGGAGTGGTGTGGTTGGTAGATGGTTAGGGGTGATTGAACTGTGCACATGCACAGTTTTGAGCAGCAATAGTTTATGGCAGTTGATGCACAGTTTTGTGATATTGAGGCAGAGGAAGTGGTATTGGGTAGGAGGAACAATATGAATGAATGAATCGCAGAGGAAGGGCAGTTTGGTTGTGGTGAAGGTTGAATGTTTGTTGCACTGCAGTGGTGATGTTTGGAAGGGTAGTTTGGAAGTAAATGTGGAGTACACTGTTTTGTATGACTGATGTGTTGAGGGGCAGGGAAATGGAGGAGATCGTAGAGGCAGTGAAGTGCACTGAAATGTTGAGGCAGGGTGCACTAAAATGTTGAGGCAGTGTAGTGTAAGAAGTTGGCGGAGGTGGGAAATGAATGGTATCACTGTGCAGGTCAGGTTGTGGTGATTGTTGTACTGTTGAATTGTGGTAGTTGACAGAGAGGAAGATGGAGGCAGTAAGAAGTTGGTTGATATTAGTAGTTGTATGGTGCAGTGTTTGTACATGGTTGCAGTGGCAAAGAGATAAAGTTGGGTTATGCAGATATGCATAGTCAGGCAGGGGTGTGCATTGCTGTAGCAGTGATTGGTGAAGTGGTATGTAGTTGTTTGGTAGGGGAGGAAGTTTGATGTGCAGTGAAGTGTTGTAGCCGTGGCAGTTGTGGGTGGTTTGGTTTGAGACTTTTAATGTATCAGTTTTGAATATGGCAGGGAGATAGGATGCTTTAGGATTGTATTCAGTTGCTGTGATTGAGTTGTGTGAGTTGTGTTGGAAGTTGTTTGTTTGTTGGGAATGGTGCTGTATTTCAGGCGTTCGGGTGGTTTGGATTCATTGGGTTTAGTTCTTGGAACTTTACTGCGGGGTATTTTTCTGTAGATGGTTTCAACAAAAACAAAATGAACAGAAACAAAATACTATACAGCAACTAAACCCAATGCATAGAAAGAAAGGGAATAGAGAACAGCACAAAATAATACAAAAATGAAATAGAAAATGAAATGGACGGAGAATCAATTAGACAGCGAAAATGTTACAATTTTTATTTTGTGAATCAAACGGACAGATAACGAAAAACTTGATTTGGGTGAAGGTGGAGGTAGACAGTTTTGTTTGGGGACATCCAATGAAAAGTGTTTTTACACACTTTTCATTGGAGAAGTTCTGTTGTTGCTTCATACATGCAGTGTTCTTTGAGAGTACTTTCCTTTGGCTATATCGTTGGAGCAGTTTAATTGGAGCATTGCGATGGTTGGTAGATTGTACTCTTCAAACACGAGATAACATGGTACAAAATTCACAGTGCCTTGGATGTATTTGAAACATGTGTAGTTTCGGTTAGATGTAGCTTTAGACTCGGTTCAGTTTATACTACAGTGATCACACACATTGAAAACTCCCTGTATCTCTGATTTGCGCTAACAAAGTGTGCATTTATGAGGCTCATTCACTTAGATTTCTCGATATTACTTATTTTTCTAAGTGACAGATGGGTGTAAAACTTGCTTTTTATGCCTACACTGAAGCATATTGGGACAGAATAGTAATTCCAAGACTATCTTTTCATTGGTCAAGTTACCCACTTTTGCACTAAATGCTTTTTAGTTTTTACCCACTTTTGCACTAAATTTTTACATGGCGTTTACTCACTGACGTCAAATTTCTTCATTGCAGGTAATTAAAGATGACGATGACACATTCTTCTTCCGTAGCAAGTAGCAAGCATATGAAACTTTTTAGATGCACGTTTTGTTGTTGGCATTTGGTGCGGACTTACTGTATTGATATTATATTTTTGCTTAACATATAACGTGTCTTTGTTTAACAGAATTTGTGGCAACTTGGTTTACTTTGTTATTTTTGTTTATAGATATTATTGAAATTTGGTTTATGGATGTCTTTTGTTTATTAATATTGTCTTAATAGTTTATGTAATTAATTAATAGTTATTAGAACCTGTTATATATACTAGTTGCTTGAATATACTCAAAATATAGTTTTGGAATATTCGAAAATAGAGTGGAATATTAAAGCTGTTATATAAATAGAAAACAACGTTTGATTAATGCTGTCAATGAAGAAACAACGGCGTTCAATTCGTGTTGTAATTATCTTGAAATAGTCAATAACAACGTTTAGTACATGTTGTCGAAATTGTTGATGATTCAATAACAGCGTTTATAAAAAGCTGTTGTAAACAGTTAAAGTAGAATTAAAACATCTCCGACAACTAAATTATTAACGCTGTAGAAACATAATACAACATGTTTGAAAACGCTGTAAAAACATTATTGACAGCTTGTAAGAAACGCTGTCAAAGGGATGTTTCAACAGCGTTTATCGAAAAGCTGTTGTAAGTTCTGTATATACGACAGCATGTCGTTATACAGCGTTTGAACTAACGCTGTTGTATCGTATTACAGTGTTTTTCAAACGCTGTTAAAAGCCTTTTGTGGTGTAGTGCGCTCAGTCTGACCCGAGCGTAAAGCAAAACACAAAACACTCGAGTCAGGATTAACATTCTTATATCAATAAATTCAACTCAAGTGAAATAACAACTGAAATACAAGTAACTCAAAGGATGTTTGGGATAACCATCCTCTAAAGATCCGTTAAATTATCTGCTATGTAGTAATATACACTATTATAATAATGTCTAAAGTAAAGTACAATATATTTTAAAAATAGCGTTAAGGCTTTACATTTTCCACCTTAACACATTTTATATATCCCCATAGTCTATAAGTACTGTAATATCCCCCGTACTAGGCGTCGTCACAGGGCACTCCATTGGTATGGTACAAAACAATCGTATAAGGCGTGCTAGGGTAGGTGACACGGCACAACAAGGCAATGCCAGGGTAGATATACCAATTACGCATCTGGACTGGTGGTAACACATAGCCTTAGCTACCTCCCACCTCGAGCCACACTTCCAAATAAAAAATCAAAAGTGGCCACCAAATCAATCAAAAAGTCAAAATATAATATCGAAGGAGTGTGTCCGATCAGAGGAGCTACCTCATTGGTCCGAGAATTGCTCCTGTTTAAGCCACCTTATGCCAACTCATGGGAGATGGGTCCACGTATATAACTCAATAGGACGTCGCCACCATCCTACTTCATTCTAGAATCTCCACCACGTACACAGTTGTTAAAGTGGTTTTCGGAGTTGGCATAGAGTATGACAACTTTAGATCCTAGTCTCTTTAACAACCAACCATTATTATAACACCGTGGTCATTTCAAAATAGTTTATACTTCAAAACCAAAATATCATTGTCATTTCAAAACAATATCAATACGATATCATTTCCATTTCAAGACCAAATACGATATTATTTCCAAAATCATAGCATTTTCAAAGTTATAACATTTTCAAAACCAAACACTAGAAATTATAACACTTTCAAACTCAATACTTTAAAATTCATAACTTTGAAAACATAACTTTCACCACTTAAACAGTTTAGATATTAAAACAGTATATAAAATAAAATAGTTTATAAAGTAAAATAGTTTATATAAAATAGTTATAAGGAAAAATAGTTTATCTAAAATAGTTATAAGGTAAAATAGTTTATATTAAAATAGTTTATAAAGTAAAATATATAAATAGTTTAAATGGAATTTAAAATTACTTTATATAATAAAATAGTTTCCTCAATTCACAAATTGATTCCAAATCAACTCGAATCAACTCATATTCCAAAATTCAAATTTAACCAACTATCAAATCAGCAAATTCGCTCAATTCAGTTCTCAATAAACCATTTCAAAATATGTCAATTTCAAATACAGATTTGAACCATAAAATAAACTATTTCAATTTTGATATATTTTAACGCTTTAAATATTCAAACATTTCAAAAATCAAATTTAACAATTTCATATCTATCTCAAGTTCACTTTAATAATATTATTTTGAAATATTTACTTAATCATTCAAATATCATTTAAACAAAACCTCAAATTCCAAATTTAAATAAAACTAAATATAGCACTTTAATTTATGTAAATTAGAAATATTCATTTAAATCACCACAACCAAAATCAAGTTATAAAATCATATCCTTCCAAAAAATCTCGAATTCAATAAGTTACATATTGATTTCAATTAAATATAATTCTCAATTAAATGTAATTACAAATCCATTTCAAGTAAATTCAAATCTATCTTCCCAGCCTTAATTTATTAAAAATCAATATAAACTTTATATTAAAAATATAATTTAAACAACCATATTATTATTTTTGTAAAATCAATCTTTATTGTAAAACTTATTTTATATTAAACAAATTTATACATAGCTTAAAATCAAGAATTTAACTATATATAAAATAACATTTATATAATATCTAAAATCCATATTTATATAAAACCATATATTTCTTTCCAAAACCATAGAAATCATTTTCAAATATATATATAGACTACAGTGTCTGTGTATAATTTTCTATCCTATGGTCAAGCGATACAGATATTTATCATTTCAATCCGCAATTTAAATGTATACGGATATATATCATTTCAACCTATAATCCCAAATTCAATTCAAGTGAAAATCGCTTGGGTTTATCATTTCAACCCATAACGATTTTCTCCTATTCTACAGATCGTTCGGGTATGTATCATTTCAATCCATAGTGAATTCTACACTAAGAGGGAACTTGCAGCGTGATAACAGATATGATAATAATATACAGGCATAAATCATTAATATAAATAACAAATAATGGTTTCAGATGTCATAGGGAACTGGTATAGATAACAGCATATATATAGCAATGTAAATAACTAACAGCAGCATATTTCAATTGTCATTCCAATTGATTTCAAATTTAATATATATAAGAACATTAATCGTGAGTGATTGCTCATCTTTCGAGGCTAGAGAGAACGAGAATCAGATGAGCAACGAATCCAAAGCAAAGCTAGATTGAATGCGAATTTGACAAGCAAAGCTGACAATAGAAATTGACCAAATCGAATCAGAGCTTGATCGATAAAATAATTGGTATAAGTGAATTGATATAGATATATCATATAAAATTATATATATTTATACTAAATCATACTCAATTTTCAAACACACACACACACACACACATATATGATCGATTTGACCCTAGAAGAGGGTAAATAGGGTAATGCTATTAATTATAAAAATTATTGCGAAAGTTTATAAAATATTTTCAACACAGATATATCAAAATAGCAGCACAGATAATAACAGAATAATAAATGTAGAAATAGAACGACACAGAATTTACCCAGCTTTGGAAAAACCCTGCCTATGTGCTGCCCCAAGGTTTCTACTAGAAATTAAGCAATAAGACGCTTACACACATAAACTCGCGACACCCGCTATCAACTAGCCTTAACTCTACACTCAAAACCTTGCCACAACTCAGCCACTGTGTTGCGAATTCTCAAACTACGCCACGTAGTTTGTCCCCTAGTCACCGACTAGTAATTACAAAGTTTAAAGAGAAACTACAAATTTAAAACACAATAAAACAATTAGAAACCCTATTTTAAATATTGAACCCTAATTTAAATTAAGCCCAATAACCAGGCCGGCCCATAAGTGATAAAATTAAATCCCTTTTTCTTTTTCTTTTCTATCTTCAGCCTGGTTTGCTCCAAAAGAATGGCGGCCTCATTGCTTGCTCAAAAGTTAGGGTTTCGTGTTAAAGTCGTCGGCTTTGTCAATTTGATTGATGATGCTTCGATTTCTTCTTTCTCTTTGTCGATCTCTTCCGGCTACTTCAATTCGATCGAGTTCGAATTAAAATTGATATGTTATTTTCCTTTTTCCTTTTCTGGTTGATTGTTTGAACTCGATCGATGATTCGAGTTATTGGTTTATTGTTGTCAGTTATTCTCGAACTTGAATCGATTTTCGGCCGGTGATCATTAGGGTTTATATAGGATTCGAATTCCTATATTAGCGTTTGTATAAATTTATTTGAATTCGTCAATTACTGTGCGTTGGCCATTGACCTTCGTTTGGATGCTTGAGATGATTACTGACTTTTTCAATTTACTTGAATAACACGGTGTTGATTTCTGACTTGGTTCGATTTCTTTGGCACCACGGTTTTGGTTTGAAATTGTTACATTTGACTTTATTTGACGATGTTGATTTCTTTTGTGGCCACCACGACTTCGATTTCTATGGACTTCGGTCACTTGATTTTATTATGTTGATTTCACTGTGACTTCGGCATTAACTTGTTCAACTTGAAACTGTTTTGGTTTCTAGAACTTTGTTCATTTTCGGCTTCATAAAAACTATGGCATGTCTGCATCAGTATATGCATTCATCTTTTCCACTGTGTATTAGCATGCTTGCCACTGACCATATGTTGAAGTCTTTGACGATGATGTTGATTTCGTTTATGTGCTCGACTTTGGCCATTAACTGTTGACATCGGCCTTGACTTTAATCTTGTCATTTACTTTACTTCGGCACTGATTGAATTCATCGCTGTAGCATACTTGGCCAGTTTTGATCTTTGTACTTGTTAACTTCTGCTTCATGTTGTTAGTGCACTTGTATTTCATGGTTGTTGTTTTTGCTGAAATGTTGGTTGATGCTTCTGGTCACACTTGATGTCTAACATTGTGTTCCATCTCTGATGATGTTGATTTAATTGAACCGCATATATAGTTTGTGTGACGATCCAGAATTTTTGGATGTTTGAAATTGGAATATTTAATCGATTTTAAATATTTAAAAGTTAATTTTTAACTTGAATTCAAATATTGTTATTATCTAGCAATTAAGTTATTGGATTTAATCAACTGAAATTGGGTAAATTATTGAATCTTCAGTTTTAAGCCTGTTAAAAATAATTTGAAGGCTTGTAAAATTTATGTTGATAATACTGAAGATAGTAAAAGTGTTAAAATTGAATTTAACAGTGATTTGCTAAGTTTTGAAAATATATCGTTTAAAATCGACGTTTAAAAATAGTCTTCCGAGACAAAATCTCGGATTTCGACGAAACAAGTTCCATTGGATCCGTAATATTGTATTATTGTCGAGTTTCAATTTTCGTAATGTTTGGAGTTGTTGTGTGAGCGTACGACATATAAACGCTCTGAAATTTATATCGAAATTTCAATATAATAACTGATCTAAAAAGCTATCTTCTCCATACGATGAGTTAGGCCTCAAAACCTTTTCCATTACGTTCAGAATAGGGGTATAACATTATAAATGCCTAGCAGAATGTCTTGATTGGAGGTCAAGTTTTTAAGTTACATTTATCGGAACGGTTTGAATTTAAATTGAATATTTATATTAGTCAACTGCAGTTGAAATTATTTCATATCAGAGCTTTTTTGTTTTACTCAAATCACTATAGCCTTCTTTTGCACGCTTCCCTCTTTTCAAAACATCACGTTCCTTTCATTTCTAACAGCCGTTCCTTTTCACGCTCTCTCCTCCCATTCTTTTCTTTCTCCAAATCGAAAAAGCATCAGAGAAATAATAAAGCCCAGATCGAAATAAAAATTAAAAAAAGGGGCGACTGAGCAATTTCGAATCGCGGCCTTTCCCTGTCAAATCAAGGACGAGGAATCGAACGAAATTCGACCGAAAATTCAAGCAGAGGAGGCAATCTCGAGGGGAGGTATCTTAGCGCTCGCGTGCGATGGCTTCAGGGCAGAGCGATACGGAGGTGGCGATCTTGTTTTGCGTAGCGACATTAGGGATGTTCACGACGCGAGTCAGGGCTTGAGAAGGCTGCGTGATGTCAGGGAAGAGTCGCATTGGGAGACTCGAGGATCAAACGACATGTGGTTGTCGCCGCTGGAAGGTGTTGGATGGCGACGTGCGGTTTTGGGACGGGTTCGTCGAGGCTAGGGCTTTTTGAGTGTTCTGGTAAGGGTTTTTGGTAATTAATTTTAATTTTAATTTTTATTCGCATGCATAAGTCAGAGGAAAAATATATATGGTTTAAAGTAGATAATTCTCTCTTTTTGTTAGAAGCATACATATGCTGGAAACAGAAAAAAATTTATTTACAATAAGGCATATGTAATGCAGTTTTCAATTTTTATATATATATATATATATATATATATATATATATATATATTTAAAACATGCGCGCGTGTGTGTGTGTATATATACACACACAAGATTTGGAAAATATTGGAATTTTAAATATCGAGCAGTTTATATAAAACCAGATTTTAAACCTTTATAGATTATTTTTATAAGTATATAGTTTCAAAATATATACATATGTATATATAAAATATAGATATACACATTTTAAATCTACTGGTTTATTTTTGAAATAATGCAGTATGGAGATAACTTTATTTAATAAACTTATTTAAATTATTTTAGTTTCCAAATTTTTTTAAGGTGAAATTAGTTTTAAAATTTAATTATTTGTTTAAATTAAATTATTAGTTAAAACTAAAATAGATTTATTAATGGTTATTAATTGTTTTATTGGTTCGAATATTAATAAAATCATCCAATATTTATACAAGGTCTTAATCGTGAAGAAATCAAGCCGGATTGGAAATGAGTTGCAAATAATAGCAAAGGTGAGTAAATCTCACTCTTCTGGATTTTTATTTAAATTTAAATGGTTAAATTTAGATAATTGGTTGATCGATTGATTTGATTAGATGTGTTATATTATAAAGTAGTATATATAGTATATATTGGAGTGATTGATTTTCCGTATTATATAGCGGATGAGACCCTATGTGCCGCATAATAGCGATTGATATTTTATAAATCCCATATACCGCGATATTCCACCTCGAAGTGGAATTGGTATTGTGCTAACATCTGTGGATGCAGGGAAACAGGTTGGAGGGATCCAACTGAATTCCTCAAAATTATTTAGATTGTTTAATATTCTGTGTTATGAATATTTGACATTCTGTGATGAATTATATTGATAATTGGAATATCGAATGTTATGGTTTGCTTGAATATATTCCGGTAAACTGAGTTATCAAATATATAGATTTGAATTTTTGAAAAGAAAATATAAGAATGAATTGGAAACAAATAAAAGTGGTTTTTAAAAGATGAAGTTAAATTGTAAAGTAGAGATTTAAAAACAAGTTTTAAATCAAAGTTAAATTTGGAATTCAAGTTAGTGAATCTCAGTTTTTAAATAAATAAAGTTTTTTTTTTAAATTTAAATTGTTTTAACAACTTGAATGTTAAAGTGCATTTTTAAATTGGTTTTAATTTAAAAATGAATTTTGTTTAAAATCCATTAATTTTTTTTTATAAACGAGTAATTAATTTATTTAATAAAGTAAATAAAAAGATAGTTAATTACAGGTTGAGATTAATCAAGAGTGATTAATATTATGGTTTAATTAATGTAATTAATTTAGATTAGTGTAAATTAAAATGATAAGTGATATATGAGAAATTAATTAATATAAGTAATCAAGAATTAATGTAATTAATTATAGTTAATTAATTTGTTAAGTAATTAAAGATTAATTACTGTTTTTGGTTAAGAATAATTAATTTAAGTAATTAATTAAAGATAATTACTTGAATATAATTGAAGGATAATTAATCCAAGATGATTAATTAAGATGGATAATTAAGGGATGATTAATTAATGGATTTAAAATTAATTAATGTCAAGTGAAGGAATCTAAGTGATTGAGGTTAGTAATTTAATTAGAATTAATTAAATTGATTTGGAAGTGATCAAGTTTACTTATGGATGATTGAATGATATTGGATGCCTTGAATGAGACTCGAAGAGACCGGGGTCGGGTATTAGAAAATACCAGAAACCACTCGAATTTTTATAGATTGATATGTGAAATCTATAAGCTGGAATGAAATGATTTAAGTGAATTGGACTATTTAACCTAAAGTTTGGTACTTAGAAAATTGATGTGTGAAATAAGTGATGTCTATAACAAATTGTGAATTTGTAGATAGATACGAGTTACCCGGGTTTTATATAAGTTGTATGCTTTGTATTCCATGTTAGATGGGTTTACTCACGCTGGTTTTCCAGCCTGACCCGGGTGTTACTTTGATGTAATGCTCGGGTCAGACCGAGTACTACAGATTTTTAGGTAATGACGTTCTGGAGCTCAAGAGGCGAGCTAGATGGCAAGAACGTATGGAGTGTCTCCGCCGTATTATATTATTGTATATCTGAGACATGATGATTGTGTATATGCAGTGTCTATATATGTGTAACTCTGATGTATGATAAAGGTATTTTGATAGATACAGAATTCTTTTGTAAACTGTTATTATTTATTATTATATTTTATCCGCTGCGAATGTGAGATGTTGGTGTTTCTGGTCTTCTTCTTCTTCTATCTCTTTCTTCTTTTTCCTAACTTTTTGGAATTTTCGAGATCGAAAATTTCGGGTCGTTACAGTTGGTATCAGAGCTGAAAGGTTAAGTGAGAACATTGGCTCTGGTGGGATTACTCATTGAGGATAGGGTCAGTGGTACCCTAGAATGAGTTGAGTGTATATATATGAGAGCGTACTTGTTATCTGCTTAAATAAAGATTTTAAATGATTTTATATAAGAATATATTTTGATATATAAAGCAATATTTCCTTCTAATAAATATTTAGGTGATTGGTTGTTAAATTATTGGAATTAAACTAAGAAATAATATAATACAACCAAACTGAAATCGAAAAGGGGTTTAAATGGTGAAGTATTAAATCTAAGTCCAGAAAATTTGGGGAATCTGTTCTAAGTGTTTGAAAAAATAAATATAAATAGTATTATTTATATTAAAAGAGCTTGATTCAAGCAAGAGTTGCCTAAAAATTTATAGGAATTTGTTTTGAATTTAAAACCAAAGGTGGTTTAAAATTTAAAGTAACTTGGTGGTAAAGGAAATAAATATGTATAATTGAAATAAACTTTAAGGTTGAGTTTTGAATTTTCCTTAGAATGTGATGTGAAAACCCAAGTGATATAAATTTTGAACTTATAAGTAAGGAAGAATATTATTAAAAATAGGAAGATTTGAAGTGGGAATTCGAATTTGAGTAAGGTTGACTGAATGAATGAATTGAATTTAACTTTGGGAAAGTTAAGTAATTTAACAAGCAACCTGAATTTGAAATTTCAAAATGAAATTGGGAGTTTGTGTGATCTCAAATTGGGTTTGTGTCAGGACACGATTTTTCGTTGCCGAAAAACCGAACACTGAGGGGGTTTTTTTTTTAGAAAGAAGAGAAAGAGGTAGAAGAAGAAAGAAAGAAAAACAGAACAGAAAGAAAACAATAGAACACATCAGAATCTCACAATTCGCAGCGGAACATATAATAGATAATAAATGAATAATCTTTAAACAAAGAACTATATCAGTTATTACATTACATCACATTACATCACATCATATCATCAGAGTGTACAACAACATACATCAAAAAAACAGTGCAGCGGAAAAAGAGAAGTACTATATATTAGTAATACGCCATGCCATCCAGCTTGCCTCCAGCAACTCCAGAATATCCAGAATATCCTGATAAACCTAACTCTTAACTGCCCGTGTGAAAAATTGGTGGGCACCCAGAGTTTAGGAAGGAAAACAATAAACTCCGAGTCAGTCATGTGACTGGTGCGAGAACTAAAAAAACAGTTTATTTAACTTTAAAATCAAAAATAGAGGAATATTTTTAAATTCAATTCGCAATGCTTTTGAAAATGTAACTACCATAAGACCTCCCACCACACACACAATGCAAACGCAGACTTGGAGGAGATTTCTTCTTATGTTAGTCAAAGATGCTTCTACGCAAAAATCAAATCAATTTTGATATTATTATTAGTGCATAGTGTAGAAAATTTATTTCGAAAATAAAGATATAAATCTTAGCCAGCATAGGTACCATTATATTATGCCTACTAATAGCTACCATATTAGATGGCAGGTTCTACAACTAAAACCGTACAAGATCGTATTGTTTCTTTGGATTTCCAACGAATGGTCAGGCCAAGGAACTTCCCATTGCCACATGAGAATGCCTCTGGATGGACATCCCCGAGAACCAAACCGGATCTCTACCAACACAAGGCCGGGTTACTCCCAACTGAGTAACAACTGACCGAATATGCCATCCCCCGGTCCTTTGGGACCTTTCAACCGAGCGCTCGTAATCAATTCACACAATCATAAAGTGTTTCAACATGAGTAAGTATCTGGGCTCCATACCATGATACCACCCTTTTCCAGAAGGAAATGCACATATCCTAAAGGGCGCTACCCCTCATAACCTTGCTGCTTCTTTCCTGTTTTGACCATTCCGGGATGTGAGGCTCGACGAAGTCACGTCCACAAAAACATACTTTATACAAAAGCCATGCTTTGGGTCAACAAATGATCAACACAATGATCACTAAGATAGACGATCAAATAAATGATCCTATCACAATAATCAACACAATGATCATTTCAGCATCACTCAGCATGTCACATTACCAAACTGGGAATATATCGCTGATAACTTCAACTATATAACCTCTGAGCTCGTACGTCTCAGAGAAGGGTGTTAAGCTAAAAGAATAAATTCTCCGCCACCACAGAAATATATTTGAAAGAAATCGGCTTTATATCTCAACTTGTAATGTCAGACACACAATCCATACAAGTCTGTTCCGGGCTCGAACAGAACCGAAGGCACTTACAAAGAAGTCCTTGCAATCCGGATATTCACTAATCACGTTCGGACTTCCCATCACATATGGAGTCTCTATACCGGGGACCAGTCGATGCAAAGACATTCGACAAGAAACCCTCTCGTTTTCGAAAATATCCGGTCTTCAACACCGGTCTTCGAATGCAATTCATAACGACGTATCACATATTCGGAATGGGTTATACGACCCCATGGTCCTTTCCCGGTTAACCCGAATAGTGAGCGCTTATTTAAAAAAAATAAGTGTGGCATTCAATTTCAACCAAATTCACAACAATTACTCATTCAAGGGTAAATATTGATAGTCGGTTATTTAACTATCAATAAAGATGCGCCACATCATCAGATTCCAAATAATTTTCCAAATTATTTATTTTTCCAAAAATATCTATACTAGATATAAAATCTCAATACTTCAAAAATAAACCAATGTTTATTTTGAAACCAATTTCCCTTTTTCATTTATAAATTCTATAGTGAATTTATATATCATATTTTCTATTGATTTACAGTTTCAATAGATTTTAATTATTAAATTCCAATTTATCTTCAAAAAGATAAATTCTTAAAAATATTCCATTTCATATTGGAAAAGTAATTCCATACTTATTCTAAAAATAAGTATTCACAAATCTTATTTATTTTCAACAATTTGAAAAATATTCAATATACTTAAACCATAGTCAAGTATATATTTCATTCTTTAAGGAAATCATTCTTTTATTCACATTTATTTGGGTCAAAACGAATGTTGCGTAAAACATCGTTACGACAACCCAAAAACACTAGTATAGAGATTCGAAATTAAAATAGATATATAAATCCCAATACTATTCAAAAACATTTCCTTTCGGAAATTATTTACTATAACAACAGTGTTATAGTCCATTATTTCTTTATTTTCTCGAAAACGTCTATTTCAACAATGAATGTTGAAATCTATGTTTTCAATACTCAATACATTTTGAAACATTTCTAAATCGTTTTAAATTCTGTTTAAAACATGCTTTCCCAAAATATCCATTTTTAATTAATAATATATTCACTGTTCAAAAACGTGAATATAACTCCTTTAATAAACTTCTATACTCAATTGATCAAATTCAATTGATTACGAATTTATAAACAAGGTTTATAAATTCTATTCCTTTTTATAAACTCCGATTTATAAATTTCCTTTATCAATCCAATTCAATTTTATAAACCCATTTACATATACCAAAAGCTATATTATAAGTTGAATACTTATAATATAAATTATTTACCCAAATCGTTCCTTTGAACTTCATAAATCTTGAATCTTATTACTTATAAGTTTTCTTAATAAATTTCCTATTTCCAACTTATCAAATTCAATTTGATTTCGGATTTATAAAACAACGTTTATAAATCCCATTTATAATTTTATAACTTCTATTTATAAAAACCAATTTATTTACAAATTCCCTTTATATTTCACTTTGATACCAAATTCCGATTCATAAGATAATTTCTTATAAATCTTTTATTTTATAAAATCTATTCATTTTCTAATCTCACAATTTATAAATTTATAAATTTTCATTTACTTATAATAACCATTTATATTTCACTTTATAACACTTATAAAAACTCGTTTTATAATTCCAATATTTTTTTAAATTTATAAGTATCAATTCTATAAATTTGCTAACTATTTCAAGATTCACATTTCGCTTCCATTTCACAAAAATCTTAAATTCTATAACTCGAAAAATTGAAATTTTAAATTTATTTAAAATGAATAAATTCAAAATTTTAAATAAAACATAACTTGAAAAATCGATTTAAAAATCCCTTTAAAATCAAAAATCGTTATTTTTAACTTTAAAAACGAATCCGATGATGCCACAGCATCAATTGGTCAATCACTACACAAATATCATATATCGATATGATATTCACAATCATTAAAAATATTTATAAACAAATAAATATTTGTGAGGGGTCCAGTTGGATCCCTCCAACCTGTTTCCCTGCATCCACAGAGTTAGCACAATACCCATTCCACTTCGAGGTGGAATATCGCGGTATATGGGATTTTATAAAATATATATCCGCTTACTAACGGCGCATAGGGTCTCATCCGCTATACGAGGCGGGAAATCAATCAACTGCAATATATACATATGCCAATATATATATATTGCTATATATATAGATATATCCTAAAATATCTAATATCACAATCAAGCAATCAATCAATCAATCAACAAATTTTAAATATAACTATTTAAAATTTTAAATAACCTTTTGAGTGAGAAGTTCTCACCTTAGCTTTTATTTGCAGTCCATTTTCCACCTTGACTTGATTCTCTTGTTTTATACCTATTTTAAATATTTTATACAATTCAATTAATATTCGAATCAATTGAATAAATTAAATTTTCATTTGACAAGTTTTAAATTCATCAGTTTTCTCCTTTAAATAGTTTAAATTAACTGATAGTTTTATTTTTAAACCAATTTCTTGTTTAAACAAGTTTATTTACAAATTATTAAATTTCCTTTCTTTTAATAAATTTAATCAACCAGTGGCCTTTATTTTAAATCAATTCCTTTTAGTAAATTAACCTAACATTTAAATTTTATAATAATTTTCTTTTTATATATTTTAAATCAACTATTTAAAATTCAAATAAACAACTTTAATTTTTTTTTAAAATCTGTCAATCCCGTGTGGCTGCAGTACACACGTGTACTTTGCACACATGTGCACTGCCTCGCCAACACGCGTGCGAGCGCAAATCGGACAAATCACTGAAATGAAAATGCTCAAGGCAAAACCAATGCCAATTTGAACAAAACAGTAAACAAACAACATGCAGCAGCAGCAAAAATGCACACGGATCGTGCACAGGTAATGAAGCAAGTACAGTGAAACAACTCAGTGATCAACACAGTAGCACAAAGGCAAACCCGAGGCAACATAGGGGTAACACAGAAGTAACACAGGGATAACACAGAGGGAACACAGAGGCAACAGAGACAACACTGGGTTTACATAATTAACAGTGTCATGAAGCATCAAATATTAGCAGATGGAATGTGCCATTCAAATCCCAAAATGAATCATTGGAGATGGACATATATAAAAAATTAATATGGCAAGGCAGCAGCACTTCTGCAACTGTTGGTTCTTAACTAAAATTGTGTTACATCTTTCAGTTATTTGTTAAGTCTATAAAAGGAGGCAATAATGATTTGCCTGTAGAAACATAAAATTACTTCGTGCATGCTAGCACAGACCTTTTGGTTTGGACTTCAAGTTTTGTGTTTTGCATTTTCAGTATGTATTTAAAAAAAAAACATGGGAGAGGAGCAGAGAATGGAATAAGAAAAAGGAAAGAAATAATTGTGTCGAAAGCAGGTTCAACAAGTAGGATTGTCTGACAACCCTTTATTGTTGATGGCAAATTTTGTTGAGAGATCAGAAATTACTCTGCTTACACCAAAAATCTCAACAAATCAAAATTCCCAAAATAAAATCAGAGATGTCAACAAAACAAATCACAACTAAGTAGTATCTGTTCTTAACAATTTATAAATAAATTTAAGTAGTATCTGTTCTCATCAATTTAAAATTAAAATCAAATTATCTAAGCAGCATCTATTCTTATCAGTAAAAAAAAAACAAATTACACATAGTATCAGTTCTTATCAATTTAAAACAATAAATTAGCTTCGGTTCTTAACAGTTAAAACGAGAATTCACAAAGCATCTGTTTTTATCAATTTAAAGCAAAACCAAATAGCATTTGTTCTTATCAATTTAGAAATAAAATTTATAGTATCTGTTCATATCAGAAAAAAAATAAGTATCAGATATAACCTCTGTCATTATCAATTTAAATCAAGATTTGAGTAGCATCAGTTCTTATCAGTTGATAGTTCAAGAAATCGAGCAAGTGACAGCAAAAGTATCTGCTTTTATCAGTTTAAAAAAAATTCAAGCAAATCGAGCAAGAGACCGCAATTACCCCAAATCATAGCATGAAACCAACATTCAATTCAACAAATTCAAAAACTTGCGTGAAGATTATCGTGAGTTAGAAAACTCACCTTATCTCGAATTGAAGGAAAGTCGAACTCCATCAACTCGAAGTAGCCAGAGAGAGAGCAACGAGAATCGATCGAGCAAGGCAACACAAATCAGATCGAGGCCGGTGCCTTTGATTTGAAAAGCCCTAAGCTTGCAAAGAGGACGACGAGAACGAAAGATTTGGAGCCGCCATTTTTCTTTTTTTTTCCTTTTTTTTTTTTATTTTCTCGTATGAATGAGATAGTGGGGAGAGGGCCGGGTATAAGATAGAAAAGAGGCGACGTGCAATTACGTGATGAAAGGCATGGAACACGGCATGTATTATGGGTATGGAGGAATGCTCAAAGTAAGGTAAGGTTTACTTTTTATTTATTTATTTATTTTATTTTATTTTATTTTATTTTTCTCTTTTAAATTTAATTAGTTTTTTTGTTAAAATTATGTTGTAAAAAATCTTAACTAGTATATATTCTTTATTTATTTTATTATATATATATATATTATATTTTTTTTTTATTTTCATATTTTAAATCCAAATTATTTTTCTAAATCATTAATCCAAATTTAAAATATAAGTTCAATATTAAATTTCAACTTCAAAGTCAAAATTTAAATTTCTATTCAACTTTTAAATAGATTAAATAGATTAAATTTTAAATTCAATTCAAACCATCATTCAAATATTCAAAATTAATTAAATATTTCCAAATTAAATTGTTTAAAATTCAGGGTCGTTACAATCTTTCCCCCTTAAAAGAATTTCGTCCCGAAATTACAAGTTAAGAAGAATGCCCTTATCCCGTCTTATTATTTTTCACAATCTAAATAGTTTTATCAACGTACTAACCTAAATCTTTTTATTAGAGATTTACTATCTTTTCAACTAGATTTCCAACTTCAATTATAAGTTTCAAACTATATTGTTTTCCTTAACAATTCAAGTTTAAATTCAAATTCAATTTCAAACTTTCAAATTTTTTTCAAAAATTTTCTAACACCCTAAATTTTCGAAAAATTTCGCCAGCGTTTCCTTTGCGCGGCTCGATCGGTACGACTACAAAATGGCACCACGGCCCCTCAGAATCAAAAAGAAAAGAGAAAAGCCAAGTGGCTAGAGAAGAAAGTCATCAAATCTCATATTAAAATTGAAATACGTACCTTTTTGTCGAGCAATTCAATTTTCATCTTTGAAATCAAAATTTCCATTCCTTTATATACCTGTATAACCTGCTAATAGTAGCATCCAATTCCAAGATTCAAACCATTTTGCAAATTCTATTACAAAATTTCCAATATATGTTCTTATACATTATTATTTCACTGTTGAAATTACATATCCATTCTCATTCAATTTTATTTGAATTCAATTCACAATTTAAATTTCATTCGAATTCAATTCTCAATACTAAATATTGAATTCTATCGATTAACTTTCATTTAGTAATTCATATTACTACTTTCAATTAGTTTCATCCACTAATTCATTTCAATATTCAATTCATCACGAATTTACTTAATTACTAACAAAGGAAATTTCAATTTATTTCTTTTTTTTTTTTCTTACTTGAATTTATATACAATTCAAATTTATTTTCAAATTTAGCTCACGACTAAACTTTAATTTAACCAATTCAAATTCCCATTCATTAGTCCATGAATAAATAATTTATCAAGTTAGTTTACTTGAATTCAATTCATTTTCTTTTTATTCCCATATACTAATGATAATAATTCAATATTATCACTTCCTAACAATCATGCAACCATATACTATAATAATTCATAGAAAATCATTTCTTTTCTATTCAAAATAGTTTTGGGCAAGATTATTTTATTTACCCGATTCCAAAAACAATTTTATATTTACTAACAAATACGCGCTCATATCTATTATTACACTCAAACTCATTCTAGAGTACTGCTGACTCTATCTCTAACGAGTAATACCCTACAGAACCATGGTTTTCGCTTAACCAACAGCTCTGATGCCACATTGTCAGGACACGATTTTTCGTTGCCGAAAAACCGAACACTGAGGGGGTTTTTTTTTTTAGAAAGAAGAGAAAGAGGTAGAAGAAGAAAGAAAGAAAAACAGAACAGAAAGAAAACAATAGAACACATCAGAATCTCACAATTCGCAGCGGAACATATAATAGATAATAAATGAATAATCTTTAAACAAAGAACTATATCAGTTATTACATTACATCACATTACATCACATCATATCATCAGAGTGTACAACAACATACATCAAAAAAACAGTGCAGCGGAAAAAGAGAAGTACTATATATTAGTAATACGCCATGCCATCCAGCTTGCCTCCAGCAACTCCAGAATATCCAGAATATCCTGATAAACCTAACTCTTAACTGCCCGTGTGAAAAATTGGTGGGCACCCAGAGTTTAGGAAGGAAAACAATAAACTCCGAGTCAGTCATGTGACTGGTGCGAGAACTAAAAAAACAGTTTATTTAACTTTAAAATCAAAAATAGAGGAATATTTTTAAATTCAATTCGCAATGCTTTTGAAAATGTAACTACCATAAGACCTCCCACCACACACACAATGCAAACGCAGACTTGGAGGAGATTTCTTCTTATGTTAGTCAAAGATGCTTCTACGCAAAAATCAAATCAATTTTGATATTATTATTAGTGCATAGTGTAGAAAATTTATTTCGAAAATAAAGATATAAATCTTAGCCAGCATAGGTACCATTATATTATGCCTACTAATAGCTACCATATTAGATGGCAGGTTCTACAACTAAAACCGTACAAGATCGTATTGTTTCTTTGGATTTCCAACGAATGGTCAGGCCAAGGAACTTCCCATTGCCACATGAGAATGTCTCTGGATGGACATCCCCGAGAACCAAACCGGATCTCTACCAACACAAGGCCGGGTTACTCCCAACTGAGTAACAACTGACCGAATATGCCATCCCCCGGTCCTTTGGGACCTTTTCAACCGAGCGCTCGTAATCAATTCACACAATCATAAAGTGTTTCAACATGAGTAAGTATCTGGGCTCCATACCATGATACCACCCTTTTCCAGAAGGAAATGCACATATCCTAAAGGGCGCTACCCCTCATAACCTTGCTGCTTCTTTCCTGTTTTGACCATTCCGGGATGTGAGGCTCGACGAAGTCACGTCCACAAAAACATACTTTATACAAAAGCCATGCTTTGGGTCAACAAATGATCAACACAATGATCACTAAGATAGACGATCAAATAAATGATCCTATCACAATAATCAACACAATGATCATTTCAGCATCACTCAGCATGTCACATTACCAAACTGGGAATATATCGCTGATAACTTCAACTATATAACCTCTGAGCTCGTACGTCTCAGAGAAGGGTGTTAAGCTAAAAGAATAAATTCTCCGCCACCACAGAAATATATTTGAAATAAATCGGCTTTATATCTCAACTTGTAATGTCAGACACACAATCCATACAAGTCTGTTCCGGGCTCGAACAGAACCGAAGGCACTTACAAAGAAGTCCTTGCAATCCGGATATTCACTAATCACGTTCGGACTTCCCATCACATATGGAGTCTCTATACCGGGGACCAGTCGATGCAAAGACATTCGACAAGAAACCCTCTCGTTTTCGAAAATATCCGGTCTTCAACACCGGTCTTCGAATGCAATTCATAACGACGTATCACATATTCGGAATGGGTTATACGACCCCATGGTCCTTTCCCGGTTAACCCGAATAGTGAGCGCTTATTTAAAAAAAATAAGTGTGGCATTCAATTTCAACCAAATTCACAACAATTACTCATTCAAGGGTAAATATTGATAGTCGGTTATTTAACTATCAATAAAGATGCGCCACATCATCAGATTCCAAATAATTTTCCAAATTATTTATTTTTCCAAAAATATCTATACTAGATATAAAATCTCAATACTTCAAAAATAAACCAATGTTTATTTTGAAACCAATTTCCCTTTTTCATTTATAAATTCTATAGTGAATTTATATATCATATTTTCTATTGATTTACAGTTTCAATAGATTTTAATTATTAAATTCCAATTTATCTTCAAAAAGATAAATTCTTAAAAATATTCCATTTCATATTGGAAAAGTAATTCTATACTTATTCTAAAAATAAGTATTCACAAATCTTATTTATTTTCAACAATTTGAAAAATATTCAATATACTTAAACTATAGTCAAGTATATATTTCATTCTTTAAGGAAATCATTCTTTTATTCACATTTATTTGGGTCAAAACGAATGTTGCGTAAAACATCGTTACGACAACCCAAAAACACTAGTATAGAGATTCGAAATTAAAATAGATATATAAATCCCAATACTATTCAAAAACATTTCCTTTCGGAAATTATTTACTATAACAACAGTGTTATAGTCCATTATTTCTTTATTTTCTCGAAAACGTCTATTTCAACAATGAATGTTGAAATCTATGTTTTCAATACTCAATACATTTTGAAACATTTCTAAATCGTTTTAAATTCTGTTTAAAACATGCTTTCCCAAAATATCCATTTTTAATTAATAATATATTCACTGTTCAAAAACGTGAATATAACTCCTTTAATAAACTTCTATACTCAATTGATCAAATTCAATTGATTACGAATTTATAAACAAGGTTTATAAATTCTATTCCTTTTTATAAACTCCGATTTATAAATTTCCTTTATCAATCCAATTCAATTTTATAAACCCATTTACATATACCAAAAGCTATATTATAAGTTGAATACTTATAATATAAATTATTTACCCAAATCGTTCCTTTGAACTTCATAAATCTTGAATCTTATTACTTATAAGTTTTCTTAATAAATTTCCTATTTCCAACTTATCAAATTCAATTTGATTTCGGATTTATAAAACAACGTTTATAAATCCCATTTATAATTTTATAACTTCTATTTATAAAAACCAATTTATTTACAAATTCCCTTTATATTTCACTTTGATACCAAATTCCGATTCATAAGATAATTTCTTATAAATCTTTTATTTTATAAAATCTATTCATTTTCTAATCTCACAATTTATAAATTTATAAATTTTCATTTACTTATAATAACCATTTATATTTCACTTTATAACACTTATAAAAACTCGTTTTATAATTCCAATATTTTTTTAAATTTATAAGTATCAATTCTATAAATTTGCTAACTATTTCAAGATTCACATTTCGCTTCCATTTCACAAAAATCTTAAATTCTATAACTCGAAAAATTGAAATTTTAAATTTATTTAAAATGAATAAATTCAAAATTTTAAATAAAACATAACTTGAAAAATCGATTTAAAAATCCCTTTAAAATCAAAAATCGTTATTTTTAACTTTAAAAACGAATCCGATGATGCCACAGCATCAATTGGTCAATCACTACACAAATATCATATATCGATATGATATTCACAATCATTAAAAATATTTATAAACAAATAAATATTTGTGAGGGGTCCAGTTGGATCCCTCCAACCTGTTTCCCTGCATCCACAGAGTTAGCACAATACCCATTCCACTTCGAGGTGGAATATCGCGGTATATGGGATTTTATAAAATATATATCCGCTTACTAACGGCGCATAGGGTCTCATCCGCTATACGAGGCGGGAAATCAATCAACTGCAATATATACATATGCCAATATATATATATTGCTATATATATAGATATATCCTAAAATATCTAATATCACAATCAAGCAATCAATCAATCAATCAACAAATTTTAAATATAACTATTTAAAATTTTAAATAACCTTTTGAGTGAGAAGTTCTCACCTTAGCTTTTATTTGCAGTCCATTTTCCACCTTGACTTGATTCTCTTGTTTTATACCTATTTTAAATATTTTATACAATTCAATTAATATTCGAATCAATTGAATAAATTAAATTTTCATTTGACAAGTTTTAAATTCATCAGTTTTCTCCTTTAAATAGTTTAAATTAACTGATAGTTTTATTTTTAAACCAATTTCTTGTTTAAACAAGTTTATTTACAAATTATTAAATTTCCTTTCTTTTAATAAATTTAATCAACCAGTGGCCTTTATTTTAAATCAATTCCTTTTAGTAAATTAACCTAACATTTAAATTTTATAATAATTTTCTTTTTATATATTTTAAATCAACTATTTAAAATTCAAATAAACAACTTTAATTTTTTTTTAAAATCTGTCAATCCCGTGTGGCTGCAGTACACACGTGTACTTTGCACACATGTGCACTGCCTCGCCAACACGCGTGCGAGCGCAAATCGGACAAATCACTGAAATGAAAATGCTCAAGGCAAAACCAATGCCAATTTGAACAAAACAGTAAACAAACAACATGCAGCAGCAGCAAAAATGCACACGGATCGTGCACAGGTAATGAAGCAAGTACAGTGAAACAACTCAGTGATCAACACAGTAGCACAAAGGCAAACCCGAGGCAACATAGGGGTAACACAGAAGTAACACAGGGATAACACAGAGGGAACACAGAGGCAACAGAGACAACACTGGGTTTACATAATTAACAGTGTCATGAAGCATCAAATATTAGCAGATGGAATGTGCCATTCAAATCCCAAAATGAATCATTGGTTCTGCAACTGTTGGTTCTTAACTAAAATTGTGTTACATCTTTCAGTTATTTGTTAAGTCTATAAAAGGAGGCAATAATGATTTGCCTGTAGAAACATAAAATTACTTCGTGCATGCTAGCACAGACCTTTTGGTTTGGACTTCAAGTTTTGTGTTTTGCATTTTCAGTATGTATTTAAAAAAAAAACATGGGAGAGGAGCAGAGAATGGAATAAGAAAAAGGAAAGAAATAATTGTGTCGAAAGCAGGTTCAACAAGTAGGATTGTCTGACAACCCTTTATTGTTGATGGCAAATTTTGTTGAGAGATCAGAAATTACTCTGCTTACACCAAAAATCTCAACAAATCAAAATTCCCAAAATAAAATCAGAGATGTCAACAAAACAAATCACAACTAAGTAGTATCTGTTCTTAACAATTTATAAATAAATTTAAGTAGTATCTGTTCTCATCAATTTAAAATTAAAATCAAATTATCTAAGCAGCATCTATTCTTATCAGTAAAAAAAAACAAATTACACATAGTATCAGTTCTTATCAATTTAAAACAATAAATTAGCTTCGGTTCTTAACAGTTAAAACGAGAATTCACAAAGCATCTGTTTTTATCAATTTAAAGCAAAACCAAATAGCATTTGTTCTTATCAATTTAGAAATAAAATTTATAGTATCTGTTCATATCAGAAAAAAAAATAAGTATCAGATATAACCTCTGTCATTATCAATTTAAATCAAGATTTGAGTAGCATCAGTTCTTATCAGTTGATAGTTCAAGAAATCGAGCAAGTGACAGCAAAAGTATCTGCTTTTATCAGTTTAAAAAAAATTCAAGCAAATCGAGCAAGAGACCGCAATTACCCCAAATCATAGCATGAAACCAACATTCAATTCAACAAATTCAAAAACTTGCGTGAAGATTATCGTGAGTTAGAAAACTCACCTTATCTCGAATTGAAGGAAAGTCGAACTCCATCAACTCGAAGTAGCCAGAGAGAGAGAGCAACGAGAATCGATCGAGCAAGGCAACACAAATCAGATCGAGGCCGGTGCCTTTGATTTGAAAAGCCCTAAGCTTGCAAAGAGGACGACGAGAACGAAAGATTTGGAGCCGCCATTTTTCTTTTTTCTTTTTTTTTTATTTTTTTTATTTTCTCGTATGAATGAGATAGTGGGGAGAGGGCCGGGTATAAGATAGAAAAGAGGCGACGTGCAATTACGTGATGAAAGGCATGGAACACGGCATGTATTATGGGTATGGAGGAATGCTCAAAGTAAGGTAAGGTTTACTTTTTATTTATTTATTTATTTATTTTTATTTTTTTTCTCTTTTAAATTTAATTAGTTTTTTTGTTAAAATTATGTTGTAAAAAATCTTAACTAGTATATATTCTTTATTTATTTTATTATATATATATTATATTTTTTTTTTTTTTCATATTTTAAATCCAAATTATTTTTCTAAATCATTAATCCAAATTTAAAATATAAGTTCAATATTAAATTTCAACTTCAAAGTCAAAATTTAAATTTCTATTCAACTTTTAAATAGATTAAATAGATTAAATTTTAAATTCAATTCAAACCATCATTCAAATATTCAAAATTAATTAAATATTTCCAAATTAAATTGTTTAAAATTCAGGGTCGTTACAGTTTGAGATCTGGAAATTGAAGATGGATACTGTAAATTGGTATTTGGATAAATTTGGATGTTTATTTATTCAGATATTATAAATAATCTATGAAACTGAGAATGGGTTTTGAAGATTAAAATTCAGTAGTAAAATTGGATTCTGACGATAAAATTGTTTTTGAATTCTTAATTGAGCATCGAGATAAGTTAAGTAGAGATAATTTAAAATGGAATTTTGAAATTCTGACTCAGAATTAAATTGTTTAAAGATTTAGAATATTGACTAAAAAATAAAAATTAATTTGATTTAAGAGATTAAATCAACATTTAAAATTTAACTCGAATTTATAATTCGAAATGGTTTAAAGTTGAAATTTGAATTGAACTAGTTCAAATTCAAATGGGAATTGGGATTGATTCAAAATTTAAATTGATATGGATTGAATTGGTTCAATTTGAAATTTACTTGAATTAACTGAAATTGCAATTAAAGTTGAATAGTTTAAAATTCAAATGGAATTTGATTTGATTGTGGATAGAAATTGAGGTTAATTCAACTTGAATTGGGGTTAAATCAATTTCAATGGAAATTGAAGTTATTTAAATTTGAGTTGAGTCAATTTAAATAGGAGTGGAAATTTAAATTGAATTAATTGGAAATGGAGATTGGAAATCGAACAGTTTGGATCGGAACTATTTTTCCAAATGAAATATTTTAATATAAACGATTTTTAAATCTATTTTCCTATCTATTTACTATACAACTTTCTTTAAAAAAAACAACTATCTTATACTCGTTTTGCAACTACTTTTGTAACTATTTAACTATTTTACAACTGTTTTATAAACCAATCACTGTTTTTCAACTATTTTACAAATTAACTACTATTTTACAACTATTTTGCAATTATTTACAATTATTATAACTATTTAACTATTATCCAACTATTTTACAATTTCTTAACTATTTTACAGGTATTTTGCAAACTAATAATTATTTTTCAACTACTTATCTGTTTTTAAAAATTTCAAGCTATTTTCTAAATATAAACTGGTTGGAGTTCAAACTATTATTGATTAAATGCCCAAATGAGATAAGAATTGAAGTGATAATCCAAATAAGGATTAAGGCAATTGTGAATAAGCGAATAAAATCAAAGTGAGGATGAATAGAAAGGAAATTGATTTGGTTAGTAATCAATGAAAATAAATACGTAGGATGTACGTATATTATTCTACTTGCATAGTGATTTGGTCCAAATTCGAGCACAGAATTTCGAGATAGTTTATCGATCCGAGTTCGGATTTTTCACTCGATTTTCGACGGCGAACCTGGATATGGATTGTTGATTGATTCAGGATATTCTCTATCATAGCTAGGCAATGCAAGGAGAATGACGGTTTCTAATCAAGAAACCAGATCTGTGTCCGTACTAGGAAGTCTGGTGGACGATACAAGTTCGGATGTGAAATTGTGTGATCGAGTGAGCTATCAGATTGGTATAGCGTACGGATGATATGTGTACATCGTACGGATTTGAATGAAATTGATATTGGAAATTTGTGGATAAAATATGTGACATGGTTTTTGAAATGAAAGGGTATATTTTGTGAAACACATGATGAAGTAAAATGGAAATTTGATATTTCTATGGTAAAAATTTACTTTATGGAAGTAAGTAAAATGGTAAGTGACTTTATAGAGTAATCATATTTGAATATTTGATTTTGAATAAACAAAGTTATATATCTTTGTTATATAAGATAAATCTTCCTTTTTTAAATTGATTGCCGGAAGAAAAGGAATTTGAAAGTGTTTGAAATATAAAAGGAGTTTTATACAAGTTTGAAATAATCCAAAGTTTTTTTTAAAAATTATTGTATAAATCTATATATATATATAAAGGATCTTATGAGGATTTGGGAAAAAGGTTTTGGGAACCTTTGGATTTGGAAAGACTTTTCATTTTTGGGTAAAATCAATATTGGAATTTGAAAAGCCTAGTTTGAGAATTATCGATTTGTGACAATCGATTTTGAGAAAAGGATATTTATATGAAATTCATACTAGGTGTATAATTTGGAAGATACTATATGTGTACAGTATAAAGTGTTTTGATAATGGCTCTGGGGAAAAAGACGCTCCCTTGAAATGAACTTCTTAGAAATGCCACAGGGTGGTACTGCCTTGAACCCTAGGGGGGTTATAAAGTTGATCCTGTGAGGAGTCCGGACAAAACTAGTTCCTAAGGATTATGAGTAGTGTGTAGCGAAAGTCGAGAGCGCTGATGCCTACAGAGGCATTTGAGTTATGCTGTGACGATAGTGTAACTCGATGTCACTGTGATCTACTGCAGACCATAGCGAAAGTCGTGTGTACCGCTGAGAGCCAATAGTCTACGTTTGATTTTATATCGGTAGACTGCGACCTATGGTAACATAGCGAAAGTCGTGTATGCCGCGGAGAGCCAACAGTCAACGTTTGATTTTATATCGGTAGATTGCGACCTATGTAGGAGTGGAGAAGTTTCATTTTTGACATCGAAAATCGAGGGCGCTGATGCCTACAGTTACATGGACTTTTGCTGCGATGGCAACGTAACCCTGGAATGTAACTGCGATCTGTTGTGGGTTCCATGGCGTAATCGAAGGGCGTAGAGTGCCTACAGTTACATGGACTTTTGCTGCGATGGCAACGTAACCCAGGATGTAACTACGACCATAGATAGGGGTGATGATTTCTAGAGCATTCTCACTAAAGATATTTCCTCTATTTTCAAAACCTGTTTTCTACATATTCAATAAAATCATTTTCCCAAATATTTTCACTGGATGTTGAAAATGGGTCTGCTAAGTACTTATAGATTTTGAGGGATCAACGTATGACCAAATTTCTGTGAGAACAAGGATGGACTGGTTGAGACATCGAGTTATAGGAAGTATTTTAAGCTATTTTACTAGTATTATGTGAATTTAAAAGTGTTTCTAAAATTTTAAAATAAAATTGTTGGAATTTTGAAAAATGAAAGAAAATCTAAACTGGAATTATGAAAAACAAAATTTGAACTCAAGAAAATTTACTGAAGTGATTTTTGTAATAAAATCAAATGTTGATTTAAAAGTTGGAAGTAAGCTAGCTAAATAAATTATTTGATAGAGTATATTAATAAAATTTAACTCGGTTAAATAAAATGGATTATAAGTTAATAATGAAGTATAGAAATGAACTCGAATTATAAACAGAATTCGACTTGGATTTGATAATGAATTAAAGTTGTAAAAATAAAAATGGAATTGGATTATAATATAAATGATTTGAGTTACAAATAAATCCAATTCAAGTATAAATGAGTTAAATATAAACTTGGATATTGTTTTGACAAATTGAGAATGGGATTAAAATTAAAATGGATGAGCTAACTGAATTAAATGGAATTTGATTAGATACGAATCAAATTCAATAGAAGTGAACTTAAGTTTGAAGTTGGAATAAATTGAGGAAAATTGACTTAAGTTAAAAATAATTAGAAGCTTGACTTCGAGTAAAAGTGAAAGTCCAGTAAATAAAAGTCTGGGTTAAATTAAATTGCAGAAATGGAATGAAATGCAGGTGTATGGCTTGTAAATAAGTTAATATGTGAAGAGACTTTAATAAAAATTGATTTTGGGATCAATTGAATGAATTGGGTTCGTTTGGATTAAAAATGGAATTGAATATAAGCGATTGAATAATAAATTATTCTAACTAATAAAAATTTGGTTGGAAGCTATTTGAATTAGTGTCAAAATCTTAAAAATTGCTTATAAGAATTGTTTAGTATGCATTGCTTATTCCATGTGTTAGCTATTGAAAATGAGTGAAATGTAAATAAACTCCCTATATTTTATACTTACATGTTTGAATTAAGTAAGTACAAGTACCGGGAAGCCGTTTGGTTGGATTTGGACACGCTAATTGCCAAAATAATAAGCTGCTTGCTTAAAAATGCTAAACAAAGGTACGCCTACGCATTAAAAATAGGAAATATGAACTGTTTTTTTTTCCGACCGTGCGGGTCGATGTATATATATTTATATCTCTTGTCAAATTGCAAAAGCTCCTCCGTACAAAGGAGACTCTGCCAAAAAATTTCGAAAATTTTGGGAGCTAGAAAATTTATGAAAATTTTTCCAAAAATTTTTGTTAGCTACAAAACGATTTCAAATTGGAAATTGCAATAAATCAGTGGATGAAACTAATTTAAAATAATGATATGAATCAGTTATAAATGGAAGATAAAATTCAATATTCAGAGTTGAAGATAAACTGAATTCATATGAAAATGGGAAAAACTATTTTGAATTGAAATAGATATGAAAACTTCTGTAAGGAAATGTATAAAATGATTTTAAAAGCTATGATTTGGTATTATGGCTAAGTAGGGTATGCAGGTATTATAAAGGGAAAGGAAAATTGGTTTTGATTTCAGGAGATAATTTGAATTGCCCGACTAAAAAGGTATGTGTTTAAATTTCTGTATGAAATTTGATTGGGTTTTTGATCTAGCCACTTGGCCTTTTGTTTTCTATTGGAATTTGGGAGTCCGCAGAGGCATTTTGTTGTTGTACCGAGCTAGCCGCGCAAAGGAGACGGTGACGAAATTTTTCAATAAAATTTAGGGAGTTAGAAAATTTTTGATAAATTTTGAAAATTTAAAACTTGGTTTTGAATTGTAATTTGAATGGTTGAATAAGTAAATTTGTTTGGGAACTATGGACAAGTATGGAAAGTTAGTAAGATGAATAGTGTGTCTTTAATAAAGATTGTTGAGTTGTTGTTAAAACTGTTTAGTTTTGGAAAATAATAATAGGTATTGAATCATTCTTTTTAACTAGTAATTTCGAGGACGAAATTCTTTTAAGAGGGGAGGAATGTGACGACCCGGAATTTTTGGATGTTTGAAATTGGAATACTTAGCTGATTTTAAATATTTAAAAGTTAATTTTTAACTTGAATTCAAATATTGTTATTATTTAGCAATTAATTTATTGGATTTAATAAACTGAAATTGGGTAAATTATTGAATCTTCAGTTTTAAGCCTGTTAAAAATAATTTGAAGGCTTGTAAAACTTAAATTGATAATATTGAAGATAGTAAAAGTGTTAAAATTGAATTTAACAGTGATTTGTTAAGTTTTGAAAATATATCGTTTAAAATCGACGTTTAAAAATAGCCTTCCGAGACATAGTCTCGAATTTCGACAAAACCAGTTCCATTGGATCCGTAATATTGTATTATTATCGGGTTTCAATTTTTGTAATGTTTGGAGTTGTTGTGTGAGCGTACGACATATAAACGCGCTGAAACTTATATCAAAAATTCAATATAATAACTAATCTAAAAAGCGATCTTCTCCACACGATCGAGTTTGGCCTCAAAATCTTTTCAATTGCGTTCGAAATAGGGGTATAACATTATAAACGCCTAGCGGCATGCCTCGATTGGAGGTTAAGTTTTTAAGTTACATTTATCGGAACGGTTTGAATTTAAATTGAATATTTATATTAGTCAACTGCAGTTGAAATTATTTCACATCAGAGCTTTTTCGTTTCCCCTCTAATCACTATAGCCTTCTTTTGCACGCTTCCCTCTTTTCAAAACATCACGTTCCTTTCATTTCTAACAGCCATTCCTTTTCACGCTCTCTCCTCCCATTCTTTTCTTTATCCAAATCGAAAAAGCATCAGAGAAATAATAAAGCCCAGATCGAAATAAAAATTAAAAAAAAAGGGGCGACTGAGCAATTACGAATCGCGGCCTTTCCCTGTCAAATCAAGGACGCGGAATCGAATTAAATTCGACCGAATATTCAAGCAGAGGAGGCGATCTCGAGGGGGTATCTTAGCGCTCGCGTGCGATGGCTTCAGAGCAGAGCGATACAGAGGTGGCGATCTTGTTTTGCGTGGCGACGTTAGGGATGTTCACGACGTGAGTCAGGGCTTGAGAGGGCTGCGTGATGTCAGGGAAGAGTCGCATTAGGCGACTCGAGGATCGAACGACATGTGGTTGTCGCCGCTGGAAGGAGTTGAGTGGCGACGTGTGGTTTTGGGAAGGGTTCGTCGAGGCTAGGGATTTGCGAGTTTTCTGGTAAGGGTTTTTAGTAATTAATTTTAATTTTAGTTTTTATTCGCATGCATAAGTCAGAGGAAAAATATATATGGTTTGAAGTAGATAATTCTCTCTTTTTGTTAGAAGCATATATATGCTGGAAACAGAAAAAAAATTATTTACAGTAGGGCATATGTAATACAGTTTTCAATATATATATATATATATAGTTATTCAGGAAGCAGAAAAATAAATAAATATGATTAAGTATAAAAATATTTCTATTTGAATATATAGAGGGTTTAAAACATGTGTGTGTGTGTGTGTGTATATATATACAAGATTTGGAAAACATAGGAATTTTAAATATCAAGCAGTTTGTTTAAAACCAGATTTTAAACTTATGTAGATTATTTTTATAAGCATATAGTTTCAATATATATATATATATATAATTATAGATATACACATTTTAAATCTACTAGTTTATTTTTGAAATAATGCAGTATAGAGATAACTTTACTTAATAAACTTATTTAAAATTATTTTAGTTACCAAAAGAATTTTAAGGGGAAATTCGCTTTAAAATTTAATTATTTGTTTAAATTAAATTATTAGTTAAAATAGATATATTAAATGGTAATTAATTGTTTTATCGGTTCGAATATTAATAAAATCATCCAATATTTATACAAGGTCTTAGTCGTGAAGAAATCAAGCCGGATTGGAAATGAGTTGCAAATAATAGCAAAGGTGTGTAAATCTCACTCTTCTGGATTTTTATTTAAATTTAAATTTAAATGGTTAAATTTAAATAATTGGTTGATTGATTGATTTGATTGGATGTGCTATATTATATAGTAGTATATATAGTATATATTGGAGTGATTGATTTTCCGCATTATATAGCGGATGAGACCCTATGCTCCGCATAATAGCGGTTGGTATTTTATAAATCCCATATACCGCAATATTCCACCTTGAAGTGGAATTGGTTTTGTGCTAACATCTGTGGATGCAGGGAAACAGGTTGGAAGGATCCAACTGGATTTCTCAAAATTATTTAGATTTTTTAATATTCCGTGTTATGAATATTTGATATTCTGTGATGAATTATATTGATAATTGAAATATCGAATGTTATGGTTTGCTTGAATATATTCCGGTAAACTGAGTTATCAAATACATAGAATTGGATTTTCGAAAAGAAAATATAAGAATGAATTGGTAAGAAATAAAAGCGATTTTTAAAAACTGAAGTTAAATTGTAAAGTAGAGATTTAAAAACAAGTTTTAAATCAAAGTTGAATTTGGAATTCAAGTTAGTGAATCTCAGTTTTTAAATAAATAAAGTTGTTTTTAAATTTAAATTGTTTTAACAACTTGAATGCTAAAGTGCATTTTTAAATTGATTTGAATATAAAACTAAATTTGGTTTTAAATTCCTTTAAACTTCTTTTATAAAATGAGTAATTAATTTATTTAATTAAGTAAATAAAAAAGATAGTTAATTACGGGTTGAGATTAATCAAGAGCGATTAATATTGTGGTTTAATTAATGTAGTTAATTTAGATTAGTATAAATTAAAATGATAAGTGATATATGAGAAATTAATTAATATGAGTAATTAAGGATTAATGTAATTAATTATAGTTAATTAATTTGTTAAGTAATTATAGATTAATTACTGTTTTTGGTTAAGAATAATTAATTTGAGTAATTAATTAAAGATAGTTACTTGAATGTAATTGAAGGATAATTAATCCAGGGTGATTAATTAACATGGATAATTAAGGGATGATTAATTAATGGGTTCGAAATTAATTAATGTCAAGTGAAGGAATCTAGGTGATTGAGGTTAGTAATTCAATTAGAATTAATTAAATTAATTTGGAAGTGATCAAGTTTACTTATGGATGATTGAATGATATTGGATGCCTTGAATGAGACTCGAAGAGACCGGGGTCGGGTATTAGAAAATACATGAAACCAATTCGAATTTTTATAGATTGATATGTGAAATCTATAAGCTGGAATGAAATGATTTAAGTGAATTGGACTATTTAACCTAAGTTTTGGTACTTAGAAAATTGATGTGTTAAATAAGTGATGTATATAACAAATTGAGAATTTGTAGATTGATACGAGTTACCCGGGATTTATATAAGTCGTATGCTTTGTATTCCATGTTAGATGGGTTTACTCACGCTGGTTTCTAGCCTAACCTGGCTGTTACTTTGGTGTAATGCTCGGGTCAAACTGAGTATTACAGATTTTAGGTAAGGACGTTCTGGAGCTCAGGAGGCGAGCTGGATGGCAAGAATGTATGGAGTGTCTCCGCTGTATTATATTGTTGTATATCTGAGACACGATGATTGTGTATATCCAGTGTCTGTATATATGTGTAACTCTAATGTATTATAAAGTTATTTTGACAGATACAGAATTCTTTTATAAACTGTTATTATTTATTATTATATTTTATCCGCTGCGAATGTGAGATATTGGTGTTTCTGATCTTCTTCTTCTTCTATCTCTTTCTTCTTTTTCCTAACTATCTGGAATTTTTGGGAACGAAAATTTCGGGTCGTTACAGTTGGTATCAGAGCTGAAAGGTTAAGCGAGAACCTTGGCTCTGGTGGGATTACTCATTAAGGATAAGGTCAATGGTACCCTAGAATGAGTTGAGTGTATATATATGAGAGCGTACTTGTTATCGGCTTATATAAAGATTTTAAATGATTTTATATAAGAATATATTTTGGTATATAAAGCAATATTTCCTTCTAATAAATATTTAGGTGATTATTTGTTAAATTATTGGAATTAAACTAAGAAATAATATAATACAACCATACTGAAATCGAAAAGGTTTTAAATGGTGAAGTATTAAATCTAAGTCCAGGAAATTTGAGGAATTTGTTCTAAGTGTTTGAAAATAATAATATAAATAGTATTATTTGAATAAAAGAGCTTGATTCAAACAAGAGTTGCTTGAAAATTTATAGGAATTCGTTTGAATTTAAAACCAAAGGTGGTTTAAAATTTAAAGCAACTTGGTGTGTAAGGGAAATAAATATGTATAATTCAAATAAACTCTAAGATTGAGTTTTGAATTTTCCTTGGAATGTGATGTGAAAACCCAGTGATATAAGTTTTGAACTTATAAGTAAGGAAGAATATTATTAAAAATTGGATGATTTAAAGTGGGAATTCGAATTTAAGTAAGGTTGACTGAATGAATGAACTGAATTTAACTTTGGGAAAGTTAAGTGATTTAACAAGCAACCTGAATTCGAAATTTCAAAATGAAATTGGGAGTTTGTGTGATCTCAAATTGGGTTTGAGATCCGGAAATTGAAGATGGATACTGTATATTGGTATTTGGATAAATTTGGATGTTTATTTATCCGGATATCATAAATAATCTATGAAACTGAGAATGGGTTTTGAAGATTAAAATTCAGTAGTAAAATTGGATTCTGACGATAAAATTGTTTTTGAATTCTTAATTGAGCATCGAGATAAGTTAAGTAGAGATAATTTAAAATGGAATTTTGAAATGCTGACTCGGAATTAAATTGTTTAAAGATTTAGAATGTTGACTTAAAAATAAAAGTTAATTTGATTTAAGGGATTAAATCAACATTTAAAATTTAACTCGAATTTATAATTCGAAATGGTTTAAAGTTGAAATTTGAATTGAACTAGTTCAAATTCAAATGGGAATTGGGATTAATTCAAAATTTAAATTGATATGGATTGAAATTGGTTCAAGTATCTTCTAACCACGCATAACCGTGAGGACCTTTAAATGAGATTAGAATCAACTTGTTTATTTAATTAATTAATTTTGATATGCGTCCCATACATGCATAACCATGAGGACTTTTAAATGAGAGTGAATACTTTGTTTTTTTTAATTTTTTTTAAAAAAAATAGAAAATGAAAAACGAACGATTCCTGTTTAAATCACCACATACTGACATATATACTGGATTTTGATGAGTGATGGTTGATAGAAATATGATAAAAATAGAAATGGTCATGGAATTTTTACCAACAAAAAGTTTTATAACTCTTGTTTAAATTTCTAAAGAAATTTACTAATTATACCGTCCCGAGTTATAATATATGATAAATATCAACACTCATCACTTTTTTGAACACATTTATCTTTTCGATAATTAGTAGGGAGTCAGATTAGTCAATGTAATAATTTAAAATCAAATCCAAAAATAATTATGAAACCAAATTTTCCAAAATGACTAATCTGAAACAAGGTCAAAAATGATTTTCGAGAAGGGTTTTATAAGAAAAATGTCTACCAATTTGGAAATTATTTGAAATGAAAAATATGCAGATATTCTCTTTGAAAAACGATGCAGTTACTGAATGTCTCAATATAAATCACGTTCCACTAGTAATTTTTCGATCTACGAGATTACCAGTGTAATCTGCATCTGAATTTCTTTTTCACCCAAAGTTATCATTTGTTGAATGTTATAGACCAGACCGTGATGTTTCAACAAATTTCTTAAAATCCTTTTTTCAACTTTTTAAATGAATATTCTTTTGAATTTTAATTGAAGCCATGTAAATAGTCAAAGACCGTGAATATAGAGTCAGCCGTAAAATAATCAAATGTATTATCATCAACCAATAAAACACTATTTTTAATCCAAACAAATATATATATGGTGTAGTTCAAAGACTCTAGAGATTTTTATAGTGTTCTTGGCATAATAATATAATTGGCCAACAATTTTAAATAAGTCAGAATCAAAATCATCATTTATTTCATCATCACATTATTGGCTGATTTAATTCAGACTATGGTGCAGATTACAACATATCGTTCAAAATATACCATTACCTGTTTTACCTTTATGATAATTTTCGTTGTTGCCCATTGTGATTCTATCACCTTTTTACTAGGCTAAAGAACTTTGCTTTAACGCTCGAAGTGTCCTTGGAACAGCCAGAATCCAAGTAACACTATTGTTGTTCCTTAGCCTGCCACCACACCTACACGATGAAAGATTTTGGTGACCTATTTGTTTTTATAGGTCCATGATTGTTAGTGGCAGAATAATTTGAAAAATAATTTTTTGGAGACCTAAAACTATTTATATATGTTCCTTTCGGCATCTAGATTTGTTTAACTTTAAGAGATTTTATATTTGTGCCTTTGGAACCCAAATTGGTATAGTTTTCATATGTTTGGGTCTATACCAGCAATTGTTTTGATTGTGTCCAAATTTTCTACAAATTGTGCACATTGAATTGACTTGAATAATTTCATTTCTAATATTTTCAGATTGATTATATCCAAGTCCTTGTCTATCTATATTAGCAGTTTGTTTTCCTATTAGCATATTTAGTGATCTTTCACTTTTGGAGAAGTTTCCCAAAGTTGTAGACAATTGTTAGACTTGTGTTTTAAGAGATTCATTTTCATTCAATAATTGTGTGCACTTTTTAGTTGAGTTTTCTCTCCTAGTATTTTCACTCTCTATCAAAATTAGAATTTCATTTTCAAGCGATTTAATTTTGATTTCTGATTTTTTAATCCCTTCCTCGAATGTTGGACACTTATCACACTTAGGGCACTTGTTTTGATAGTTTTTAACTAATTGTTCAAGATGTTCATTTACTTCTATCAAACTATCTCTTTGTGATTCAATTTTAGCATATTTCTCCATAAGTCGTTCAAAATAGCCATTTACTTCGTGAAAATATATAAGCAATTCTGAGTGAGTGAGTTTTGATACCTCGCTTGGCTCATCATCGTCGCTATCAGTTATATTACCTTAAAGTCACATATCTGCTTTCTCACTCTCACTGCTAGTACTTTTATTATCAAACTATCTCCTTTTTGATTTCTTTTCAAAGTCATGTCGGTTTTGAGGACAATTGGGCTTGATGTGTCTGGGTTTGTTGCACTTGTGAAAAATGATCCCATGTTCTTCTGAGTTGTCTAGTGCTTTGACTATTCTGCTTTTCAATTGTTGATGTGGAGCTGGATTTCCGTATTTGTGGTTCCACTTTTTGAATCTCTTTATTAGTAGAGCCAGCTCAGCTGCTTCACCATCATCATCCTCATCACTACTGCATTTTACCAATTCTGTTAAGCTCGTTTCTTTAACTGAGTCGATTGAGGATGATTTCTCATTGTTGTTGACTTTTGCACCATATATTGCATCAAAAGTTTTTCAGATTTCCTATGCATTTTCACAATGAGAGATAAGTTAAAATTATCTTGATTAATACGAGAATATAATATATGCATAGCAAGAGCATTAATCGAGATAATTTTCTAATCTATTATATTACACCCATTTTCAATAATATCCCAACATTTAATATTAACAAATTTTAAATAAAATTCCATTTTCATTTTCCAATTTTAAAAATCTGTTCCATCAAAAATAGGAGGGGTAATATTAGAACGACCCTCAGCAAAAGTAGCCATTTTAAAAATTCAAATTTTTAAAACAAAAATTGGTTTTTGAAAAATCAAAATTTTAAAACAAAAATGGCTTTTGAATCTTGCTCTGATACCACTTGTAGGATCGATTTCACCCTAGAGGGGGGGGTGAATAGGGTGATGCTATTAATTATAAAAATTATTACGGAAGTTTATAATATTTTCAACACAGATTTATCAAAATAGCAGCACAGATAAAAACAGAATAATAAATGCAGAAATAGAACAACACATAATTTACCCAGCTTGGCAAAACCCTGCCTACGTGCTGCCTCCAAGGTTTCACTAGAAATTAAGCAGTCAGACGCTTACACACGTAAACACGCGACACCCGCTATCGACTAGCCTTAACTCTACGCTCAAAACCCTACCACAACTCAGCCACTGAGTTACGAATTCTCAAACTATGCCACGTAGTTTGTCCCCTAGTCACACGACTAGTAATTACAAAGTTTAGAGAGAAACTAGAAACCCTATTTTAAATATTGAACCGTAATTTAAATTAAGCCCAATAACCAGGACGGCCCACAAGTGATAAAATTAAACCCCCTTTTCTTTTTCTTTTGTATCTTCGGCCTGGTTTGCTCCAAAAGAATGGCGGCCTTGTTGCTTACTCGAAAGTTAGGGTTTCGTGTTGTAGTCGCCGGCTTTGTCAATTTGATTGATGATGCTTCGATTTCTTCTTTCTCTCTGTCAATCTCTTTCGGTTACTTCAATTCGATCGAGTTCGAATTAAAATTGGTATGTTATTTTCCTTTTTGCTTTTCTTGTTGATTGTTTGAACTCGATCGATGATTCGAGTTACTGGTTTATTGTTGTCAGTTATTCTCGAACACGAATCGATTTTCGGCCGGTGATGATTTGGGTTTATATAGGATTCGAATTCCTATATTATCGTTCATATAAATTTATTTGAATTCGTCAATTACTTTACGTTGGCCATTGATCTTCGTTTGGATGCTTGAGATGATTACTGACTTTTTCAATTTACTTGAATAACACGGTGTTGATTTCTGACTTGGTTCGATTTCTTAGGCACCACGGTTTTGGTTTGAAACTGTTACATTTGACTTTATTTAACGATGTTGATTTATTTTGTGGCCACCACGACTTCGATTTCTGTGGACTTCGGTCACTTGATTTGATTATCTTGATTTCACCGTGACTTCGGCATTAACCTATTCAACTTGAAACTGTTTTGGTTTCTCACACTTTGTTCATTTTCGGGTTCATAAAAACTATGGCATGTCTGCAACGGTATATGCATCCATCTTTTCCATTGTGTATTAGCATGCTTTCCGCTGATCATATGTTGAAGTCTTTGACGATGATGTTGTTTTCGTTTATGTGCTCGACTTTGGCCATTAACTGTTGACATCGGCCTTGACTTTAATCTTGTCATTTTCTTGACTTCGGCACTGATTGAATTCATCGTTGTAGCATACTTGACCTGTTTTGATCTTTGTGCTTGTTAACTTCTGCTTCATGTTGTTAGTGCACTTGTATTTCATGGTTGTTGTTGTTGTTGTTGTTGCTGAAATGTAGGTTGATGCTTCTAGTCACACTTGATGTCTGGCATTGTGTTCCATCCCTGATGATGTTGATTTAATTGAACCACATATATAGTTTGCATATTGTTTGATCATTCATTGTCTCTGGTTTCATTGTATTGTTTAAGTTAGTCTGCATATCAACTTGTTTTGGTTTGTCGAAATCACAGTGGCATTTGCATATGTATTTATCCACTTGTGTACATACACTTATGTACTTATGTATGTGATTTCATCTCGTACTGTTTCATTTACTGGTTCACTGCTTGGTTTTGAGTTCTGGTAGCACTCGAGTCTTCTTGCATCGAGCTCTGTCCATTGTTGTTTGAGGCATGTAGTTCATGTGTACATCACTGACTTTTGCTTTACTTGAGTTCGAGTTGCTGCCATTTACTGCTGCACTGCTTTATTGATACATAGTATGTCTGGATTAGTGCAGTGTGCATTTTAGCTTGTAAGTGTGAACTTGGTTCTGGGCTTGTTGCCTTGATCATATTGACTTCATGTGCATAGTTGCCTTTCACTTGAATCAGTTGTATTTGCTGCCTTCATGTACATGTCGAGTCTTTATTTAAGTAGTTTTGCTGTTTCATGACTTCGGCCAGTTGAAGCTGTGATGTTTGTTTCACTTTAGTTGTTTTGCAGTTTCATTCATGTTTATAATATATGTACTTTGTCCATGTTATACCGCTCTTTGATTAAAACTGCCACTTGATGCTTGCATCCTTGTGCTTAATGTTGTTGTACTTGGACTTGTACTCGACAATTTTGTATTGCACCTGAGTTGAATCCTGCTTAAAGCTCGGCTTTGACCTTGTGTTGATATTGTGACATTATTTTTATTGCACTTGAGTTTAACCCGGCGTATTGGGTTTGACCTGTGCTCACCTGTCCCTGTAATTTTATCAAGTGTATATATCGGTGTGCACCGCCTTGTGGCATGTACAGTGATACACTGTACATGTCACAAGTTGTTCGTGTATGATGAATTCAAATTTAAATGATGATGAACAACCCAAATAACCGAGGCAAATAATATTTTCAAAATTCACATTTTATTTTATACTGCAAAAATATTTCCTTTTCAATTTTACTGCGTCGGTATTTATTTTTGCAGATTGCTCAGATGCTGGATTCAATCTAGAATAAAGTTGAAGATAAATTACGAGTGAATGAGCGATATATAGTGAGGTGCATTTGTAAATGATAGATTGTGATGTAATTGAAATTGTATTGTAATCAAAGTTATATATGTTTAGTGAGAGCTTGAATTTGTATTATTCAAAATTGTAATAAATATTTGTTTGAATAAAATATCCGTTTGAATTCAAATTCTGTGTTATTTATTTTATTCAGCAAATATATATTAATTATGTGAAAAATATAATAGTACATTAACAAATACATCTAAACGAATATATATGTTTATTATCATCAAACAAAAATCATATAATCGCATATTCAACATACATGTGATTTAAAATCACTGCTTACACCAAACTCAAATATTAAAATCAACCATATATATAAATAAATTTGTACTCGTACATTAGGATTTAACAAATTAATATATATGTATGTATGTATGTAAAATATATAACCCAAAACATATATATATTAACTAAATAACAATAGATCAACTTATACTACAAACTTAATATATATAACAAACAACTTTCATAACTTTATATACTTATAACCGTATAAACCAAAATCACAGCTAATGTGAACTAACAACATATATATAATATGTAACTAAAAGATATGTCAAACATCAAATCTATAGCCGTATTCTATATTACATATATTATTTAATATTATTATGTTAAGGCCATAAACATGTAAACCAAAATTTTATTAAGAATAGTATACACAGAAAAGTTAATATAAAATCAATATTTATGTATACGTATGTATAAATATACTAGTATAGACGTAAATTAATATATATATATATATATATATATATATATAAATGAAATCAAACAACAAAGTTCAAAACAACTAATGTATATGTCTATATACTAACCGACTATAATATAATATAACTTAATATACTTTAAAATATACAAACTGTTCGAATATATATATACTATATACATAAAACCTCAAACAATTTCTATATATATATATATATATATATAATACATATTCGTCTACTGCTAAATATAGTTGATATACACTACATATATAAAACTGTAAATGTTATATACCTAAAACAGTATTTTTTTCACTTAAATAATATACAAAGCACACGAGCACCGGTATATATATATACATATACAAAATCAATAGTATTCAAGACATCACGTATATATATTATAATATATATATTTTGGAAAAGAAAACAAAAGCACACACAGTAATCTTTGTATATACGTAAAGCAAACAGATCCTATACAAAACTAATATAATATATATATACTTAAACAACACAAAATATTTAACTAGTATACGAACAACACAATGTAGCAGCAATATATATAATGTACTCAAACATGCGAAAAAAGGACACTGTTGTCGTGTCTGGTGGAAAGCACGCAAGCACGCAGGAGAGTAGGAAGCAAGGTGACCTCATGAAGGTGGTGAGGCGAGCGGTCGAAAGCTGGGAGAGGTTATCTCGGCAACAAGGAGGGAAGGCCGAAGGTTAGAGGGTTGCATGAGCAGTGAGAAGTAAAGGACGTGTCTGAAATTTGGAACTGGAGGAGAGAGAGCAACCGTTGTTTTATATTAAAAAAATTCGAAAGGAATAAAGTAATTTACGCAAACTGATGAATACAAAGCAACATATTTTGAACAGACGGAAGTGCAATAGTCATACGTTGAATTTAATAAAATTAATGACTAGCGGCTGATTGAATTATGCGCTAAGCAATTGAAAAGACAAAGGGTACAAGGGTTCTAATACGGAACCGATACGGAATTGTTTTTTGCAGATTCCGCTACGCACCCGACTTCAAACACAGGATTGAATACACTGCAGCGATCGGCATGACAAGACGATCAAAATAGTATATAGATATTAGTGGTACGATCATCCGATCAAAAGTCGGTAATCAGTACCGAAAATGCTGTTAATTTGCCAGAAATAAGATAAACGGAGCAATAATAGTCAAAATTTGGAAAAACGAAATATGACGCCTCACTTAGAAGATGATTTACAAATTTATTATATAAAAATATTCCGGTTTGAAATCATCAAATTTAACAGATTTAAATTTAAATAAAATTCCACAATAAAATAAACTTTAATATTATTTGATGAAAATTTACCATTTCCTATGTTAAAGTAGATGTATTCCAAATATTAAATTTTTATTTCCAAATTCAATTACCTAAAATTTCACAAAATTTTCAGTTAAGTATATTATTAAAATAATAAAAATTATTAAAAATTTACGGGTCATTACACTTTCCCCCACTCAAAACTTTTCGTCCTCGAAAAGGAGGAAGGTAGGAGAATAGAAACAACCCGAAAGAAAATTAGATTTGAAATTCAAAATAGTAATTAATTTAAAACCATATATAATTTCAATTTAAATTAATTAATATTCAATAATTGATTTTTAAATTCAAGGTATTTCAATAAGGTTATTTAATTTCAATTTATTAATATTTGATACCAAAAGGTTTCTTCAAAGCAAAATCTTCTTTAATTTGTCTTATTTACTATTTAATCAACTTATTATTCTATTAACATTTTATAACAAAAACATAATTGTATAACATTTGTCATAATCACTCAAATTTTATTTATAAAATCGCTAATCATCATTTTACATTGTAAATTATTCAATTACATATTCAACTTCTGAATTATTTAGGTAAGTTATGTTGGAATGTAATTGAGTATTATACAAGTAAAATTTTCCCAGTTCAATTATTTCACGTTTTAAATATTTATTCAAAAATTTTGAATTCATTTTATAATTGCGAACATCCTTTAACATAAATTTAAGAACTAAATTTTCGATTTCACATCAAACCATTGGAGATAAATATATAAATATATATATATATAAGTCAAATCAAATCTATAATTATATATACCTGTATTATAAATCAAGTCATACTTCAGCAATTCAAATCAATTTAATTTCCAACATAATAGTGTAGCAAGGCTATAGAATGGTCTCTCCACTTCGAAACTCGAAAATGAACGTCGATGATGCGGCCGCCATCACCGAAATTATTTTTCAACGACAAAATAGGAGAGCACTGATTTGAACGTTTAAAATTCTTTGAAAGTAGTTTCTATTCAAAAATACTTTCAATAATATATATTTTAATTTTTTTTAAACCAAAGTTTGAAATCACCAGAAATTAACTTCTTAAATTGTTGATGTAAATTTATTTGGATTCCAAATCAAATTATAAGCCAAGTTTTATAATTGCCTTTATTTATGTGTGGGTAAAATCAATGGTTTATAAAACAATAAATGAAAATCAGATATTATCATTTCTGACAAACAATTCAGTTAACCATTCAATTTCACATAAATTTATCCTTATATATATAATATAGTCATACAAAAATTTATTTTATTTACTAAATTTGAAAACAATATTATGTCAGTTTTCTCTGTCCAAGTGTTTTGAAAATCCTATCGATATCGCTGATCAGACGGATCGATCGAAAATCCAAATCAACATCAACAACTCAAACAACACATTATATATAAATATATAAAACATTTTAATATTAATTTATAAATACACTTCCTCGCTCGACGATAAAAGAATGGATTTCAATGCAAGGATAGAGATTCAAATTTTGGAGGACCCTAATCAAATAGAATTTCTAGCCAAACGAAATAGACTCGAAAGAGAGATAAGATAATCAACCAAAAAATATAAATATGGATAAGTTTATTAAATCGCGGGTAACCTTGACCGGGTCGACCATGACTTCCAAAATAGGATCGATATAGAATTCCGAGGAAAATCGACATTCTATCGCAATAGATAAAATTCTGGCATAGCAGGAGATAGATAGCTTTGTAAACCGAGGATACAGAAATCTTCGGTAAATCAATGCCTTTTGTAAAGGAGTTTTACCCCTTTACAAATCATTCGAAGATTGGCGAGACCGCCAAGTTATTATAGAGATCATTCGAAGTGGGGTTATAGGATCTCCAGAATCAAGAAGAATACGAATAGGGAGGACAAGAATGGATTCTGGAACCGAGGGAATGTTCCAAAATTCAAAGGAAATCGAGTCAAAGAAGAAGGAATTCAAGCTCGAACGAAAGTGATTCTGTAATATAATTTACTACATATGCTAAGTTTTCCTAAAACCAAAGCTCTGAAACCACATGTAACATCCTGATATTTTCAGCCATTCACAGACACACATGTCGAAATTGAATCGCTCAAAATACCATATTGTCAATTTATATTTGGCAAAACTCAGCGTATACGGTAAATAGATAAATCACAGAATCACAGACACAGAGTAATATAACAATAGTGCAGCGGAAATAAGAGAATAGTAGTTCATGAAGCTACTATATATATATATATATATATATATATATATATATGTAACAGAGTTAAATAAGATACAACAGAAGCCTTGAATACAATAGTCAAATACAAAATCAGAATACATCACTAGAATAAACTGAATATCTTAAAGCTGGATAGATCGCTGGATCTCCAAGCGAAGCTCCAACTCCAAAGGTGAGTCTCGAAATCTGAACCACTTAGTCTGACCCGAGCGTAAAGCAAAATACAAAACACTCAAGTCGGGATTAACATTCTTATATCAATAAATCCAACTTAAGTGAAATAACAACTGAAATACAAGTAACTCAAAGGACGTTTGGGATAACCATCCTCTAAGGATCCGTTAAACTATCTACTATGTAGTAATATACGCTATTATAATAATGTCTAAAGTAAAGTATATTATATTTGAAAAATAGCATTAAGGCTTTACATTTCCCACCTTAACACATTTTATATATTCCCATAATCTATACAGTACCGTAATCTCCCACGTACTGGGCGTCGTCGGAAGGCACTCCATAGGTATGGTACAAAAAAAATCGTATAAGGCGTGCTAGGGTAGGTGACACAACACAACATGACAATACCAGGGTAGATATACCAATTACGCATCGGGCTGGAGGTAATGCATAGCCGCAGCTACCGCCCACCTCGAGCCACACTCCCCAATCAAAAATCAAAAGCGGCCACCAAATCAATCACAAAGTCAGAATATAATATCGAAGGAGTGTGTCCAATCAGAGGAGCTACCTCATTGGCCCGAGAATCACTCCTATTTTAGCCACCTTATGCCAACTCACGAGAGTCGGGTCCACGTATATACCTCAATAGGACGTCGTCACCATTCTACTTCATTCTGGAATCTCCACTGCGTGCACAGTTGTTAAAGTGGTTTTCAGAGTTGGCAGAGAGTATGACAACTTCCGATCCCAGTCTCTTTAACAACCAACCGTTATTATAACACCGTGGTCATTACAAAATAGTTTATACTTCAAAATGAAAATATCATTGCCATTTCAAAACCATATCAATACGATATCATTTCCATTTCAAAACCAAATATGATATTATTTCCACAATCATAGCATTTTCAAAGTTATAAAGTTTTCGAAACCAAACATTAGAAATTATAACACTTTTAAATGTATTACTCTGAAATTCATAACTTTGAAAACATAACTTTCACCACTTAAACAGTTTAAATATTTAAATTGTATATAAAATAAAATAGTTTATAAAGTAAAATAGTTTATATAAAATAGTTATAAGGTAAAATAGTTTATATTGAAATAGTTTATATTAAAATAGTTTATAAAGTAAAATATATAAATAATTTTAAATGGAATTTAAAATTACTTTATATAATGAAATAGATTCCTCAATTCACAAATCGATTCCAAATCAAGTCGAATCAACTCGAATTCAAAAATTCAAATTTAACCAAATCTCAAATCAGCAAATTCGCTCAATTCAGTTCTCAATAAACCATTTCAAATTATATCGATTTCAAATACAGATTTGAATCATAAAATAAACTATTTCAATTTTGATATATTTTAAAGCTTTAAATATTCAAACATTTCAAAAACCAGATTTGATAATTTCATATCTATATCAAATTCACTTTACTAGTATTATTTTGAAATATTTACTTAATCATTCAAATATCATATAAACAAAACCTCAAATTCCAAATTTAAATAAAACTAAATATAGCGCTTTATTTTATGTAAATTAGAAATATTCATTTTAAATCACCATAGCCAAAACCAAGTTATAAAATCATATCCTTCCAAAAAATCTTGAATTCAATAAGCTCCAAATTGATTTCAATTAAATATAATTCTCAATTAAATGTAATTTCATATCAATTTGAAATAAATTCAAATCTATCTTCCCAGCCTTAATTTATTAAAAATCGATATAAACTCTATGTTAAAAATATAATTTAAACAATACTTAACCATATTATTATTTTTATAAAATCAAACTTTATTATTAAAATTATTTTATATTAAAAAAAATTATACATAGCTTAAAGTCAAGAATTTAACTATATATAAAATAACATTTATATAATATCTAAAATCAATATTTATATAAAACCATATATTTCGTTCCAAAACCATAGAAATCATTTTCAATATATATATATATATATATATATATATATATATATATATATATATATATAGAGAGAGAGAGACCATGGTGTCTATATATAATTTTCTATCCTATGGTCAAGTGATATAGATATTTATCATTTCAATTGTTAATTTAAATATATACGGGTATATATCATTTCAACCCGCAATCCTAAATTCAATTCAATTGAAAATCGATTGGGTTTATCATTTCAACCCATAACGATTTTCTCATATTCTACAGATTGTTCGGTATGTATCATTTCAACCCATAGTGAATTCTATATTAACAGGGAATTTGTAGCGTGATAATAGATATGATAATAATATACATCCATATATTTTCAATATAAATAACAAATAATGGTGCCAGATGTCACAGGGAACTGATATAGATAACAATATATATATATAGCAATGTAAATAATTAATAGCAGCATATTTCAATTGTCGTTCTAATTGAAATCAAATTTAATAGATATAAGAACATTAATCGTGAGTGATTGCAAACCTTTCGAGGCTAGAGAGAACGAGAATCATATGAGTAACGAATCCAAAGCAAAGCTAGATTGAACGCGAGTTTGGCAAGCAAAGCTGACAAAAGAAATTGACGAAATCGAATCAGAGCTTGATCGATAAAATAATTGGTATAAGTGAATTAATATAGATATAACATATAAAATTATATATATTTATACAAAATCATACTCAAATTTCAAACACATATTAATATATATGTGTATATATATATATATATGTATGTACATGTGATTTAAAATCATTGCTCACACCAAACTCAAATTTTAAAGTCAACCATACATATATAAATAAATTTGTATCCGAACATTAGGATCTAACAAATTAATATATATATATATATATATAATATAACCCAAAACATATATATATTTACTAAATAGCAACAGATCAACTTATACTACATACTTAATATATATAACAAACAACTTTTATAACTTTATATATTTATAACCTATAAATCAAAATCACAGCTAATGTGAACCAACAACATATATATAATACATAACTAAAAATATATGTCAAACATCAAATCTATAGCCGTATTCTATATTACATATATTATTTAATATTATTATGTTAAGGCCATAAACATGTAAACCAAAATTTTATTAACAACAATACACATAGAAAAATCAATATAAAATCAACATTCATGTATATGTATGTATAAATATACTAGTATAGATGCAAATTAATATATATATATATATATAAATGAAATCAAACAACAAAGTTCAAAACAACTAATATATATGTATATATACTACCGATTATAATATAATATAACTTAATATACTTTAAAATATACAAACTGTTCGAATATATATATACTATATAAATAAAACCTCAAATAATTTCTATATATATACAAAATACATATTCGTATACTGCTAAATATAGTTGATATACACTATATATAAAACTGTAAATGTTGTATACTTAATACGGTATTTTTTTTCACTTAAACAATATAAAAAGCACATGAGCACTAGTGTGTGTACATACATATATATATATATATATAAAATCAATAGTAATCAAGACATCACGTATATATTATAATATATATATTTGGGTAAAGAAAACAAAAGTACATATAGTAATCTTTGTATACACGAAAAGCAAACGGATCCTATACAAAACTAATATAAAATATATATACTTAAACAACACAAAATATTTAACTAATATACGAACAACACAACGTAGCAGCAATATATATAACATACTCACACATGTGGAAAAAGGACACCGCTGTCGTGTTTGGTGGAAAGCACGCAAGCATGCAGGAGAGTAGGAAGCAAGGTGACCTCGTGAAGGTGGTGAGGTGAGCGGTCGAAAGCTGGGAGAGGTTGTCTCGGCAACAAGTGGGAAGGCCAAAGGTTAGAGGGTTGTGTGAGTAGTGAGAAGTAAAGGATGTGTATGAGATTTGGAGGTGGAGGGGAGAGAGAGCAACTATTGCTTTATATAAAAAAATTCTTTCGAAAAGAATAAAGCAATTTACGCAAACCGATGAATACAAAGCAACAAATTTTGAATAGATGGAAGTGCAGTAGTCATACATTGAATTCAATAAAATTAATGACTAGTGGCTGATTGATTTATATGCTAAGCAATTGAATAGAAAAAGAGTACAAGGGTTCTAATATGGAATCGGTACGGAATTGTTTTTCGTAGATTCCGCTGCGTACCCAACTTCAAACATGGGATTGAATACACTGTAGTGATTGGCACGATGAGACGATCAAAATAGTATATAGATATCAGTGGTACGATCATCCAATCGAAAGTCGGTAATCGGTACCGGAAATGCTGTATTTTTGTAAGAAATAAGGTAAGCGGAGCAATAACAGTCAAAATTTGGAAGAACGAAATATGACGCCTCACTCAGAAGATGGTTTACAAATTTATTATACAAAAATATTCATGTTTGGAAAACATTTTATTATCATCAAATTTAATTGATTTAAATTTAAATAAAATTCCACAATAAAATAAAATTTAATATTATCCGATGAAAATTTACCATTTGCTATGTTAAAGTAGACGTATTCCAAATATTAAATCTTTATTTCCAAATTCAATTGCCTAAAATTTCACAAAATTTTCAGTTAAATATATTATTAAAATAATAAAAGTTATTAAAAAATTACGGGACGTTGCACTAACCAACTCTTTTCACCAGAGCATGGAAATGAGTATAAATAAATAGATGAATGTGGTCCGGCCACTTGCTATTCTCTGAACTCCGGCCTGAAGCCGACAGGAGGAGTATAAACTAATTAGGGATGGAGCCTGACCATCTACTATCTAACTCCACCAGCCCAAGACTGGGGGCAAGAGCATAATCAATCAAACCGTTTAATCCTATAGCTTAACATTCAGGCTCAAGCCCCGCATTTGGTACGACTCAAGGCCACAACTGCATAGAGGCCTTGGGATAGAGTTAGTAGATTGTTATCTGAATCGACGATCAACAAATTATAAGTACATTAAATGGAAAGTAATAGCTTAACTACTCAGGTAAGAATTTATATGAGGGTTTAATAGAAAACAAAAATGTTTTATTTACATAATAAGCTTCGAAATTGTGATACGAGTTTATTCAGAAACGGGGGCCATACCCTTAAAACCATGGCTAACAAAAAGGAAAATTAGTATAAGAGTTTATTCCACCTGTTCATTTCCTCAATCCTTTACCTCCTTTGGCGGAATGGCTTTCAAGAATAAGAGGGAGTTTTTAAAAAATTGACCCGCCAGGTGGGATCACTAGTAATGGGATGAGATTTGGATCGTCAGTATCCATATCAAAAGGTAAAGTATTGGCTTGTTTCTTCAAAAACTCCTTCCTCTCAATGTAGACCTTTAAGTTGAGCTCATCGGTGTGTTTAGTGCTGCCAGTGATCACAACATCATTATATTCATCAAGTGGTAGAGGGTCTTCAGCTTTATCGTCATCAAGTGCTCCGATAACTTGAGCGTTGGGTCTTGGAGCATCGATGGTCGTTGGAATCTTAGTTGATGTTGACTGTAGCTCCATGACAGCACACTTTTTTGGAGTTTGGCTGGGACCCAAAAGATCTGTTGATTCATGGAAGCAAGAAGATAGGCCATGACTACTAGACATGAAGAAACAAATTGAGCGAAAAGTGGATAATACAGTGGAATACCTACATTCTGTTGAGTTTCAGTTGTCGCCGGGGTCCCCCTTCCAGAATAGGGGTCTGCACTTTAGATTGATAATTGGATTTGTCCAGATTGTAGCTTAGATCTTTTCCCGGGCCGAAATAACCGATGCTCCAACTGCTTGAAAGAAGAGGGGCCCTTAGGATCTGACTTCGCAGACTCTGCGATATTTTTCCCTTTGCCAGAAGATGTTAGAATGTCGAAGTATCAGGGTCTCGTGGTGCAAGGTCTAGTGGTTCATTTCCATGGAGGATCTCCCACATTAGTTTCTCTTTGTCCAAATCAGCTTTGCGTAGGGTTTACTTTCTCATTTCAACAATACATTCCCAGGCTTTGGCAAGCGATTCAAGATAACCCTCACCAAGTAAGCTCAGAATACGGTGGAGAAGGGCTTTAGCATTGTATTCATTGATTAAGAGATCGAACATGTACTTGATTTCATTCTGACCGATTTCCCTGGCATCCTCTGCCTAGGCCTCGTGATGTTCTCTCATCTCATTGTAGCATGGTTCCTTCGTCTCTTGTTTAAGGACTTCAATCTGAGAAAGTTGCTCATTAAATTTAATCTTTAAAGTTTGGGCCTCAACAGTTTCTTCATAATATCCCTACGATTCTTCTTGAGCTTCGATCTTCTCTTCCCTCTCTTTCTTAAGAAGCTCTTCGAGCTCCTCGATGCAACAAGCCAAAATATTTTTTTTCTCCTTTTGCAAGGAATCTTTTTTCAAGGCAAGTGCACCGCCGTCGTTGAGGGTAGCATCAAGTTCCTTTTTATAGGCAGCTTCCAGATGACTCACTGACATAGATGTTTCCTTGGCACTCTTTTCTTCCTTAGTTAGTTTTTTCATCAACTCCGAGATCTCATTATCTTGGTGCATAATTATATCTTTACCGTGGATCGCCTCTATCTTGAGATGATCTATCTCATGCTGTCGCTTGATAGACGCCTTGGAGATCTTTTGTGCTAAGTGTTGGAACAATTCATGCTGCATGAAAACATCGTTCGCGCATGCGAGAGAGCTTGCTTTGACATTACCTGGGATTACATGAATAGAGGGTAGGAACTTAAGCCCATCAAAACAAATCTTTGAGAAAATGACCTTAAGTTCGATCAATTTCTCTATCGTGGAAGCTTTAGGAACATCGGTCGGCAAAGATGGATTGGAAGCAATAATCAAATGTTTGTTCGACCTGAGGTCACGGGACTGCTTGGAGTTGGATGAACCGGAATATTGTTTAGGCGGTATGATAGCTGGAGGACCGTGAAAAGTGGTTTAATTGCCACTATGCATGGGAAAATTAGGTTGCACTAATAGGACGACCAAAATTGGGATTTATGTTTTGAAGATGAACATTCCCTCGGGAGGCGACTACTTTCTCGATCATCGTCCCTTTCAGTACACCTACCTGATATTGAATCACATCTGGATCCATATTACGTCGAGGAGCCCCACAAGTGATCTAAAGCTCAAGATTGAGACATGGAACCTACAAAAAGCCAAATACCAATTATACAAAATATAGACGGAAATCATATGGTGAAGTGCACATGATTGTGAGTGTCCTAGTGTCCCCGCAACGGACTGGTTGCTACAGCCTTGCTCATGGGAGTTTTCTCTCCTTTGCCGATAGGAAGAATGCCATTACCGCTCCTGGTGGGAGAATTGAGCTCATTGATGTTGATGTTGGGAAAATCATAAGTCACGATGTCGTTAAGGATTTGAAGATTCGAAATATCTTTCATCGAGCTTTCTAAATGTTGGAAGGACGACTCTTCGTCAACAGAATTGATAACAAACTCCGGATCCTTAGCATTTTTTATCCTGCGAAGGTTATATGCAAGATTCTTTCTACTCCTAGTTGGCATGTAAGGTTGTGCGCCTTGTTATAGTTCGACCATAGGCGCCTTGCTTGGGACTGCATCAGCATCACCAGGCTCATTGATCTAGGTACCCCTAATTTCACCTTCTTTGGCATCTTCCTGAGTCCCCTCGACTGGGGGCACGGTAGGGTTATTAATATCCCTTTCTTATTTTATAGTGTTTCTTAGTAATGCAGCACTTCCAAGAAGCCCAATGCTATTGATTTCCAGTAGCACAAATAGAGATAACAACTCATCGACTATGAGGAGTCCGATGTCCTTGTCTTCAACAGGGGTAGCTCGAATTGCAAAGATCACTCTTGAAAAACTATTGCCCTCTGGATATGGGCAGACACCTATAGATATTCAGAATGTTAGTTGATCCAGAATATGACTCGGATTGGAGAATTCGAAAATAAAGTGAAGACGACACTTACATCCTTCTAATCATCGCCTGGCAAAGCCAGGCGGACATCGAATGTAGAACCATTCGTGTTTGAAAAGGGTAAGTTTATTCTAAACACCCGTTAAGACTAAACAATTGGGTGAAGGCTCGAGTAAAACATAGGGTGGACTTCCTAAACGTCATTTAAAGTTACAAATGAATCTTATGTCCTCAGAGGTGTTGGCAAGAGGAGCAAAACGCTCATGAATAGTAAAAAAGTTCCATGGAGAAAGGTATATCTATTCGGGTGAAGATGGGTGGGAGCTATTCCAAGATATCTTAACATTTCCTGAATAAAAGAATTAAAGGGTGGCACACACCCGCCTTGTGCCACCCGCCTCAGCACATGAATTTCTTGCATGCTGTTCACCCCTCCGGGGGCAAGTGAGCCTTATTATTTATCGCAGGAGCCAGGACATCTTCGAATGGAATTCCATGTCTGAAACATAGCCTAAGAAGGGTGGCCTCACCAATTCTGGAGGCTTGAGAATCTGTCGGGTTATCTAAGAGTATAGCACTTTCTACAACATCAGGCATAGGACTTACATCTTCCTCTAAGAAGATGGGAGCTTTGGAAAAAAGACCGAAGAGCCAAAAATTTCTATTTGTTCAGTTTGATGACCAGGGGAAAGCCTGCCATATATGGTTGTGGAAATCGACTCAGCTTCGGGATTACTATGTTTCGAACCTGGTCCAAAAGACATTGCAGCTAGATGCTCTGAACTTCTGAAATCCATGTCAACTAAACTCAGTAGATGATCATGATTAGAAAAGTTTACCTATTCCCCTGTGCTAAGTGTGAGCTAGTGTGATGCAGTGTAGTGTATTTCAGAAATAAGCAGCTTAAAAATAAGAAAGCAAAGTGAAATGACGAGACTTTGAATTCTGACCATAGTGACCGTCATCGTTGATCGCCTCAACTGGCGAAGAGTTTGATCGGTTGTGTGGCTTTAGGATCAACTATAGACATATCAGAGTGTGAAATTTATTACTTAAGTCCATTTGCTAAGTTTTAGTTCATGTTCTAAGTCCCCAAGATTTTATCATTCAGTTTCGAGTACAATAATGAATATGTAAGTCCTATTATTCATCATCGCCATACTTTTAAGTTCATTGAAATGAGATCGGTTGTAATTTATCAAACAAACGATTATGGATTAGGTTTCAAGTTCCATTCAAAGACTAAGGATCAGCCAAGTATATAAATGTCGACCCCTATATGCCAACCCATATCTACCGATACCTATCGCAAAGCAATGGTGCCAATCTCTCTATTCGAAAATATAATGTCAATCCCTTTCCTTTAACAAAATTAGTCGATCCCTTCATATTTTCTAACTCCATCGATCCCCTCTCCATCTTAGTTGATCATGTCGATCCCTCTACTTTGTTATTTTTAATCTATCACTAAACTTTCACTGTCGATCTCTCCCATTCAACTGAACAACCGAACCCTCCACCCAACATACTATCATTCAACTCACTCGACCAAACCCTATGCCATAAACTTCCTCCTTTCTCCTCCTTTTTGCTCAGTTAAACCCCTCCATACCCAACATTTCATATCCTTCAAACAACTTCGACCATTGTTCCATCACTGTCTCGAACTCCATCCTAATCGCCGATGACATGGAACCCATTATCTCCTTATGAGATTGAGAGATAAGGACTAGAAAACTTACTTATGCATATATATATGTTAGAGGAATTGGTGAATGACTTGATGATAATCGAGACGAAAAGCAAGGGGAAGTCGATTTGTAAGAACAAATTGAAGTACAAGAAGATTTCATTTTGAAGCTAAGTAAATAAAGGAAGGAGGGTTAGGTTTCGATAGAGGAATGAGAGGGTTTGATAATGTGAAGGATGGTACAAAAATGAAGCAAGTAAGGATGTAAAGGAGGCATGTTAGTTTATATATGTTTCCGATACGAAATGTGGACAGAATGGATCGACATGAAAGATATCGATCCTTATGACCATGTGAACAAGAAAGATGAAAAAGAGGAAGGATTGACATGAAAGGTATTAACTTATATATAGGATGAGGGTTTGGCCCCGGGTTCCTATTTGAAGCATAGGGAGAAGGGATCGACATGAAAAGTGTAGATCCTTGGAAATGTAAAGAAAGAGGAAGGGATCGGCTAAGCATATGCCGATCGCTACAAACAATCCAAAAAGAAATGAGGATTCGGCTATGAGCATGTATGCAAACCAGGATGAGCATGGGAATTATTAAAACAGGTACATATAAAATGCAATGAAAATTGGCAATGACCCTTGAACGTATGAACACAACCTGAAGCCAACAACAAAGAACGTATATATGAACATGCACATGCATGAACTAAAAGTTTACTTTTTAAAATTGATAGAAATTGAAATCAAACCCGAAGCCTTCAAGTTTAAGGCTGGACTAGATAACCAAAGCTTGTTAGTCTTATGGAACTGGACTTATATATATCAACTAAAGGAGTATAACCCTGGATTTATACTATTGAAAACCAACCAAGCGTCATGACGACCAATGAGAAATACAACACCGTCGAAAAGTAATTCAACAGATGGATGGCACCTATATAGGAAACTGGACGATTTTTTTTGATGACTTTAACTTGCTTCAATTCAAAGCACGTCATGTCCATCACAAGGCGTACTTTGGGGGGCAAGTGTTATCTAACATTTTAACCCAGCAATATTGAACTGACTGCATAAGTCAGATTCGATCACCATCAAGGCAGATGACTTCAGGTGATGATTGTGGGGCTTAGAAGTCAAGTACAAATGGTAGCATGAAGTCGATGTTGAATAGACTGAATGGATATGCAAAGTAGAGTGTTCGAAATGTGAAATACGATTCAACACCTAGGAAGGATCGATATAAATTGTCTTCAATAGTAGGAATCGACATGTTTTAATGTGTGAGAGCATTCCTATAGAAAACAATTAATATCTCAAGACCCACAAATCTAATACATATGAAATTTTCTGAGCAAGACATGGGGATCCTAAAGAGTCTACCCTGGGGATTGCACCTCAAGAGGATGAAGTTGGAGGGATCGGTATACTTCCCTTAGAAGGGATCGGCAAAAAATAGCATGAAAACCAGATTGAAGCGAAGATTAAACAGTAACTCAAGCTCCACTGATCCAATTGGCATGAAATTTGGAGATTAAGCATATTTTAGCATGAGTAAGCCACCATAGGATTGAACTCCAAAATTCAACCAAATAAGGGACCAAAACCGACACCTCTTCTTTGAGATTTGGGCCATGCGACCCCTCTTATGGGCTTATATGGTTTTGATGGTCTTTCCACCGAGTTTTCGAAGAGATATTTAGCCATCTTCATCCACAAATACCGACTTGGTTGTTCATTTTGGGGATTGACGCTGCTAGTTGCTTATACTCTTTTGTAACTAAGGATTTTAATCAGATCCCTTCTATACTCAGATTATAAAGTGATTAATAAAGCATTCTATTCAAAGTGGACGAAAGAAATTAACGCCAAACTACTATAAATAGTTGTATGCATGTTATTCTTTCAATTAGCTGTTGTTTCTTTGTAATTATCCATTATTTCCATTTTATTCTTCATTTATTTCTCTTCAAAAAGCTTTTATTGGATGTTTGTGCTAATTTTTGGTGCGAACACTAGTATAAGTACATAAAACATTATACTTGAAAAAGATTGAAATATGGAGTTCAAAAAAGTGAGATAAAAGGAAGGGATTTCAAAGTGCATTTGCAACGACTATTGTTATACAGGCAATTCCATGTTCTAAAAAATAATTACTGACATTCATTTTTGTACAAACATTTGATACCAGATTCCATTCACATTACTACTAAACATGTTTTAACATATGAACAAATTAGCATGTCCATTTTAACCATTCGAATGCACTTAATTTAAACTACACATTTTAATGGTTTAAAAGGTAATTTTTAGCAAGTCATGTATTTTTTGAAGCATATAGCCATGGTCATAACTTTAAGTAGTAAATGTCTATTATTACTAACATATAGCAAGCTATATTATCAAGCAATATTAACATAATATCACATATGACATGTTTTATGGGATTTGATTAATGAGTGAGATAACTCACATTTACTTGAATCAAATTCCACTATCTTCCAACCAACATTCGATCAAAACTCTAGCACACTTCCTTTGTTCAACATACAAGCCTAGAAATAAGCACAATAAGAGAGAAAGGAGCAAGAAAAGTGCACAGCCAAGGCACCAAATGACCTAGATGCCCACGACCTAAAGAGGAATGAAGAGAATGGCTTCACTTCTTTTGGTTTTGTGTTTATGGGATGAGTTATATGCTATATTAGGATGATATCATTAGTTTGGAGAAGTTTGGAAAGTGTTTGATAGAGTTGTTATATTTTAGAGAATTTTTTAGAAGAAAAAAAGTGAAATGAAGCGAAACTTTTCAAGTGAACTTGTGGATATCTATGGAGACTATGGGTGCTTATTTATAGAATTTAGGAAGTGACTAAATGACCCACCTTGCCCTCAAATTACTAGCTAAGAAATCATGGATAAACATGCTTTTACACACCTTGCTTTCTATAATTCACTCCACTTTTTACTCCTTAAATAAAGGGTCCTACCAGTACTTATTTCTGCAAGCTTTTTGGTTAATCAATTACCATTAGATATGAGAGGTTTTAAGTACTTATTAATGTGTCCATATAACATTCTACAAGTGTGTAATTATTCCCATAACTTTTATTTAACAAAATATTGATTTTTAACAGAACATTTTTGGGTCAAATTTTTAGTATTTCTTCAAAAATATATTTTTATAAACACATTTAAAAAATAAGTTTCCTAACATTATTTAATAATTAAAAAGTGTTTAACGAGATTATAAAACCATATTTTTAATACTTAATCTTTTTCCCAAAAGTTAAGATATTCAAAGATGAAGTGTTCGAATTTCCTTGTTGTTACATTCTCTCCCCCCCCCCCTTTAGGATATTTTGCCCACAAAATCCAAACAAGAATAACACAAAGAGAATAAGAGAAAGGTGCATATATAAAATACTTCTCAAACTACATTAAAAAAATAGAAGTTAAGTGACTCCACCACAAGCGGAGAGTACACAACAAAAGATAAGATACGACAGAATCTACTAACTAAGAAAACAACTCTAGATAAGGCTCTTATACTCTCCTTTGTCTCCCGAGTGCAATCCCTAACATCCTCACTCCACCGTACCTTGGCCAATTCCACAACCTTAATGTTTAACCTCTTTGTATCATGATCAACAATACGAATAGGTTGTCTCATAATGGTCAAGTCGGGCTCAACACCCAAATCCTATTGTTGTGTGGCTCGATAATCAAAGTAGGATCATGTACATAATTTTGTAGATGAGATACGTGAAAAACATTATATACACCAGATAATCTAATTGGTAACCAACCTGATAAGCCAAAGTTTCGATCTTCTCAAGCATTGGAAAAGGTCTAATGAAACATGGTGCTAACTTCCTTCCCTTACCAAATCGAATTACACCTCTCATTGAGAAACTTTGGTAAACACAAAGTCCCCGATTAAGAACTCAAAATCTCAATATCTCACATTAGCATAGCTCTTCTGCCTACTCTAAGCTACCATCAAGTGCTTCCTAATCTCTGCTACCTTATCCGTAGCCTCACAAATCATATCCAGTCCAAGCACTAAGCGATCTCCAAGACCTACCCAATGTAAAGGAGACTTACATCGTCTTTCATGTAACGTCATAAAAGATGCCATTCTAATACTCGCCTGAAAACTATTTTATAAGAAAACTCAACAAGTAGCAAGTGATCCTCCTAGGATCCTACAAAGTCAAGAATGCAAGCTGCAAGTAAATCTTCCAAAACCTGATTTATTCTCTCGGTTCGTACATCGTCTAAGGATGATAAGCAGTACTCAAACTAAGCTCCATTCCAAGTGCATCACGAAAACCCTTCCAAAACTAACTTATGAAGGTCGGATCTCGATCATTCATAATACTACATGGAATGGCATAAAGCTTGACAACCTCTTTAACATAAAGCTAAGCTAAACTAGATGTCGTGCTCATTGCCTTAACTGGTAAGAAGTGCACATTCTTGGTTAATCTATCAATAATAAACCAGATGCCTTCATTACCTCTTCTCGATCTAAGAAACCATTAATAAATTGCATAGAAATCCGCTTCCACTTCCACTTCCACTTTGGAAGCTCAAGTCGATGAAGCAAACCAGCTGTCTTCTAATGACTACCCTTCATCTGATGGTAGTTAGCACATCTGCTCATAAAAATAAAAAAATATCTCTTAATACCTCCCCATTAGAAAGCATGTTTGATATCCTAGTACATCTTAGTGACTCCTTGATGTATCTATCCATAAGAAATTCTTGCTTAATGTCTTCAAAATCAGAAACACACAATCGACCATTCATCCTCAGAATGCCATGGTTGTCTGTCTCAAATCTTGTGTACCTCTCGTGGGTAACATTCTTACTAACTACTTTTGCTATTTGACCTAGAAAAATATCCTTCTATTGGTTCTCCTTTATACGACTGATAAGAATTGGTCGAACCTTTATATTAGCCATAACAGCATACTTCCTACTTAATGCACCAGCAGCAACATTCGCCTTTCCCAGAATATATGAAATCTCAAGACCATATGCTACAAGAAACTCCAACCAAGATTGCTGCCTCAAGTTTATCAAGTCAACAAAATAAGCTGGAGCATTGGTTAGGCCAAACGACATAACCAACCACTCATAAAATCGATCAACATCATTCTTTATGATTTTTAGGGACTAATTTCCCAAACTTTCCAGATTATGTGTATATGCCATTCCATCGAATTACATAGCATACAAAATATGCATACGAGATTTCAATTAAATATATTCATTTTAAACCTACAATTTAATGATCTTACAATGACATAATAATCAAATAAAGTTCAACGATATAAATTTCAGTGTTATGCATAATCATATAATTTCCTACTTACCATTCTAGCTTTCCAAATCTTCGAATCCAAATTCATTCATTTAACTGACTCCTTTTTTCTTTTCAACCTAAAAGGTATATAAAGAGATATATACAAAGCCATTATATTTACAGATTGAAGGGGACATTTGAGTTAAGTGGAAATTTGGATATGTTATTATAGTTTACTTTTTGCATAATTGATTCACTCCTTCTCTTGTTCTCATTTATTTTCTACCCTTATCTGATATATATATATAGTATTTTGATAGTTTTTAGAAATAGTGGAGAAGCAAAAATGGCAGAGCTTCGCCTCTTTGTTTAGAAAATATGAGAAGAAAAGTGAGAGGCTAAGCCTTCATTATAGATGCTCGAATCAATTCTATGCATTTGATTACATTCTTTTAAATATTATTAAATATGGACTATTTGGCCAAGGTCCAGAGAACAAGGCCCTTAATCGACCGGTCCTAGGTATTGATCGACCGCTAGGGGTCAGTAGGTCGTTCCTTTTTTGAGTCTTATTAAATTATTCGCTAATTTCCTTTTACCTATTCACTGTTAATTTTATAGGGTGTTATATTCATAATTTCTCTTTAATGTTTGAGACTATTTTTATTAGACATTCTAATAAGTTTGTGTCCATTTTAGGCTTGGTTAATCTATTTTATCTTACAAAATTAGTTCCTATGTTAGTCTTTTCGACCTTATCTAAGTCCATTATACTACCACTAATTTCTTAGAGAAATTCCTTCACCATCAAGGTGACTTTTATTAAGACAACAATTATTTCTTAGCAATACAGATAGGTATTCATAAACATTTTATGAATTGCCATTGCGCTTTAATAAAAATGATTTGATGTTAAGTTTATGTAACTTATATTCTCATCAAAAATTATTCAACCAGACATTTCAAATGATTGTAGATTGGGTTTCTTATCATTTCATGTCTTATATGATCTCGTAAACAATGCCCAAGATGAAATTGAATTAACGTATGCACTTTCCCTTAAGTATATATCCTCATAGAAATATATTAACCCAACTTCACTCATTCTCAATCGTATTTTCTCCAAGAAAATTCGATTACTCCCTGTTGATGTATTACCATGAAACTAATTGAGCAAATCAATACCTTTGCATGTTATGTCATCTACACTCGTTTTATATTTTATGAACTTATTATAGAATACCACTTTTGTACAAAGTATAGCTGTTCATGTACATAATAATTCATCGTTGAATTAAACAAAGTAAGTGGATTCATTTTGGAATTATTAGATCTTGATTGCATGCATCTATGTGTATTAATTTGAACAATTCATTAACACTTTTGTCGCTTCAACTGATTGGTCGCATTAGCACTTAATCCTTGAGGCACAATTCACCAGTTTCATATGATTCATAATCATAATATTTACATAATTATTTCTTTGAGATATGGCGTAGTCCAAAATTCCTAAAATACTATTTAATTTTTTAGTCGCTACTATATTTTATAGAATATGCATCAATACCATTATAATAATCTATTTATTTTATAATGAATATTCATAATGAAAATAAAACTATATAAACTTTCAGTCAATACCAAAAAGCGGTTATTATTTCATAAATAATATTTAGTATACATATGAAAATACTTTTCATATCTTGATGCATCCATTAGAAAGTGATTTACTATGACAACACAATAAATATGAAGCTCCTTTCAACTACTTACTAGGGGATTTATTACAATCACTGTAACTAGTTTACATTCATGATTTTTAGATTAATTATCTTGAATTTGAAGAAATAACTTTCATAAAAAGCAATTTCCTATATAAAAATACCATTCGAATAGAAATCACATTTCTCATTTTATAATAAATATCTTTTAGTATTTTATACAATATTGGTTTCCAATGTCTCTTCGTGAGGTAAAAGTGACCACTCGCTCTCTGCATCCAAAATGTACCTAAGTTACACCCACTCTGTAACGACCCAATTATTTTCGACGCCTGAAAGTCAACATCACTACGTCCACTGTATTAAATGCCAAACAATCGAATGTCGGAAAATCGAATTGTAGGATTAAAGAAGAAGAAGAAGATAGAAGAAGAAACAGAAACAATATCAGAATCTCGCATTCGCAGCGGAACAATATATAATAGATAAATGAATAATCTTTAAACAAAAGAACTACATCAGTTTATACATTACATCATCATAGTACTAAAACAAAAAAACACGACACTAGGCATTTATGGCAACTTGTCCATATGAAAACTGAACTTGCAGCAACCCATACGCATCAGATAATACATACTATAAGTGATACGTCTCGCCATCTAGCTTGTCTCCTGATCTCCACAGCATACTTTCCTGACTTCGCTCCAGAACAACTAATAACCTGACTCTAGCATGCCCATGTGGAAAATATGGGCACCCAGAATTTAGAAAGGGAACAATAAACTCCAGGTCAGTCATAGGATTGGTGTAAGATCTTAAAACAGTTATTTACACAAAAGAAAAGGAAAATAATTCCTTTATGCTTTTGGAAAATGAAACTACCATAAGGCCTCCCGCCACACACACAATACGATCGCACACTTGGGGAAGATTTGTCCTTATGATAGTCAAACATGCTTGATACGCGAAAATCCTTTTAATATTATTATTAGTGCATAGTGTGGAAAATATTACGAAAGTATAACATAAATCTTATCCAGCATAGATACCATTATATTATGCCAGCTATAGCTACCACATGAGGTGGCAGGTTATACAACTGCAATCGTAAAGGGATCGTATTGTTTTATTTGGATTTCCAACAAATGGTCAAGGCTAAGGAACTTCCTTTCTGAAAGGGTATGCCTCTGGTGGAATGCCCCGAGAACCTAACCGGATCTCTACCAACACAAGGCCGGGTTACCTCTATAACGAGGTAACTAACTGTCACGAGTATGCCACCCCCTGGTCTAGACTGATCTTTTTCGAGGCGCCTCAATAACCAACAACCACATAAGTAAATAATCTGGGCTCTGTACCAGAATATCACTTTTTGTTATCCACACAAGTTAAATATACGAACTCCATACCAGATACCACTTTTTATCCAGAAGGGAATGCACATAATCTGAGGGGAGCAACTCCCATAACATTGCCACATCCTTCCTGTTTCAACCATTTTCGGGGTGTAAGGTTCGATGAAGTCTCGTCCACAAAGCTACGCTTTTCACAAAAGCCATGCTTCGATCAACAAATGATCAACACTTAGCATGCCACATTACCAAATTGGGAATATATCACTAGTAATTATCAACTACATAACCTCTGAGCTTGTACGTCTCAGAGAAGGGTGTTAAGCTAAGAGCATAAATTCTCCGCCACCAATAGAAATGTATTTGATAGAAACTAGCTTTACATCTCAAAGTGTAACGTCAGACATACATCCATACAAGTCCATCCTGGGTCTGAATGGAATCAAAGGCACTTCTGCCAATTGAGGAAAAACCCCTTGCAAATTCAGGTATCCTTAATCCCGACAGGACTCCACATCACATATGGAGATCTCTATACCGGAGCAACTCAGTGCAGAGATAATCGACAGGTAATCTTTTCATTCTCGAAAATACCCGGTCTTCAACACCGTCTTCAAATGCAATCCAATTCGTCGTATCATTTACTCGGAATGGGTTTTATGACATAATGTCCTCTCCCGACTTAACCTAATAATGAGCGCTTATTTTGGAAAAAAAATTCAAGTGCCATCTTAAAGGCCAATATTGATAGTCGGTTATTTAACTATCAAACAACATTCACAACAACCATCAAGCCTCAATAATTTCCTAAATTGTTTATACTGATAGTCGATTATTTTACTATCAACAACATTCACAACCATCAAATTTAAATAATTTTCCTCAAATTATTTATTTAAAAATATCTTCGCAAGATATAAATTTTCTACACTTCAACCCCTTTTGAAAACAATTTTCAAATTACTTTCCTTTTGCAAAATAAATTTCCAAACGTTATTTATTTCCACTAAATATTTGCCAAGACTAAATGCTTTGGATTTTAAAAATAATTTAAATCACAATATTTAAAAATATATACTTTAAAATACTTTAAATAAAAACTATTTAAAACACTTTATTTCAAATACCAGTTATAAAAATATAATAATAATTTTCCACGTAAACTTAAGCCAAAGCAAATTTAAAAATAAAGGTTATTGAATTCTATACAAGCTTTCCAAATTAAGCTTTTAGCCAAAGTATATTTAAAATAAAACTACTTTATAAATAATAATTATCTTTATAAAATCATAATACCTATTAGCCTTTTAAAATCGTTACTAATATAACTAATTAAATAAAAATGTTTACCTTTCCAATTTTAAAACAAATTTAATAATAATTTCTCAAAGGAACATCCTTTAAAAGCAACTTTAAAAACTTTTAACTTTAACGTAAAAATCTGTTTGAAATCGTACTTGGCTTATCGGGGAAATACACTTTTCTTTCACACCTTTAAAAATAAACCGCTATTTAATTTTAGAACAAGTCACCCATTCCATTATAAATTCCATCGTGAATTTAAATTTCCAATTATCCACTGATATACAATTTTCAAATTGATTTCCTAAAATTTACTTTCAAATCCCAAATCAATTTCTAAATCGATTTTCAAAAATTTATTTTCAAACACCAAATCAATTTCCAAATTGATTTCCAAAAATTTACTCTATTTAAAAATTATTCCTTTATTTATCCAAATTTATTTCAAAAACCATTAATCCAATGTTCACACCTTTATTTAGATTTTAAAATCCAAATTTCAAAATAAATTCTTCAACTTTTAAATAATACTACTCAAAATCCATTTATTTCCATTTATTAAAATATTTTCCCCATTTTCGGAATTTATTCAATAGGTTTTCAAAAATCAACTTTTATACTTTTAAATTTATCCAATTCTCAAAAATTATTTTACATAAAATTCTCTATTTTAATTTCTTTCCAAAAATCCAATTTTTATATTTCTGGTATTTTAAAAAATACCAGAATATATTCGGCCAAATCATAGCCTTCAATAATTTCAATCACCAATATAATCATTCACAGATTATCATAAATCATATCACAACATGAAATAAATTCAAACAATTGAGGAATCCAGTTGGATCCCTCCAACCTAATTCTCCACATACACAGATGTTAGCACAATATAACATACAAATTCCACTTCGAGGTGGAATATCGCGATATATGGGGTTATATTATCTCATCCGCTATTATGCAGCGCATAGGGTCTCATCCGCTATATAATGCGGGAAATCAATCACACCAATATATGTACACACACACTACTATATATAATATCACCCAATAGATAAATTATAAAATTCATCCAAGCACATCTAATAATTTAAATTTAACTATTTAAATTAAACAAGCAAACCAATTTGAGTGAGAAGATCTCACCTTTGCCCCTTTTATTTTGCAATCCATTTCCATTCATGACTTGTTTTCTTCACGTTTTCTGACCTTGCATAAACATTTATACGGTTTATCAATATTTGAACTAATCGAAAAATTAATTACCGTTTAATAAATTTATTTAAATTTTAATTTTTAACTAATAATTTAATTTAAACAAAAAATTAAATTTTAAACTAATTTCCCTTTTAAAATCTTTATTTAACTAAAAATTAAATTTAAAACTAAATTTCCATTAATAAAATATTTTTTAGTAAATTAAAACATGTATATTTATTTTATTTTGAAACCCACCCTTATAAAATAAATTTGTATACATTAAAATTTTTATTTTGACATAAATACTTAAATATTTAAAATCTCTGTATATTTCCCAAAATCTTCCTTTATATATACATTTAATTAAACAGACTGCTTTTACATTTTTCTATTGCTGCTTATCTTCTATTTTCTACACATACGTGTGTGTGTGTGTGTGTATCTGCATGTATATATTATATGTTTTTCTAAATATATTTATATGTATAAATCCATTTCCTGTATATAACAAAATAAAATTTCTAACTAACTTACACACACACACACACACACATATATATCTATGTGTGTGTGTGTGTTTACAACAGCAACCTTAGTGTAAGAAATTTTTTTTTTCTAATTTTCTGTAAAATTTATAAATGTTATTAACCTCAAATCGAGAAAAGAAAAGAAAAAAAAAGTCATGCATTACCTCAGCTCAAACACGCCCTACCGTCGTGCGAATCCCAAATTACATCGATCAAGAACGCGACATCGAACTAGCCTCGATGCCGGTTCGTCGCCCACGTCGCCGCGCTTCAATGTCTTTGCCGCAGCTTCGGGCCTAACATCGTGCCGTGTCTTCAGGTGTTCACACGCTTGTCTCGTCAGTGCCGCGCTACCCCCTACCTGATGCTCCATTGGTGATTCTTGAATCAAAATCGATTTTCGATTCCACACGAACACCTTGCTCGATCGATTCCGAGAGTGGATGAAGGCAAAATGAAAACGCGAGATTCAGTGTTTGTCTGCTATTATTTCATTCATTTCCGTTTTTTTATTGGATTCGAACGAATTGAGATTCGATTCAAATTGGAAGCGGCCGTTTTTCTCGACGAATTTGATTTTCGAATTTCTTTTTTTATGAAGAGAAGGTCGACTGCTTTGTTTATTTACTTTTTTTTTTAAATGCGTGTGAAATTACACAGAATAAAAGAAACACATGTAATAAATTCCTCAATGTGACAGCATAGATTTGCAACAGTTCAAATGAAATTATGTTATTTATTTAAATTTAAATTTAAATCGTCTTGAAAATGAAGCCTAAAATCTCGATCTCCAATCGAGATGTGCCGCTAGGCGTTTATAATGTTAAACACCTATTCCGAACACAATGGAAATGGTTTCGAGCCCAAATTCGATCGTATGGAGAAGATAGCTCTTTGGACCAATTATTTATTTTAAATTTTCGATATAGATTTTAGCGCGTTTATCAATCGTACGGTCACACAACAACTCCGAATGCTACGAAAATGGAAATCCGATAATAATACAATATTACGGATCCAATGGAATTATTTTCGTCTAAATCCGAGACTGTGTCTTGAAAGGCTATTTTTAAATATCGATTTAAACGATAAATTTTCAAAACTGAAAAAACGCTTCATATTTCAATTTTTAATACTTCTATTATCTTCAGTATTATCAATATAAATTTTCCAAGCCTTCAAATTATTTTTAACAAGCTCAAAACTGAAGATACAATATTTTATCCAATTTCTTATTATTAAATTCAATAATTTAATTGCCAAATTCGTAGTGATATTTGAAATTCAAGTTAAATTAACTTTCAAATATTTAATATCAATTAAATATTTCAATTTCAAATATTCAAAATTCTGGGTCGTCGCATTCTTCCCCCTTAAAAGAATTTCGTCCCGAAATTACTAGTTAAGAAGAATGATCCTTAACCCGTTTATCATTTTGCCAAAACCAAATAGTTCTATCAACTTGCCAAAACAGATCTTTTTATTAAAGACCCATTATCACTTCAACTAACTTTCCAAAATCTTCCATAATTTCCAAACAACATTATTTACTTCACAGTTCAAATTTAAATTTAAAATCAAATTTTAATTATCAAAATTTTCTTAAAATATTTTCTAACGCCCTAAATTTTTGAAAATTTTCGCCAGCGTCTCTTTTGCGCGGCTAGCTCGGTACGACTACAAAATGCCACCATGGGCCCCCAGATTTCAAAAGAAAACAAAAGGCCAAGTGGCTAGACCAGAAAAACATCAAATTTCATATAGAAATTTAAATACATACCTTATTGTCGAGCAATTTCATTTACCTTTGAAATCAAAAATCCCAATTTCCTTTTGCTTTTTAAAACACATATATATCCTACTCAGCAATAATGTCCAATTACACATTTAAAAATCATTTTATATATGTCTTTACAAAAATTTCAATATTTGTTTTACTTAAGTTGTACGATGCACATATATCATTCGTACGCAATATCAAATTCAATCGCTCACTCAATCGTACAATTTCACTTCCGAACTAGTATCATCCACCCAACTCCATGGTGCGGACTCAGATCTGGTTTCTTGATCAGAAACCGTTATTCTCCTTGCATAGTTCTAAACCATATAGAGAATTTCATAATCAACCAAAAATCCATATCTAGGGTTCACCGTCGAAAATCGAGTGAAAAACCCAACTCGGATCGATATAACTATCTCGAAATTCTGTGCTCGAAATTAGATCAAATTGTTATGCGAATAAAATAATATACGTACATCCAACGTATAAATTCCAATTGACTATTAGCTACATCCATTTTCTTTTTATTCACAATTGAGTTCCAATTCCATATAAATTCAATTTTCCTTTAAACTTTGAATACTGAAAATTTTATCATTTGTCTTCCATTCTTAACTGATTTATATCATTACTTAAATTAGTTCCATCCACTAATTTGTTTTTAATCAATTTCAATTCCAATTTATTTGCTTACTCATTTAAATTAATTAGTTTACTTACAAATTTGGATTTCAATACTTTGTTTTATCTTTCCACTTGACTAATTTCCATTTACTTACAAATTCAAAATGAGTTTCAACATTCAGTTTCAATTTCATTTACTTGAAATTGTAAATTCATTTTTTCATTCACGAATTTATTCTCCGCCTTAATAAATTTTATTCCAATCCATTTAGTCTATTAGATTTAGTTCTCTAATTTATTTTTATTCAAATTAATCCAAGTTAAATTCAGTTTCAATTCGAATTTTTTTCCAAGTTTTCAAACTTATTTATATTTCACACTTATTTTAATTTAACTTTTCTTCAAGTTAGATTTTATTCTAACAATTTCAAATTTTATAAGTTACCAGCCCAATTATATTCCATAAATATTTTAAATAGGGTTCCAGAGTCTTTCCGTCATTCCAAAATCATTTTTTGAAATCAATTCAAATTATCTTTTGAATTTCTAAACCAAACTCAGTTTTGCAAACAACTTCCATTTAAAACAATTTGGCAGTAATTCCTCTTCTGAAAACTCGAAAATGAACACCAATGATATCGTGGTCATCATTGAAATTATTTCCCAGCCGAAGAGTATAGTGCTTTTATCCCTTTAAAAATATTTTTCAAATATTTTTAAATTTCAAATTTCACCAGATTCCAAATCCAAGTCAAAAATATTTCCCAAATAATCTCATCGTTTTTCCAAAACCTTTGAAAACCATCTTCAAACTCAAAAGGAATTAAATCTTTTGAAATTTCAAACTCAAATCCTTTTAAAAACATTTTCAAATATTTCTCTGGAATTTTATTTCAATTTATAAATTATATTTATAATTTACATTTACAAATCCCATTTGTATTTATTTCCTAGTTCATTGGTTATGATCTTAATTTCTTATTCAATTTTCATACAACAGTGATAATATTTTAATATTATTACTTCCTAACAACCAAGCAATCATATATAACTATAATAATCCATGAAAAATTATTTCTTTTATATAAAAAAATAATTTGGGTAAAATTAATTCATTTACCTTATTTTAAAACAATATTGTGTCGGTTTATATTGTTTAAGAGTTTAGAAACCCCTATCGATACAGCTAGCCAGACTGCACCGACCACAATCTATAAACAATCAACCGATAAGTCAACACATTATAAAAGCAATTTTATATTCACTAACAAATACGCGCTCATATCTATTATTACACTCAAACTCATTCTAGAGTACTACTGACTCTATCTCTAATGAGTAATCCTCACCAAAGCCAAGGTTATCGCTTAATCATTTTCTCTGATACCACATTGTAACGACCCAATTCTTTTCGATGCCTGAAAGTCGACATCAATACGTCCAATGTATCAAATGCCGAACAATCGAATACCGAAAAACCGAACCGTTAGGGTTAAAGAAGAAAACGATAGAAGAAGAAACAGAAACAATATCAGAATCTCACATTCGCAGCAAAACAATATATAATAGATAAATGAATAATCTTTCAACAAAAGAACTATATCAGTTTATACATTACGTCATCAGAGTATTAAAACAACAGAACACGACACTAGGCATTTATGACAACTTGTCCATATGAAAACTAAACTTGCAGCAATCCATACGTAGCGGATAATACATACTATAAGTGATACTTCTCGTCATCCAGCTTGTCTCCTGATCTCCACAGTATACTTTCCTAACTTCACTCTAGAACAACTGATAACCTGACTCTAGGCTGGCCGTATGGAAAATCGTGGGCACCCAGAGTTTTGAAAGGGAATAATAAACTCCAGGTTAGTCATGGGACTGGTGTGAGTTCTTAAAACAGTTATTTGCACAAAAGAAAAGGAAAAGAAATCCGTTATGCTTTTGGAAAATGAAACTACCATAAGGCCTCCCGCCACACACAAAATGCGATCACACACTTGGGGAAGATTTCTCCTTATAATAGTCAAACATGCTTGATACGCGAACATCCTTTTAATATTATTATTAGTGCATAGTGTGGAAAACATTTCAAAAGTATAATATAAACCTTAGCCAACATAGGTACCCTTATATTATGCCTACTATAGCTACCACCTGAGGTGACAGGTTACACAACTATAATCGTAAAGGGCTCATATTGTTTTATTTGGATTTCCAACAAATGGTCAAGTCTAAGGAACTTCCTTTCCGAAAGGTTATGCCTCTGGAAGGACACCCCGAGAACCTAATTGGATCTCTGCCAACACAAGGCCGAGTTACCTCTATAACTAGGTAACTAACTGTCACGAGTATGCTACCCCCCGGTCTAGACCAACTTTTTCCAAGGCGCCTTAACAACCAACAACTACATAATTAAGTAAATAATCTGGGCTCCATACCAGAATACCACTTTTTTATCCACACAAGTTAAATATATGGGCTCCATACAAGATACCACTTTTTATCCAGAAGGAAATGCACATACTTTGAGGGGCGTGACCCCCATAACCTTGCCGCATCCTTCCCGTTTCAACCATTTCCGAGGTGTGAGGTTCGACGAAGTCTCATCCACAAAGCTACGCTTTTCACAAAAGCCATACTTCGATCAACAAATGATCAACACTTAGCATGCGACATTACCCAATTGGGAATACATCACTAGTAAATATCGACTACATAACCACTAAGCTCGTACGTCTCAGAAAAGGGTGTTAAGCTAAGAGGATAAATTCTCCGCCACCAACAGAAATGTATTTGATAGAAACCAGCTTTACATCTCAAAGTGTAACGTCAGACATACATCCATAGAAGTACATCCTGGGTCTGAATGGAACCGAAGGCACTTCTTCTAATTGAGGAAAAAGCCCTTGCAAATCGAGCATCCACAATCCCGACCAGATTCCCCATCACATATGGAGATCTCTAAACCGGAGCAACTCAATGCAGAGAAAATTGATAGGTAATCATTTCGTTCTCGAAAATACTCGGTCGTCAACGCCGTCTTCAAATGCAATCCAATTCGTCATATCATTTATTCAGAATGGGTTTTATGACATAAAGTCCTCTCCCGGCTTAACCGAATAATGAGCGCTTATTTTGAAAACAAACTCAAGTGTCATCTTAAAGGCCAATATTGATAGTCAGTTATTTAACTATCAAACAACATTCACAACAACCATCAAGCCTCAACATTTCCCAAATTGTTTATACTGATAGTCGTTTATTTAACTATCAAACAACATTCACAACAACCATCAAATTTAAATAATTTTCCCCAAATTATTTATTTCAAAATATCTTCGCAAGATATAAATTTTCTACACTTCAACCCCTTTTGAAAACAATTTTCAAATCACTTTCCTTTCGTGAAATAAATTTCCAAACGTTATTTATTTCCACCGAAAATTTGCCAAGACTAAATGCTTTGGATTTTAAAAATAATTTAAACCACATTCTTTAAAAATATATACTTTGAAATATTTAAAATAAAAACTATTCAAAACACTTTATTTTAAATACCAGTAATAAAAATATAATAATAATTTTCCATGTAAACTTAAGCCAAAGCAAATTTAAAAATAAGGTTATTGAATTCTGTACAAGCTTTCCAAATTAAAATTTTAGCCAAACTATATTTAAAATAAAACTACTTTACAAATAATAATTATCTTTATAAAATCGTAATACCCATTAGCCTTTTAAAATTGTTACTAATATAACTAATTAATAAAATTGTTTACCTTTTAAATTTTAAAACAAATTTAATAACAATTTCTCAAAGAAATATCCTTTAAAAACAACTTTAAATACTTTTAACTTTTACTTAAAAATCTGTTTGAAATCGTACTTGGCTTATTAGGGAAATACACTTTTCTTTCACACCTTTAAAAATAAACCGCTATTTATTTTCAAAACAAATCACCCATTCCATTATAAATTCCATCGTGAATTTAAATTTTCCATTATCCACTGATATACAATTTTCAAATTGATTTTCCAAAATTTACTTTCAAATCACAAATCAATTTCCAAATCGATTTTCAAAAATTTATTTTCAAACACCAAAACGATTTCTAAAAATTTATTTTCAAACACCAAATCAATTTCCAAATTGATTTCCAAAAATTTACTCCACTTAAAAATTATTACTTTATTTACCTAAGTTTATTTCAAAAACCATTAATCCAATATTCACACCTTTATTTAGATTTTAAAATCCCAATTTAAAATAAATTCTTCAACTTTTAAATAATACTCCACAAAATCCATTTATTTCCATTTATTAAAATCTTTTCCCCATACTTCGAATTTATTCAGTAGGAATTCAAAAATCAACTTTTATACTTTTAAATTCCTTCTTTTAAATTTATCCAATTCTCAAAAATTATTTTACATAAAATTCTCTATTTTAATTTCTTTCTAAAAATTCGAATTTTATATTTTTAGTATTTTAAAAAATACCAGATATATTCGGCCAAATCATAGCCTTCAATAATTTCAATCACCAATATAATCATTCACAGATTTTCGATAAATCACATCACAACATATGAAATAAATTCAAACAATTTGAGGAATCCAATTGGATCCCTCCAACCTGTTTCCCTGCATCCACAGATGTTAGCACATATAAAATACCAATTCCACTTCGTGGTGGGATATCGCGGTATAGGGGTTATATTTTCTCATCTGCTATTATGCGGCGTATTGGGTCTCATTCGCTATTTAATGCGGGAAATTAGTCACTCCAATATATATATACTACTATATATAATATAACCCAACAGATAAATTATCAAATTCATCCAAGCACATCCAATAATTTAAATTTAACTATTTAAATTAAATAAGCAAACCAATATGAGTGATAAGATCTCACTTTTGTCCCTTTTATTTTGCAATACATTTCCATCCATGACTTGTTTTCTTCACGTTTTCTGACCTTGTATAAACATTTATACGGTTTATCAATATTTGAACTAATCGAAAAATTAATTACCGTTTAATAAATTTATTTAAATTTTAATTTTTAACTAATAATTTAATTTAGAAAAAAAAAATTAAACTAATTTCCCTTTTAAAATCTTTATTTAACTAAAAATTAAATTTAAAACTAAATTTCCTTTAATAATTTTTTTAGTAAATTAAAATATGTATATTTATTTTATTTTGAAACCCACCCTTATAAAAAAATTATATAGATTAAAAAAATTTATTTTGGCATAAATCCTTAAATATTTAAAATCTCTATATATTTTCCAAAATCTCTTGTATATATACATTTAATTAAATAGACTGCTTTTACATTTTTCTATTGCTGTTTATCTTATATTTTCTGCATATACGTATATATATATATATAAATTTGCATATATATATATATATTATATGTTTTTCTACATATATTTATGTCTATAAATCCATTTCCTGTATATAACAAAATAAATTTTCTAACTAACTTATATACACACACACACACACAGATATATATATATATATGTTTAAAACAGTAACCTTACTGTAAGAAAAACTTTCCATTTTTTTCTAATTTTCTGTAAAATTTATAAATGTCATTAACCTCAAATCGAGAGGAAAAAAAGAAAAAAAATCGTGCATTACCTCAGCTCAAATTCGCCCTGACGTCGCGCGAATCCCAAATTACATGGATCAAGATCGCGACATCGAGCTAGCCTCGATGTCGGTTCGTCGCCCACGTTGCCTCACTTCAACGCCGTTGCTGCCACTTCGAGCCTGATATAGCGTCGTGCTACCCCCTACCCGATGCTCCACTGGTGATTCCTGAATCAAAATCGACTTTCGATTCCACACGAACACCTTGCTCGATTTCGAGAGTGGATTAAGGGAAAAAGAAAACGCGAGATTCAGTGTTTGTCCGCTATTATTTCATTCATTTCCCTTTTTTTATTGGATTCTAATGAATTAAGATTCAATTTGAATTGGAAGCGGCTATTTTTCTATACGAATTTGATTTTCGATTTTCCTTTTTTCTTATAAACAGAAGCTCGGCTACTTTGTTTATTTACTTTTTAAAAAAAAGCGTGAGAAATTGCAAAGAATAAAAGAAACATGTGTAATAAATTCCTCAACGTGTCAGCATAGGTTTGCAACAGTTCAAATGAAATTATATTATTTATTTAAATTTAAATCGTCTTGAAAATGAAGCATAAAATATCAATCTCCAATCGAGACATGCCGCTAGGCGTTTATAATGTTAAACCCCTATTTTGAACGCAATGGAAAAGGTTTCGAGTCCAAATTCGATCGTATGGAGAAGATAGCTCTGTTGACCGATTATTTATTTTAAATTTTCGATATAGATTTTAGTGCGTTTATCAATCATACAGTCACACAACAATCCGAATGCTACGAAAATGGAAATCCGATAATAATACAATATTACCAATCCAATGGAACTATTTCGTCCAAATCCGAGACTGCGCCTTGGAAGGCTATTTTTAAATATCGATTTAAACGATAAATTTTCAAAACTGAACAAACGCTTCAAATTTCAATTTTTAACACTTCTATTATCTTCAGTATTCAATATAAATTTTCCAAGCCTTCGAATTATTTTTAACAATCTCAAAACTGATACAATATTTTACCCAATTTCTTATTATTAAATTCAATAATTTAATTGCCAAATTTATAGTGATATTTGAAATTCAAGTTAAATTAACTTCAAAATATTTAAAATGAATTAAATATTTCAATTCCAAATGTTCTAAATTCTAGGTCGTCACGCACTCTCGTACACTTTATTTCCTTTCCAAGTAGCCAAATCATTCAAAAGAAACCCCTTACTACAAGACTGCAACGAACTCTTTATAAAAATGCATTCGGTCATTCTTAACATTAAAGGATATCGAATAAGCTGCATCTTATGTAAACTGATCAACCTGATAATGATCGACTTGCTAGGTACATCTTATAACTCTTGGTTTAGTGCTACATCTAGCATTACAAGATCATTACTGTAATCCATGTATTAAATACATGATTTCAAACTATAGTTTACTTGCTTATTTCATCAAAGTTTCGTACATTGCAAAAATAGCAATTATTCACACATAACATTTATATGTGATCAAATAAGGGTCAAATATCTATATTCTTGTATTGCTTAAGAGTTCATAACTCATGGAAGATAATATAAAGTCTTGTGCAAATAAACACTTAAGCTACCGAGGCTTAATTTTTTTGGTGGTTATATGAGTTGGCTCTTGCATGGGTCTTGAAGTAACAACGTGTTAAAAGATTTATTAACAATATATTTCATATTTCTATTTTAATCTTAATTCATTTCAATTGCATAATTTAACTGATAATTTTTTTATTAATTATATTAATTACACAATTAAAGCAGATTATTTCACTTGTATAAATACAATATTAGAAAGGCTTAATGTTACCATTTCATTTTACAAATAAGCTCCCACTAGATTTTCAAGTTTCTTAAAACCTTAAGAGTAAATATAGAAATATTTCTATTCCTCTACCAGGTGTCAAGACTTGCTTGCCTTGGGATTCTGAACTTCAGCTTGCTTAACAAATCATAGCCCTACAAACGATGGATAACACGTATTGGTTATATCATATACAACTCCAAACCCATGATCCTTACCCTAATCTCAAACTTGACTGTGAGTTTGCTTAAAAAATCGGAATAAATTATTTTCCCGTACCGATCATTTCATGACTGCCTTAGAATAATGCACATACCTTTATTTTGCTCAACAAATACATACATGTATCCTACCTCACTTGACAGTATATTAGTAACATTACATATAATAGCCCTAGCTTGAGTTGGCTCAACAACTAAAGAGTATGAAAGTAATCTATTAATATATAAATGGTATATAATAACATTATATATCAAATTAATATATTTGTACCGAGTGATATCGATTTAGGGAATAATGTATTTCTTATTGTCAGACTCATCGAAAATCATGGTATACGTACATTATGTATGTACTTATTCCTTAAATTTGAATTAGTTTCTATTGTTCCACTCTATTTTATTAAATCATATTTATTTAATTTAAATTTTCTTAATTATATCATATTTAATTAAATATTCAGCTAAGACTTTAATTAATTCAATATATTCGTCATAACATTTTAGAATTGAATATTGTCTATAACAGTTAAAATAATTATATATATATATACAAATATCATTATAATTTTATAAATTATACATTAAGTAACATTTAAATAATTTAAACAATTAAAGCAATTTTATTTAAAATAACATTTATTAATTTTAAAAATATAATTATTATTTACCTTAAATATTTTAACATAAATACATATATATCATTATATATGTTTCAATTTAATTAATTAACTTTTAATTCATTATTTAATTAATTAATCTAGTTAATTAAAATAAATTTTGAAAATAATTCATTAATTTTCAAAACAATTATGAAAACTACTTTATAAGATTTATAAAATTAAATTTTTATGTTGTAAACTTAAATTTTAAATTTAGAATATAAATTTAAATTTTCAAACAAATTTTGAAAATAAGCCTAAGGCACAAAAATAATTCAGGCATTTATATTTAGAATAACTTTTGGGCTTACTTCATCCATTGGATCAGGCCAGTAGCTAGGTACGATAGAGTTAAGTTGCGATTTATGGGATACTATTTAATGTGTCATTAATTTCTGAATATGCAATTAACTAGGAATTACACCTACTACTTTGATTTAACCAATGTTGTGATCGGTAAGTTTATGAGTATATTTAAACATAATCATATGAGTGTTGTGCAAATGCAAAAATTCAATTTAGATCTATGATTTTGAGCAAAATTCCTTTTGTAAATATTGAATTGAAATTATGTATATATATGCATATACATAAGTAATAACAAAATATATTTTATATTCGAAAATAACACACACACACACATACATAAACATACATATAACTAATATTCAATTTTATAAAATAACTTAAATTAATTGATGTATGTAGTTTACCCTAATTTATATGCATGTTATAAAAAATCTAATTAATGAAAATAGTTTTAAATCTAATTTTTTGAAACAATTTCAATAAAATACAGTTATTAATATTTTTTCTTTTGTTATTAAACATTAATTTCCAAAATAATATCAAACAAATGATTGGACAACATAGTTATATATAAATTCGTTGTATAAGATATGGGATCGAAACTATACTAACACAATGTAATTTATAATCAAAATGAGATTGGATGATTACTTTACAAAGTAGCTTAAAATTGGCACCTTGGATGATTGAACAACTCCTAAATTTGATCGAATCAATCTTTGGATTTTGCTACGATCTACAGACGAGTGCCACCTTGTATTAAATTGATTTTATTTTTCTTTTGAGAATTTTATGGTCTTGTCACTATTAATTTTTGGCTAATGAACAAGGGAGGGAGTGCAAAACAATGAAAACTAGTGTGTTTAAGTAAGCATTTAAAAAGAGGGAAAATGGACTTTTCTCCTTCCATTATTTATTCATTTAAAACCATTTCAAATAAAAATTTAAACACTCAAACCCTGTCTAGCCATGTTATTTTTGGTTGGAATAAACTATATGAGGAGAGATAAAACAATGATAATTAATATGGTTAAGGAGGCATTTAAGAAGAGGAAAAGATGAAACATTTTTCTCCTTTCTTTCTCATTCTTTTAATTCCATTTCAAAACTATTTTAAACATTTATACTTACGTACTTGCATCCTTATCTAGCCATACATATGCCTGAGAAAGGCCTTTAGGAACCCAAAGTCCATTTAGTGTAGATATAAATCAAATTTGAACATTTATCGATATCGTATATCAATATGTATATATATAACTTTGATACACGTTCTTTATTGAATATAAATTTCATTCAAAAATTAGATATAATTTAATAATCATTGTTTCATAAATATTAACTAATTTACAATAATTACAAATTAATTAAATCCTGTGGTGTTTCAGATTATTCGTCATTACAGTCATGCGACTAGTAGGTGTAAATCGAATCAGCAATTAATATCAAATAATTCAAATAATAATGTTCACATTTCACTTTTATCAGTGGTGTGATAGTTTACCGAATTTATCGCTTATACGTCATTTGGTAAAATTAAATTTTACTATTTTAAGTATCACCTTTTAGTAAGGGTTGTTTGCTCTAATTCTCTTTATCAAATTTGCATCACTTTAGGATTATGGAATTTGGTTTTGGTTAACATTCTAATATCATCCACGTTCAACTCAGTTGGTTCAAACAAAAATCATTGTTTTAATAATAACATTTATTATTAACTGCATTGCTCTATCTAGATATTTTGACTTTGAATTGACTACAATTGACCGTGATACTAACCTCTCGTGACCAAGGAGACAAATTCTCCATTGAATAATATTTTACATATAATGCTTCAGTTCAGACCCAAACATAGTTGCTTGATGGATCGCCATGCCTAATTTGATTATAATCAAATTGGAGAATCCATATTGAAGATCCACATTATTCTCAATCCGAGGTATTATGGTCAAATTTTATATAACCTTAGAATAGACTTGAATGGATGAATCACACTTCAAAATGGTGAAGGAATAAGTTAAGAAGCTTGAAAGATGTCGAGATTGATAATACGAAAGATTTGGCCAAGTTTTAGAAGTGCAAATCAGGTAGGTATCGACATGATTTTCACCAACATGATTCAACATGGTTAGAACCTTCTAGAATGATGATGTTAAGAAACTCAAGAAGTTAGAGAAACTTTCGAACAACAAAATCATGTCGTTACCGACATGATTTGGTTGGTACCAACATGATTTGGTTGGTACCGACATGATTTTGAGACATGGAATGGCAAGAGATTGATGAATGAAGATTAAATATGAAGGGAAAATCGACTTTGGATTCATAAATTCAGGTTAGTATTGACCTAATTTAGGCTGGTACCGACCTAATTTTCTTCTTGATATTTTTGTTGTGTGACATGTTCTATCTTATGGATAATCGAAACTCGAATATTTGGATGAATTCAGGTCTGGATAGCAAGACTAGTGTGTGGAATCGCCTATAACTTGGAAAGGACTTTTCCTTTTGGACTTTTTCCTTGATCCTCTTCCTCCCCAAACCCTAAATTTCCTAGATATGCTAGATTGCGTTCGAATTTAAGGGGTAATCTTTGTATTTCAGATAGAAAACAAAATATAATAAAATTAATATGGACGTAGGCTGGCGAATTTGCCGAACCACTATAAAAATTATGTTATTGTCTTTATTATTTTGATAAATCTAGATTTTTAGTATTTTTATTTGATATTGGTGTTGTGCCAACTTTTGGTGCAACATTTATGGTGCTTTCATTGAGAACAAGCTTAGATCTAAATTTAGAGATAAAGAGACCTACTACCAGAGCTATTACTGGACCCAGTCAACTGGAGCGTGGGAGCGGTCAAGAGGTGTTCTTAAATTCAAATCCATCCATTTATATGACCAGAGATAAGATAGAAAGGATGATGAAAGAGATGCAAGAAGGGATAATAACTCGACATTAGGAAGTGCTTGAGGGAAATTTTTGGATGAATGAATCTATAAAGAACAACCAAAGTAGCTGGAACTCAAAATCAAAGATCAAAATCCAATGCAAAAACAACTAGAGTTAGAACAAAGCAAGCTAGAACAGAGCCTCCATAACCAATTAATATCGAAACTGAATATAATCAGGTCGTATGTTGTATGGAAGGGGACATAGTGGATCTAAACTTAGAATGAGATGATATGCCGAAAGTGGACGATGTTGGAACTATAAATGCAAATCAGAATGCGGATGCACAACAATAGGAGTTGGAACCAGTAAGTCACCATAGGAACTAGAGGGCAAAATGAAGTTATGGATTAGAGAATTCAATTAGATGACAATAACCGAATAGCTAAAATGATAAGGGGAATTGCGAGAGATGGACCTTCAAACTAGAGTTTGGAGGATATGAACATGAATCCATTTACCTGTAACATCCGGGTTGTAAGGAATCCACCCAATTTCAAGATATCGACATTGGAACTATACAATAGGAGGATAGATCTGGCCGTTCTTTTGATGAGATAATTCCAACATATGGAGGTGTCGGGTGCTTCTGAAGAGGTAATGGGATAATGCTTCATATTGTACTTGATGGAGTTGGCTACTATATGGTTTAAGAAATTAGAAAATAGATCCATAAGCATATGGATTGGATAGGTGGATAGATTCTTACGATAATTTAGAGTTCGCATTTCTCGACCGAAGAATACGATGACACTTTTGAGTGTGAAGCAGATGGCCGAAGAGATCCTAAGGAGTTATCTTACATGATTTAACGTGGAAGTCATTACAGTCCATAAGCCAGATCCATCGATAGTTCTAATGGCAGTAGTGTTTGTAGTCACAAATAAGATTGACTTCAAATTGCTTTGGAAAGGGATCCACTTATTGTCCTTACAGAGTTTTACCATGAAGCTGAGCTATATCTATGCTAGGAGGATGCTGAGACCGAAAATGTTGAAGTTAATGCAATGGATGGTGCACAACTATCAAGAGCAAGATATAATAAAGATAGAGGAAAGGAACATGTTGATGAAGGCTTCGAAGGATCGAAGTAGAAAAGAAGGAAACCTAAATTCTCTTCCTACACAAATCTAAATGAAAACCCAAAGAGGATATATCTAGATACTGGAGAAAGAAACCATATCATAGGCTAGCCAAGAGAGAACCCATAGATCAGGAGAAAAGAACCAGAAGGTTTTGCCTTTTTTTAGGATGGATGGGCATGAGACAAATGAATACAGGAATCTACAAGATCTGATAGAAGAGTAGGAACAACCTACTACAACAATACATAAGGAACCTAACCATATTGGTGCAGCAGCCACCATCTATGAAAAATACGGCAGGATATGACCATTGGATCTGGGTCAAGAACGATTATCCTATGATTAGGATGGATAGGAACTAGGTTTGATTGCCTCATTTTACATATTGCTTTAAGAAAATAAGATAATGTTACTCTCAAGCTACTTACACATGTACAGGACATCAATTGGTCTATAGGCATGCTTTGAGTTGGATGTCTAATACTAATCATTGATATAGGAATGTTTTATATATTTTCTTGTTGCTTTGATTTGGTTTTAGTAAATGATATTTAATTTTGAAAATCATTTGAATACAATAACTAATATTTAAACTGACCAGACATGGTTTTCCCGACCAAAGAGATAAGGCAATGAACCATAAGTTCAAGTCCCCTTGTCTTAGAGCAAGTGGATGGACCTGTACATAAAAGTACCTTTATCGAAGAGTAAGCGGATGGACTTGCTTAATCGTTAAGTCGTCTCGTAGGAGAGGAAGTGGATTGGACTCAGCATGGAAATATAATCAAGAGAGATCAGACCCTAGATTGGACATTGATAGTAGTATTCGAAGAGATAAGTTATAGCATCCCCTATCTAGAGGCCTAAAGCTAAGCGCTATGGATGTTGCATCCATTTATAGTATTAACTTTCGACGACTAAACACGGTTACGTTAATGGTATCTATAATATCAGAGGCACTTGAATACGAAACAAATCATAGATTTCAAAATAGAATTTTCCATTACATTCCAAAATACGTGTTCCATATTCATATTACATATTACCAATGCACTCCCCAAGCAATGATAAAATATACTTATTACAAAATACGCCAAGAGCGGCATATGAGGATGCCCCCTTGGATGATCAGAATCATATAGCCATAATTGACTTAATACATACATAGCAGAAATAAACATAAAACAAAGAACTGTAACTCCTAAATAGCTATCTGTTAGCCTTCTTCTTTCCTCCGGTAGCTTTACTCATCATTCTACTAAAACCTGAAAGAACCTTAACCCTCAAGCTACTCAAATCAAATTTTGAGCATCCGAGAGTTTAAAATGAAAAACATAAACTTCGAGTCAAATATAAAGCATGGTGTGAACAACACTGTACATCTCTGTTAATTGATATTAAGGGAGATCAAGCCGCTTAGCGTAATTGGTTTCCCCTCACTAATATCCATTTTAAAACATGTTTTACAAATCTTTATCCAGTAACCAAAATCGGTTAATACTATAAAGCATCATTAATATAAACACATATATCTGATAATAAATGGACTATCTGTCTGAACAATATAGTTTTGTTTGGCTTACTATTAACCTTTGGCTGACTCGGGCCTACCAGATAAAAATAAAATATTCTAACATCTGTCGGACATTCTTTTTCTGGACTATCTATCCTTAACTAATACTTTTCTTCTAGACAGTCTATCCCTAACTTAACATCTCCTAGGGCCACTTGATCCTAATGGTTTTGTGGGCTCACTAATAGCCTATCTATATACAACCATATGTTCTCTTTCGTATGTGATCATATTTTTAGTCTTACCCATAACAAAGCCCTACACACTGGAATTTTGAATTAAATTAGCTGGGGCTAATAGCTAATGTATAGGGTAAGACCTTTTACCAGTCTTATTTGGTATTCTAATATCGGATTCATTTTCACTTAGGGATAACCTCTCGTGGATTTTCCTTGAAAACCTTTTCATGTGAAATTGATTTAAAACCTTTTAAACCAAACTTAAACAATGAAACATTTATACTTTATGATTTGCTCAAAATCACCTTGCCATGTTATATACATACTTTACTCAAATCTTTGTTGATGAAAACATTTAGACCTTTGAAAGTACTCATTTCAAATCCATTAAAAGTACCCCTTTCAAAACCATTGAAAGCATTTCTTTCGAAACGAAGTAAACCCTTCATTTATCTCGGTTGAAAGGCCAAAACCTTCCTTTCGAAACCTTTAAAAACATTCCTTTTGAAAGCATTAAATCCTTAGAGTCATATCTCAAAACGATTCTAAACATTGCCTTTAGAAAACCTTCCATTTCGACCCTTCTGAAACCATCAGAAAATAGCACCTTTCGACACCTTCAAAACCTATCAGGGAACCACCACTCCAAAACCAACTTCAAAAACTTTCGAAAGCATTAAATCTTTAGAAATTCAAACCTTTCAAAAGAACTTGGGTTCAATTTAAAACATGTGAAAAAAACACCTTTCGAAACTATTTAAGTCGAAATCATTCTCTTTCGAAACCATTGGTTTATACTTCGGTCGGAACAAAAGGGTCAATTAATAACATCTAAGTCAAATGCCTTCCTTTCGAAACCTATCCCTAAGTAAAAAAGTGATGGTGTAGAAACCATCCTTCCAATAGCATTGGAGAAGTAATTAATTTTAAAAGCAAGTATACCTTTCGAAACTATTGGCTATGAAAGGTAAAAAGGCGGCAACTAGGGGTTTCGACCCCTTCGCGGGCTTTACTTAAAAAAAAAAGAATGCAACCAAGTCAAAACCATTCTTTTGAAAATATTTGACCATATGGAAAGCAACTATGTTGAAACCTATCTCTTCTAAAAGCAAAGCAGGAGCTACCTTAGTTTTAAAATAAACATACTCCAATCCCTTTTGAACCTAATGTTTCGATCAAGTACCCTTTCATCTTTGTCCAAAACGCTACGTACCAAGTAGCTTGATACCATGCGCTTCGATTTCGAAACCATTGGTGGCAAAAGGTCTGGGTCGGTACCCCCTGGGCCGAAAATGGCAGAACATGCAAAAATCAGATTATCTTTGTTTTTAACTTAAAAGAGTGAACTTTTTTTACTAACCTGCTTTTATTTGTCAATTTTTCGTTGGTCTCTAAATATTTTCAAAAAAGTGCTGCAAATAATTTCACAAATAACAATAATTTTATTTTTCAAAATGCCTCTTCTCCTTAATTAAATATATAAAAAATTTAAGTCTCATACCTTAAATAACTTTATATGTTCATCAAAACACTTAGAAAAAATCTAGAAAAGTCACGGAAAATCTATTTTAATATGTTTTCTAACATACAAAAATTTCTGAAAAATAACTATTTATTTTGCCATAAATAATTTATAACTCAATAAATCATTTTCTTCACTAGAAAATCAATATAAAATCCACATTAATTCAGAAAATTATGAAAATTGAAACCCTCTCTAAAATAACATTTCTGGTCTATATCTAAAATCGTAAGGGATTTGGATGTCATTAAATAGGGGTTTCACATCAAACATATCATAAGAACCAATATAAGTATGCATAAATCAACAACAAGTATATATACACACACACATTTTGCTCCTCTAAAACATGGCTAAATCGTGCAAGATAATTTTGGGTTTTAATCTAAAACCAAGAACATATAGAAAATGAGATGTAGTCATTATTCACCTTAGCTTTTTGATTAGGATGTGAGATTTGATCTTGATTATGTTGATTTACTTCTTCTTCTTGAAATTCCTAGCTTTATTTTCTCTTGAGATTAAAAATGGTGGCCGTCCTTAGAGTATTATTACTTGAGAAAATGAAATGAACATAAGTTTGGTTTCCTAAGGGTTTAGGGTATAAGTTCTACCATTTCTTATTTTACCCCTTACTTATTCCTAACAGTTATGTTCATTTTATTTCTTTAGTTCATTTTGCATATAGGCACGGCTACCCTTGGTTAAATAAAATCCCATTCCATCAATCAACACACCATTTTATTTAATTTAGCTAATTAAATATCCAAAATAATGTCACTAAAAAAATGGGGGTTACAATCTCCCCTCCTTATAACATTTCATCCTCAAAATTACGATAAGGAACACATCTAACAATCAAAGGTACAACATACCATCAAGTAGATCAAGATAAGTATCTCGAATCCTGCTCTTAGTTTCCCAAGTATGGTTTTCAACGTCATCACTCCACTGGACTTCCACTAACCCGACTGTCTTGTTCCTCAACTTCTTCTCATCTCTCATGACCATCCGGATAGGCTTCCTAACTATAGTCATGCCTGGTTCTACTACTTAATCTTCTAACACAGTCGGTGCTACAGTAGTATCAGGATCCCTAACATACTTCCTTAGATGAGAAACATGGAAAACATCATGGATTCCCGCCCAACTACTCGGTAACTTTACTCTGTATACGAGTTTCCCGATCCTTTCTAAAATAGGAAATGGTCCTAGAAACCTAGGTGTTAACTTTCTTGCCTTCCCGAACCTGATAACACTTTTCATCGGTGATACTTTGACGAAAACATGGTCTCTAATAGAGAACTCTAAATCTTTCCGTCTTCTACCTGCATAGATTTTCTGCCGATATCAAGCTTCCTCTATTCTCGCCCTTATCAGCTCAATCTTTTTTGTTGCTTCTTTTATCAGATCAGGACCAAGTAACAATCTATCCCCAGACTCTAACTAACATATAGGGGATTTGCATAGTCGTCCATACAAAGCCTCAAACAGTGCCATCCCTACAATAGCCTGAAAACTATTTTTATATGAAAACTCGACTAGGTTTAGATGGTCTTCCCATGATCCCCCAAAGTCTAATACACAAGCTCGCAACAAGTCCTCCAAGATCATGTTAACCCTTTCCATTTACCCATTGGTTTGCGGATGATAAGCGGTACTCATCTTGAGCTTGGTACCTAAACTTTCCTGAAGACTCTTCCAGAATTCGCTAGTAAATAAGGAATCTCTATCACTAACAATACTACTAGGAATTCTATGCAGCCTAACCACATTCGTTATAAACAACTTAGCAAATACAGGTTCCGTCCTACTTGCCCTTAACTAGAATGAAATGGGCGCTCATAGTAAATCTGTCCATTACGATCCATATGCTTTCATTCCCCTTAGATTTCAGCAACCCGTCTATGAAATCCATAGAAATAGAATCACACTTCCATACTGGAATATCCACTGGCTGAAGTAATCCACTTGGCTTTTGATGCTTGGCTTTTACTTCTTGACAGTTCAAGCACTATGTCGTCCATAAGCCAACATCTCTCTTCATGCCTTCCCAGACGAACTTCTCTTTATATCTTTATACATTTTCATTCCCCATGGGCGGAGGTGAACTTTGAACAATGGCTTTCCTCCAAAACTTCTTTTCTTATGTCTCCTGCATTTGGAACACATAATCTTCCCTTCTTTCTCAACCATCCATTTTGGTCGAGACTGAAATCGTTCAAGTCATTGCTCTCCTTTCCATCCTTTAATTTTCTAATCCTTTCAGCTAACACTGGATCCTCTTCCTGTTTAGAAGTGATCTTCTCAATTAATACTGGTCGGACTTCCAAATAAAATAATACAGCAAATCCCGTACTAGACCCATCCTTGTACCTACACTGTACTTTGCAGGTTGTCAAGGCTTCTAAGTCTTTCCATTCTGGTACAATGGCTAACACCACAATCTAATGCTTTCTACTGAGTGCATCAGCAACCCATTTGCCTTTTCCTGGTGTGTACTCTATTCCAAAATCATAAGCGGCTAGAAACTCCAACCATCTTTGCTGCCTCATTTTCAGATCCTTTTGAGAGAATAAATACTTCAATGACTTATGATCTGTATAAAGCTCAAACCCTTCCCCAAAGTTAATGCCTCCACACCTTCAACGCAAATATAACCACAGCTAATGCCAAATCATGCATCAGATATTTAACCTCATGCAGTCTAAGCTGTCTATAAGCATAGGCAATCACTTTACCCGTCTGCATTAATACAGCTCCCAATCAGGTACCACATGCATCAGTATAAACAACTAAATCTTGATTCCCCTCCGAAACCACCAACACAAGTGCATGGGTAAACAATTGCTTCAAGTCTGAAATGCTTCCTGTCACTTATAGGTCCATACAAACTTTACATCCTTTCGTATTAGCTTGGTCATCGGCACTGCTATCCGCAAGAATTCCTTTATAAACCTCCAATAATACCCGGACAACCCAAGGAAACTCCTTATCTCAGTCATCGTTTCTGCTCTCTTCCAATTATTAACAGTTTTGATCTTTTTTGGATCAACTGACAAACCTTTATCTGAGACACATGACCAAGAAACTTTACTTCTTTACAATTTTTGAAATAACCTTTTTAATATTTTTATTTACAGTTTTTAGAATTATTTTCAGTCTATTTCTTTCTAGCTATTGTGTTTAGCTAATTTTAGTTATTTCTGTTAATTATAGCTTTTCCATTTATTTACAGTATTTTAATCTATTTACTATTATTTATGCATTATTTACATCTTCTTCCTACGCCTTGAATTTTCTTCTATTTTCAATTTTCTTTTATTTCTCCTTTTTCTTCGCATATGGGTTAGAATAGAATTAACGTGAAATTGGATTAAATTATAAGAACTCTAAAATAACGAGAGATAAGATGTAAATTATAAAGGCTGTAATAAAATAGAATTAAGACTGAAATTATGCCTAAATATGATATTAATTGGACTGAATTAAAGAGATTGGCCTATTTATAATTATGAGATGTAAATTGTAAATATTATAATATAAATGGAATTGGACTGAAACTATGCCTAATTATGATTAGAATTGGACTAATTAATTGGACTAGTTATAACTTATAATTATAACTTAAATAAAAGAGTAAAAAATGAAAGAGGCTTATTTTCACACTTAGACCTTGGGTTAAGTAATAAACATGATTATAACGTAGGTTATAATAAGAAAAAGAACAAAATAAGGCTTATTTTAAGACTAAGGATAAAATTAATAAGCATAGATAGCAGAGAAAAGTGTACAGGCTTATTTAAATAATTTATCTAAGTTAAGAAGCAAAAATGAAAGTAGAACCTTTTCCAAATAGCATTCCCTATTAGACAAAATAGTGGTCTCACGTTATCCTGAAGCGAGATGAGGGCACGCTTATGCTAAAAAGATAGTAATTGGTCAATTAGAAGTCCAAATCATGGGGGATTTGGATAAGGAGCGCAATTAGATATTGTTTGGATGACGGGCCGATACCAACAACATTTCCCTTATAGATTCTATGGACACACGATGATCTCACGTTATCCTAAAGTGGGATTAGGGGCACGCTTATGCTGGAGTTTGAGGTAATAAGAAGACCTAATAGGTGGAGCAAAAGGTAGCATGAGCATGGTGGCAGTTGCGCATGCGACATCCATTTGAGTGCTCAGTAATCGCTATGAGTTACAAGCACTAAGTATGGGTGTCTTTCGTAGACACCGCTGCCTTCTGTGTATGGAGCTATATATGTCGTCTGGTCCATATTAACATTCTGTGGAAGGATTTATATAGTATTTGGTCCACAGTAAATAAATGCCTATTGTGTGGGGAGCTATATATGTAGTTTGGTCCATTGTAACATTCTCTGTGCATCTGGTCTGCAGAAACATACTATAGAGTAGCAGGCCGATCAAATGGGTAGGATTAGGGTTACATCCTAATTACAGGATTAGGAATTTAGCCAAATCAAAGAAGAAATCAAGGACAAGTGCAAACAATCAAAGTTCACCCATCCTATAGTTAATCGTATTTATTTCTAGTTTATCTCTTTTCTATTTCCTTTGTTTTCCCTTTTTTATACTAGAACTGTTATAGAGTTTATTACTTTTACTTTGCTTAAAGGCTCTATTAATTACTATCATTCACCAGACTTTTAGTCTAACCCACTCCACTGTTTTTCTCCTTTTTCACTCCCTTAGGCAATCAAGGGATAGGACAATAGATAACAGTTGCTTGGAGATTTTTTAAAGGAGTTTGTTACCATGTATTTGTTTTCTTTCAGCTTTTGTTCTTTCTATATACTAGCTTATTATGAGGGATATTATGTACTCTGAATTTTGAGATTATGAGTTTTTGTTTCATGAGACATATTGGATTTTTAGACATGTATGTGGTATTTGGTATTTAACTTATTTATGAAGCATTTAATTATGAAGTTTTGTTTTAGTTAAGATATTATTTTACGTTTCTGTTGTTTTTATCTATTTTTGTCTCTTGAATCTTAGTCTCTGTTAGCTTTTGTTATACCCATAATGCATCACGCCTTTTAATGTGTCCTTTTGGGTATATTAAGGGGTATGAGGTGTTTCAGTTGGTATCAGAGCCTAAGGTTGTAGGATTCCTACAAATTTATTTTTAAAAGTAAAGTGTTTTTCAAAATAACTTGTTTTAAAAGTATTTTTCAAAAAAAGAACACTTAGAAATAGTTTCTACAGGTAAATAGGCACAGGGAAGAAGTTGCAAAAAAATTAAGTCTCAGGGACAACAAGTTTGCTTTTTTGTCTGAAGGACACTTTTTAGTGTAAACTGGCAATGATAGTTACAACTATCATTCTGTGTTTTACACTAAAAAGTGTCCTTCAGCCCAAAAAACAAACTTCTTGTCCCCGAGGCTAAATTTTTCTCTAACTTTTTCCTTGAGCCTAAAAACCCCTAGTTTCTAAGTTTATGAAAATCCCCTCAAAATCCAATTCAACTTTCTTTCGATTCTTTCGAGCCTAAGTTTCCTTTTCTTTGCATAGCATGGCTGTTTGGTTTCGTAGAGCTATGTTATCAGAGGTGCAAAGGCAAGAGCCCAATACAACAGCGGTAGGTGGAAATTATTTTAATCCACCTACACCATCCGATTTTTCTAAGTTATGCAAGGACTTCACTAGCATGGGGGTGGAACATTTTCTGGCACGAAGGATTTCAAGGGGACACAAACTAGTTTGGAAGATATGGAGAAAAAGTTTAGGCGGTTAGGCTTGGAGGACTGACAACGAATTCAACCTACTCATTAGAAGCTAAAGGAAGAACTTAAGTAGGTTCCTATAAGCTCTAAGAAATAGTAGTGGAAGAATAAGAAGGATAAGAGGGAAGAAAGGGAACCTCGGAAAGAAAATCAAGAAAAATGGGAAATGTAAGCACGGTAGAACTCAACAGGCAAAAGACTGTAAGATGGCAGGAATAGAAGGAAGGTGTTTCAATTGTGGACAGCTCGGTCACTTTAGTAAGTTTTGTCCTCAGAAGATGGGGCAGGGAGCGAGTGCACCTACAGCGCATATTCAGGCTTTGGATGTAACACCTTCCAGCAGCGGACCAGATCGAGGCAGGAAAATTTGGTTTCTATTTCTGATTTTCCCATTCAGACTCTTTTCAATCCTAGAGCATCAAGCTCTTTCATCTCTAGTTCTTTGGTAGATTGTTTGTACTTAGACAACTTTTTAGTAGTAGACGCCATTGTTGTTTCAAACCCCATGGGAGAATCGACAATCTTTTCTATGGTTTGTAAGGGTTTGAAAATTTATCCTAGGCGTAGAATTTGACTATGACATCTATATTTTGGGATTTTCATTATATGAGATGATTATGGGAATGACTTGGCTATATATGGAGCTATATTAGATTGCGAGAGGGGAGTCGTTAGACTAGAGATATGCGTCAGTAGGACTCTTGAGATTTCTTGTGACCCATAAGGGTCAGTTATGTTGAGCTTCCTTTATTCCCTCAATTCACCATCATTAGAGTTAGATTCGGTTCCCATCATCAGAGATTTTTCCAGACATCTTTGAGGTGGTTAGGGGACTACCCCCCTAAGAGAGAGATTGACTTCTGTATTTATTTGGCTGGCCAGTAGCATTACCCGTAAGGCATATGGCGCCTAGGGAAAGGAAGGGATTGAGTAAGTACATCTTTGAGCTTTGGAGAAAGGTTTCATAAGAAGAAACATATCGGAATAGGGAACACCAATCGTCTTCGCTACCAAAGCAGGTGGTTCTCTTTGACTTTGCATTGACTGTAGGGAATTGAATAAGCTCACAAAGAAGAACCATTACCCATTCTCTAGGATATATGATCTTTTCAACCAGTTAGTTGGCTTTTTGGTATTCTCCCAACTTGATTTAGCCATTGTATTTCATCATCTTAGGGTCGCTGATGATAACATTGACAAAACCGCATTTAGGACACTGGATGGATTCTTTGAGTGGTTAGTTAATGAATTTTTGGCTAACCAATGTCCCAACCTATTCTATATAATTAATGAACCATGTTTTTATAGATGTCCTAAAATAAAGTTCGTGGTGGTATTCGTGGTCGACATTTTGGGGTCTTCCAAGAAGTATGGAAGAGCATGTTATTCATCTAAAGTAGGTTCGTTGTACCCTTCATGTTCGTCGGTTAAAGAGCAGAGTTCTTGAAGTATCACTTTTGAAATGCGTTTATTGGGGCATAGAGAATGTGTATACATGATAGGAATTTTAGAAACGGTTTTGTACATTTAGGATTGGGATTATGGAAATCCAAAAAGAGGTAGCCAAAGGTTAGAGGTGTACAATAAAATTCAGTAGATAAGCAGAGAAGAAAGTCCATGTGTAGGTAATTGTAGAAATTATAATTGTCTCAGACTAGTGGATTTGGCGGTGATGCCTTAGAATAAATATGAGTATACAAGAGGAATAGGAGTAAAAGCCTTTAGTTTAGGAAAAGTACTTCGAGGGTAGTAAGTAGGAAGATACATTTTATGCCCGGCCTAATGAAATGAAATTTTTGAAATTTAAAAGGTTGAAAAAAAATGTGCTTGTTAGAACGAAATTTTTCATTGTTAATATTTTCTTTCAGAAAATAAACATTGGGTTTTTGAAGAATGTTATGAAATATATGTTGGTTTTTATATAATGAAAAATTGGAGTTCTTTTTGAAGAAGTATGGAGTATATATATTTATATAACTCACTAGTTTCTTTGATAGTAAACAAAGATTTTAAATATAAAAACCTAGAGTGTATCAAGTATCGAAAACGTAGATTACAACTTTTATTGTTGTTATAAATGTTTTCATGAAAAATAAGAGGAGCATAGGCTATAACATTATTGTTGTAGTAAGTGACTCCCACGAGAAATATTTTTACATAGGTATATGAGATTTATTGGTATTTATTTAATTGAATCCATACACTAGTATATTTTTTTGGGTTGTAGTAATGGTGTTGTACGCAACATCCATTTGAATCAAATAAAAATGTATTTTAAAATGTGATTTTTAAGTATAGAAACAAAATGGTTTGTAAAGTACACTTATTATTAATAAGTATAAGGAAGTGTTTTTGCAGTTATGGAACTATTAAAACAGTTTTAACGATAAATGTATAAGTTAGATATTAGAAAATATTTATCATGGAAGAATGTAATTTAAACATATTTTAATCTATTGGAATTAAAAGAATAATGGTATGATTTTCTATGAAACCAATAAAAATGTTTTGTGCAAGTTACAAGGAATGCATGAAAGAGATATACAAGGTATGAAAAACACCATATTTTGTATAGCATATTTCGAAAAATATAAAATAAGTTCCTTATTATTTCACGCAAACATGTAATTTTCTTTTAAAAGGTTCATAGATGATTTTAGCGTCAATAACTTCTCATAAGAGAAAGTTGTTCCAATACATGAGACTGTTAGGTGTAATAAGAAGCTGTTTTGAAAACACATAAAGGATATTTTAAAGATATTTTAAAAGAAAATGGTTTGGTGAAAAAGTAAATAAGTTTTTGGAAATGAAAAACATAATAAAAGTAAAATTTGAAAATTCAATTTTTTATATAAAACTATAAAACTCTTTAAAACAAAGAGAGATATAAGTTTTAGACTTAAAGATTTGGAAGTTCTTCCCTCTAGGTTTGGGAAATAATATTAAGCGACCAAGTATTTTTGAAATTAATAGAAACTAAAAAGATAAAACTTTTAAAGACAAAGATTTTGGGATTTGATGTTTTAAATTTTTTAAAAACCTTAGTTTTTAAAACAAGGTGATAAATACCAAACCCAATTCTTAAATGTAGAGTAGATAAGAATCATTTCGTAGGAGTAACAAAAAAGGTGTAAGAAGAGCGGTAATTATTTTTAGAAGTAATAATGGAAGTTTCCGTAAAGTGTATAGGACACTAGTAAGAACCTAGGAATGTTGATTCATGAGGAACGGTGAAATGAAATTAGTAGGATAGTATGACAAGCATGTTGAGAATGAGTATTCTTGATTTTGGAAGAGCATGGGAAAAGCATATTTCTTTAGTGGAATTCATATGGTCGTAGTTTTCAAGCTAGCATTGGAATGACACCTTTTGAACCTCTTTTTGGGAAGGCCGTGTAAGAAGTCTTCATGTTGGTTGGAGTCTACGGAAAAGTTGCTTAATGGTAACGACATGGTTAGAGAGATTTCAAAGAAGACTAATTTGATTAGGAGAAAATTCCTATCTCATATCCATGTCTGTTTAATAATAGGTTTTAGAATTTTCTTTTTCCATCTTTAGTTTTGAATAAGTTCTTTCCTTTATTATCCTTTAGGAGGGTAGAACTTAGGATTTAACTTATGGATGGAAGAATTTGTTGTAAACATGTTAATAGAATATGTTATGAATGATGTATGCTAGTGATTGCAAGTGTTTGCTAATGGATACTAATGGACGCATACAGGTACAGTAGACACTATTAGGGATCGACCTAATTAGGACACTAGAGCATATGCATATGATGTGTGTGCATTTTTAATTTATTTCTATGGTTGCTATAAATGGATGTTTACCACATGATTGTTGCATTTGGATGATTCTTGTAGCACGCATATAGAATTATCAGTTATCATTAGGAGATTTTTGCATTCCTTTGGATACATGGTACAGTATGATTGCATAAAAGGAGGTCAACTGAATCAGTGGACCGTCTAATCTTTTGCATTAGTTAGGAACATTTACACTACACTAATTGCATAAGTATCATAAACTGCATTAGAAAGACTTAAGGATAATGACTGAATGGTTGATGATTGAGTAATTGGTTGTAGAATTGGATGAAAACATTTTGTACATTCTTTTATCCTTAGAAATTTTGGGGACGAAATCTCTTAAGGAGGAGAGAACGTAACAACCCAAAATTCAACTCATGATAATTAATTCGTTAGTTAACTAAATAATAAAATAACTTTGTGAAATTAACAGAATTGAACCACGGGAGTTGCACCATTGTGTCCATGATAATTTTTTGGTCAATTTTAATACATAGAACGTTAGAATCCGAGCTAATATGAACGAGTTACAAAATAAACAACAATCGGAAAATAAGAGAAAAAAAGAAAAAAAAATATACAATGTCCTAGGTCGACCGGCCGGTCGACCAAGGGGGAGGGGCGATCGACCAGATGATCGACCCGCCTTCCCTAATGAGCGAACGAATAAACGTTCGTTCGTTCAATTGTTGTACGCGTGTTTTGCATTATTTGGCTTCATCTGATCCTTCTATTCTGGCATCTGATGGCTCCTATTTAGTCTATGACGTGGTTGCATCCTATTCAATTCCTAAATCTAATGGTCTGAGATCCACTTCTACCCCTATAAATAAGACCTTAGGCCTAACATTTTTTCTCATTCTAAATTTTCTCCTCTTGGGTTCACCTTTTCAGGAAGGACCCTAAAAGGAATGATTTTCCAAGAAGAGAATCTTTTTAATCAAAATATTTTAACAAACCAAAGTGGATCCGTGAAGGCCTAAAGGGAAGAGCTAAGGACTAGAGGTGAGTGATTGTAATTATTTTAAGATTTCTTTAAGTAATTTAAAATAATAGGGTTTTTCAATATTTGTAATTTTACTACGATTTTTGGAATAACCTTTTTAGCAGTTTTATTTACAGTTTTTTGAATTATTTTCAGTCTATTTCTTTCTAGCTATTCTTTTTAGTTAATTTTAGTTATTTCTGTTAATTATAGCTTCTTCATTTATTTACAGTTTATTCACAGTATTTTAATCTATTTACTGTTATTTATGCATTATTTACTTCTTCTTCCTACGCCTTGGATTTTCTTCTATTTTCAGTTTTCTTTTATTTCTCCTTCTTCGCGTATGGATTAGAATAGAATTAACGCGAAATTGGATTAAATTATAAAAATTCTAAAATAACAAGAGATAAGATGTAAATTACAAAGATCGTAATAAAATATAATTAAGACTGAAATTATGCCTAAATATGATATTAATTGGACTGAATTAAAGAGATTGGCCTATTTATAATTATGAGATGTAAATTATAAGAATTGTAATACAAATGGAATTGGACTAAAATTATGCCTAATTATGATTAGAATTGGACTAATTAACTGGCCTAGTTTAGTTGTAACTAAAAAAAGAGTAAAAGATGAAAGAGGCTTATTTTCACACTTAGACTTTGGGTTAAGTAATAAGCATGATTATAACGTAGGATATAATAAGAAAACAAATAGTATAAAGCTTATTTTAAGACTTAGGATAAAATTAATAAGCACAGATAGTAGAGAAAAGTGTAAAGGCTTATTTAAATAATTTATCTAAGTTAATAAGCAAAGACGAAATTAGGACCTATACCAAGTAGCATTCTCTATTAGACAAAACCGTGGTCCCACATTAGCCTGAAGCGAGACAAGGGCACGGTTATGTTGAAAATGGTTGTAATTGGTCAATTAGAAGTCCAAATTATGGGAGATTTGGATAAGGGGCACAACTAGATATTGTTTGGATGACAGACCCATACCAATAGCATTTCCACTATAGATTCTATGGACTCACGGTGATCTTACGTTAGCCTGAAGTGAGATGAGGGGAACGCTTATGCTGGAGTTTGAGGCAATAAGAAGATCCAACAGGTGGAGCAAAAGGTAGCATGGGAATGGTGGCAGTTACGCATGCGACTTCCATTCGGGTGCTCATCAATCGCTATGAGATCCAAGCGCTTAGTATGGGTGTCTTTCACAGACACCGTTGCCTTCAGTGTAGGGAGCCATATATGTCGTCTAGTCCATAGTAACATTCTGTGTATGGAGTTATATAGTATCTGGTCCATAATAAATAAATGCCTTCTGTGTAGGGAGCTATATATCTCGTCTGGTCCATAGTAACATTCTATATAAGGAATTATATAGCATCTGGTTCGTAGAAAGGTACTACAGGGTAGCAGGACGATCAAAAGGGTAGGATTAAGGTTACATCCTAATTACAGGATTAGGAATTCAGCCTAATCAAAGCAGAAATCAAGGACAGGTGCAAACAATCAAAGTTAACCTATCCTATAATTAATCGTATTTATTTCCAGTTTATCTCTTTTCTATTTCCTTTGTTTCCTCTTTTTTATACTAGAACTGTTGTAGAGTCTATTACTTTTACTTTGCTTAAAGACTCTAGTAATTACTATCAACTCTGACCCACTCCTCTATTTTCACCTTTTCCCCGCTTAGGCAATCAAGGGAGAGGATAGTAGATTCAAGTTTCTTAGTGATTTCTTGGAGGAATTTGCTACCATGTATTTCTTTTCTTTCCGCTTATTTTTCTTTCTATGTACTAGCTTATTATGAGGGATATTATATACTTATTTTTGAGGCTGTGAGTTTTTGTTTCATGAGACATATTGGATTTTTAGACATGTATGTGGTTATTGGTATTTGATTTATTTATGAAGTAATTATGAAGTTTGTTTTAATTAAGTTATTATCTTAAGTTTCCGTTGTTTTTATCTATTTTTGTCTTGGGAATCTTAGTCTCTGTTAGTTTTAGTTATACCTACAACGCACCACGCCTTCTAATGTGTCCTTTTAGGTATATTAAGAGATGTGGGGTGCTTCGGACTCTAAGATGAACTTCATGCTTCTTCTCATCCTTAGAGTATATCAGGATATCATCTATAAAAACCAACATGAATCTATCCAAGTGCTCTCGGAAGATCTGATTCATCAAATCCACAAAGAATGCCGATGCGTTAGAAAGTCCGAAAGGCATAAGTAACTATTTGTATGACTGATTGTTCTAAACACTGTCAGTGGCATACTATCTTCTGCTACTATAAGCTGATGAAATCCTGTCGACGGATCCAAATAAGAGAATATCTTGGGATCACTCAACTGATCAAACAAATCGTCAATCCTTGCCAATGGATATCGATTCTTCATTGTCTTCTCATTCAACTTACGATAATCGATACATAGCCTTAATGATCCATCCGGCTTCTTAGTAAATACAACGTCTGCTTCCTAGAGCGAACTACTTGGTCTGATAAAAAAATTCCTTCTGAATCTACCAACTGAGACTTTAACTCCCTCATCTCTATAGGTGTCATTCTGTTTGGCGGCCTACTCACCGGTTCTGCTCCAAGTACCAAATCTATCTGAAACTCAATAGCTCGTTTCGGCAGCAATCCAACCACAGGTTCAAACACATCCAGGAATTCTCTAACTACGAAAGCGCGATTCAACTCACCTTCTAATTCCATAAAACCCAACAAAGGTCCACCTCACAAATGGGGTTTTCCATGGTGTAAACTATCTGATCTATATAATCCAAGTGTCTACGTGATATTTTCCTATCTAGGAAAAATATCTTAGAACCGTATTTACTAAACCAATCCATTCCCAATATAATTCTGAACCCTACAAAGTCAAATATGTGCAAACTGCAGACAAAGGTGTAACCTAGCAAGTCAAACTCTACATGGCAACACTTCATCCCAAGCGTCGCATACCCTCCTATCGGATTTGCAACTCTTAAGGAAGTACCTAAATTTGTGGGTTCTTGGTTAACTTTATCTACCAAACATCTAGATATGAAAGAATGAGATGCACCAGTATCAAATAAAACACTAAAAGATATATCATGGATCTGAAGCGTACCTCCTAACACAACCATTCCCTTCTACTACACTGTCGGCTTTGACGTAGCAGGCTCCAATGCAAACACCTGGCGTTTATCCCCTTTTGTTGGTTCTTTGTACTGGTTCTTGTAGTGCCCAATTTGACCAGAGTTAAAACACCTAATCCATTTCTTCTCAGCATCCTTCTTTTCCTTGCCTGTCTGGCACTCATTAGCATAATGGCCCTTCTTATCACACTTATAGGAGACCATTGTAGACTTTCCTTTCTTCACTACTCCTCCTTTCTGACCATTCTTTTTATGGAAAAACTTCCTCTTTTGGCCTTTCCAACCTGGATCACCTTCTTCTTCTTCAAAGAAGCTAACATCTCCTCATGTCTCAACGCCATTTCAACAACTACATCACAGGGATCTCTGATGTGCGATAAAGTAGACCTATCCAACTCTAGCTTCAAACCACTAATAAATTTTTCATTACTTTTCAAACACTATATCAACAGTGGTATACCCATACTGGGCTAACTCTTCGAATCTACTAGCATATTCTAGAACTGACATATTTCCTTGTTCCAGCTCAGCAAATTTCCTAAATAAGGCTGACTGTGCCATTACGGACATGAACCTTTCTTGAAACCTCCTTCTAAACTCTGCCCACGTCATAGTCTCTTCTTTACACTAGCGGTTACAGTGTTCCACCAAAACAGAGCAGCTCCTTGAAGCTATCTTGAAGCAAGTCTCCTTTTGTGCTCGTTATTGAACCCTAGGTCAGCAAAAACCCTCTCACGGTGTAACATCAGTTTTCTACCTCAATAGCATCCTTGGTCCTAATAAACGGCTTTCCTCCGAGCCTGGTATAGTCTTTGCTCAAGTTTGCATACTGATTGACTACTAGGGCCTCCCGAACTCCTCCTGCAGCATTTCCTCCCACAACTCCAACTGCGATCCCAACTTGCATCATGTTTACGAAAAACTGGCACATGATTACCAAGTCTACTTGGGGAACCCCAGCACCAATATTCTAAACCTGAGCCTGACCTCTTCTAGCATTTAGTCGAGCATTTCCATTTGTAGTGGTGCTGTCTCCTCCTCGATTGACTCTACCTCTTCTTTCGTCCATATCTGCATTCAAGCCCCATGAGATGCAAATGAATAGCCTAACAAAGATAAGAGTCTAGAGATATAACGTATACTTATATATATATATATATATATAGCAAATACAAGTATATTACTATAGTGTTATCCCATACCCCGATCCTATCTCTATTTCTTAAGGCTTTTGTTTTCAAAAATCACTTTTAATTAAAGTATATCATAAAATTATGCGCTTATATCAGGTTGTAACATCCCCTATCTGGAGACCTAAAGCTAAGCGCTATAGATGCTGCAGTCATCTATAGTACTAACTTCCGGCGACTAAATACTGCTGTGTTAATGGTATCTATAATATCAAAGGCACTTAAATATGAAACAAATCACATATTTGAAAACAGAATTTTCCTCTACAATTCACATGTTCCATATAAATATTACATATTCCCAATGCATTTCCCAAGCAATGATAAAATATACTTATTACAAAATACGCCAAGAGCGGCATAAGAGGATTCCTCGTCGGATGATCAAAGTCATATGGTCATTATGAGAAATGCATATTATGGATCTTTAGGCTTGAATAACACTAGAGGAGGGATGAATAGTGTTTTATGGATTTTTCAAATCTTTTTGAAACTTATGTAATTTAATCACCAACAAATGCAATTTACAAACACAGATATAACACAGAATAAGACACATATGCAAATACTAAATAAAAGCAGCAAAGGAAAGAACATACCAAGATCTTATACTGGTTCGGAGTTACCCTACATCTAGTCTCGCACAATCATACAGATTCTTTTCAAAATAATCTCCTAGATTACACCCTCGGTTTCAAGGCTACGAGGTACACACTCCTGTATTCGAGTCCAGGGAAACTCTCTTGATTTAACCAGGCTACAAGATCACCTAATTGATTTCCGGGGATACAATCACAACTAATTGATTTCAAGGCTCAACCGAACCTTCTACTCAATAGTTTGATTTACAAAAGATTCTATAACTCTGAATAACACTGAGATCTTATGGAGAGAGTGGTAGAAAATCAAACAAGAGATAATCAAGTTTGATTCACTTGGTATTTCGGAAAAGTATAGTTTGGGATTCTTTAGACTAAGTGTGGAAGATGAAGAGGAGAGAAAACAAGTGAAATCTGATGAAAAATTCGTTTAGAACTACTGGTATTTATAGAAGATCAACAGCCATATCTATTCGTGAAAGGATATGATGAATAGACACTTCTTTTGAAAATTTGACTTTTGAATTTAACGGGTACCATGTCGACATAGGGGGCTGAGTGATGTCGACATGCTCAAGGCAAAAATTGATGTTTTGATTTTCTTATTAAAATTGATTTCTATAATTTTTTGAAACAATTTCTAAACTTTGTAAATATATTTGAATATAGTTAAAAATACAAAAGTAATTTTTAATATATATAATCTTAATCTATAAAGTGATTTAAAATCTGAGTATATAAATATTTAAAAGCTAAATATTTAAAACAAGAGATGGTTTAAAAAACAAGGACAATTTTGAAATCAAAATATTTAAAAATGATAAAGATAATTTTGAGGATAAAATATTTCAATCAAGAGAGATGTCTTTTTGAAAAGAAGATTTTGAAAACATTTAAAAATAAGAGATTTATTTTTGAAAAACATTTTAACAAAATTAGTGGATATCAAAATAGGACCACTATATGTTCCGCTAGATATTGTCGTGGGTTCCATCCTACTAGGGTTCCATTCCTTTAATAGGCTCGAAGTGGATTCCATTCCACGAATAAATTTCGAATAAAGATGTAAGCACTTTCAAGAAGTTTTAACATAATTCTAGACTCAATACTTATCTTGTACTTTGAAATCTTAAACTCTTGATATCTTCATTCTCATGAGTTATCAATCTTGATATCTTCAGTCTTGAATCTCTATACTGTACAGTCTTCATTCTTGGTACCTGCATGTTTATATCCTGCATATACATACATACATATACATATATATATATATATATATATATCTAAACCATAATGTTAGTATTTACATTTTATAACAAGTCCTAAGGTTGTTGTCATCAAAACCATCATCTCAAGCATTAACAATCTCCCCATTTTTGATGATGACAACCGATGTTTATAAAATGTACTTCTCCTTCACAATAACTCCCCTTAAAACTAATAAATCCCCCTTAATCTAAGCCTAACTGCTCTAACTACTCTGTTTTATATTTCTTCCCCTTTTCCATTAACAAAAACTAATTCTAAACAATATAGCTCCCCCTTAATCTAATACTATCCAACCTATATACTAATAAGGAAGTATAATAAGTGAAACAAATATTTTATTATATATGATGTAATATTCACATGTATATATGGAAAATAAACACACAAATATATTTAAGTACATAAATTATAGGATAACACTATTAACGAGAGTTTTTGACAATTTGAGATTTGTGAATCGAATAATTTGGATAATAAAAACAAAAGTTTCCACATTGTTCAACCAAATTCCCATCTTAGTCAAAACAAACTTCGCCTACGCAGACCACGTTGTTGTTTTCTTTTATAGGTGCTTCTTCCTCCTCTTCTTCTTCTTCCTCTTCGTGGTGCTCTAAGGGGTTATGCACTGGAATGTTGGGAGAATCTTCTTCAATCACAATAGGATTTGCATGATTATCCATTAGGAATTTTTGCACATTCCGAAGAATTTTGCCTTGCTTTTCTTGTTCTTTTGCCATCCTTATTTTCACAACTTGAAGTTCAGTCAATATTTGCATGGAATCCTTCATAGACTCTTCAATCATTATCACACGTGCCAGTGTAGTGTGTTGGAATGGGCCAGAATGAGGAGAAGGGAAAGAAATGATGTCATTTTGGTTTAATTTAATAGAGAAGGCCATTAGTTTTAATTTTCATAAGTTTAATACAGAGAAAGAGAAGTGAGAAGACAGAAAAATTCGAAATACATAGGTTTATATAACTACCAACCTATTTTTAGAGGCAAAATCAAAATTTTAAATTCTGCCGTTGTACGTCGACATGGGTGGTAGGGGTATGTCGACATTCCTATGAAAAATTTGGTTTTCTTGTATATTTCTATTTATTAAAAATATATGTTACTGTATCTATATTCTATATCTCAGTTATTGAACAAATGCCTAGTTCTCTTCTTAACTTATTAAATATAGTTAAGGGTTTGGTTAAAATATCAGCAATTTAATTCTGGGAGTTGATAAATTCAAGGGAAATAATCTCCTCACTTATATTATCTCAGAGAAAGTCATGTCTGATATCAATATGTTTAGTCCCAGCATGATGAGTAGGATTTTTAGACAAATTTATTACACAAGTACTATCACAATAAATTGGTGATTTTGAAATTGTTAATCCAAAATCATTTAGGGTTTGTTGCATATAAATAGCTTGAGAGCAAGCCAAAGCAGCAGAGATATATTCTGCTTCAGTTGTTGATAAAGAAATAGTTTTTTGCTTTTTACTAAACCATGAAACTAGAGAATACCCCCAAAAGTGACAAGTTCCACTTGTACTTTTTTGGTCAGATTTACAACCAGCATAGCCCACAACACAATAAGAGATAAAATCAAATGAATCATTTTTAGGGTAAAATAAACCATAGTCAAAAGTATGTTTAACATATCTTATGATACATTTAACAGCTTTTAAGTGAGTCTCTTTGAGTTGAGATTGGTATCTTTCACAGAGACAACACTACGCATGATACTGGTCTACTCGCAGTGATATAGAGTAGTGATCCAATCATTCCCCTATATAGTTTTTGATTTACATCTTTTAAAAGATCTATATTTAAATCTTCATTAGTTGCCATGGGAGTGGGTTTTCCATTCGCAGAAGTCATGCCAAATTTACTAACTAGATCCCTAGCATTTTTTTTTACTATTAAAAATACTATTATCTAATTGTTTTATTTGTAAACCTAAGAAGAAAGTAAGTTCACCCATATGACTCATCTCAAACTCTTTTGTCATTATTTCAAAAAATTCTTTATTCATTTCATGATTAGTTGAACCAAAAATAATATCATCTACATAAAATTGTACTAGTTGGATATCATTTTTATTTCTTTTAATGAAAAGAGTATTATCATCTTTACCAATTTCAAATTTTGATTGTAATAAAAAAGATCTTAATTTGTCATACTATGCTCTAGGAGCTTGTTTCAGACCATATAGAGCTTTCTTAAGTTTGAAAACATGGTTTGGAAATTTTTCATCTTCAAAGAGTGGAGGGTGTTCTACATAAACTTCCTCTTTAACAAATCCATTTCGAAAATCACTTTTAACATCCATTTGAAATAATTTGAAATAATTATAATTTGCGAAAGCAAATAGAATTCTAATGACTTCTAATCTTTCTACGGGTGCAAATGTTCCATCAAAATCTATTCCTTCTTCTTGACAATAACCTTGTGCGACTAATCGAGCTTTATTTCTAACGACCTTACCTAGTTCATTCATTTTATTTTTATAGACCCATTTAGTTCCTATTATAGTTTTATCCTCGGGCCTAGGAACAAGTTCCCAAACATCATTTCTGGTGAATTAATTCAATTCTTCTTGCATAGCCATAATCCATGAATCATCAAGCGATGCTTCCTTTAGATTTTTAGGTTCAATAGATGATATAAAAGCTATATTAATCATGTTATATAGTTGATTTCTAATTCTAATAACAGATTCAATATCTCCTAGTATATTTTTTATAGGATGATCTTTTAAAAGCTTAACCTTTTTATTTGGATGAGTAAGTTCATTATTTTATTTCAATTGATTCATTATTTAGGGTAGTAAAATCTGTTTCATCCTTAATTTGTTCAACATCTTTGAAATTTTCATCAAACGAAACATGCATTGTTTCTTCAATGGTATTAGTTCTTAAATTGAAAACTCTGTATGCTCTACTTCTATTAGAATATACGATAAAGATTCCTTTGTTAGATTTAGGATCAAATTTATCCAAATTGTCTTTTGTATTTGGAATAAAATATTTACTTCCAAAGATTGTAAAATAAGATACCTTTGGTTTCTTTTTGTAAAGAAGTTTATAAGGTGTTTTATCAATTAACGGTCTAATTAATATTCTATTCAAAATATAGCAAGCTGTAGCGACTGCTTCAACCCAAAAATGTTTTGGTAAATTACTATCTGAAAGCATTATTCTAGCACACTCTTGAATCGTCCTATTTTTACGTTCTACTACTCCATTTTGTTGTGGAGTTCTCGAAAAAGAGAAATTATGGGTTATTCCCTTTTTATTGCAGAATCTCTCAAAATTTTCATTTTCAAATTCCCCACAGAGATCACTATGAATAATTATAATTTTTAAAGAAAGTTGGTTTTGAAGTCTTTTTGAAAAAAATTAAATGAATCAAAAGTATCACTTTTATGTTTCATAAAAATTGTCCATGTAAAGCTAGAATAATTATCTATAATTACAAAGGCATATTTACTGTGATTTACTGATTGAATTTGAGATGGACCAAACAAATCTAGATGAAGTAACTCAAGAGGTTTTGAAGTTAAAATCAAATCTTTTAATTTGAAAGGACTCTTCCTAAGTTTTCCTAATTGACAAGCATCACATATATTATCTATTTTAAAATTCATTCTAGGGAGACCTCTTACTAGATCAAGTTTAGAAAGTCTAGATAAGAGTTTAAAATTCAAATGCCCAAATCTTTTATGCCAAATCCAGGGGTCACTTGTTTTCGCCAAAAGACATAGATTATCATTTGAAAATTTCATACTAAGAATATAAATATTTTTTCTTCCTAATTCCTTCAAATATAATGTTTGAATTATTATCTTCGATGTGACACTTATCTTTTTCAAATTTAATTTTGTATCCTTTATTGCAAAGTTGAATTATGCTAAGCAGATTGTTTTTCAGATTCTTAATTAATAAAACATTAGAAATAATATGAGTTTTTGAGTTACCGACATTGCCGATGCCAATCACATATCCTTTTGACTTGTCTCCAAAATTAACCAATCCTCCATCTTTATAGATAATATCATTCAGCATATCTGGATTACCAGTCATGTGTCTTGAACGTCCACTATCAATTACCCACTTATTCTTCTTGATTTGCACAATTTGTCCATTAAGTATTGATTCTTCAATGGCCATATAACATTTTTCTTTCTGCACAGAATATAAATTCGATAGATAACTTGATTTTCTATAATAACTATATGCAGACTTATGAGACAATGTTGAATTGAACAGTTTTAAACTAGTGTTAACAAAATCCCTAAAAATAGCCATTTTAAACACTTTTTCAAAATTCAGATCATCAAAAATTTGAAAACCAATGCTCTGATACCAAATGTGAGAAATGCGGATTACAGATCTTAAAGCTTGAATAACACTAGAGGGGGAGGTGAATAGTGTTTTATGGATTTTCTAAATCTTTTTGAAACTTTTGTAACTTAATCGCTAACAAATTCAATTCATAAACACAGATATAATCACAGAATCAGACATAGATACAAATACTAAATAAAAGCGATAAAGGAAAGAACACACCAGGATATTATACTGGTTAGGAGTTACCCTACATCCAATCCCACACAATCATACGGATTTCCTTTCAAAATAATCTCCCAGATTACACCCTCTGTTTCAAGACTACGAGGTACACCCTCCTATATTCAAGTCCAGGAAAACTCTCTTTATTTTACCAGGCTACAAGATCACCGAATTGATTTCCAGGGATACAGTCACACCCAATTGATTTCAAGTCTCAACCGCACGTTTTACTCAACAGTCTAATTTACAAAAGATTTTATAACTCTGAATAGCACTAAGATCTTATGGAGAGAGTGGCAGAGAATCAAACAAGAGATAATCAAGTTTGATTCACTTGGTATTTCGGTAGAGTATAGTTTGGGATTCTTTAGAATAAATGTGGAAGATTAAGAGGAGAGAAAACAAGTGAAATTTGATGAAAAATAACTATTGGTATTTATAGGAGATCAACAGCCATATCTATTCATGAAAGGATATGACGAATGGACACTTCTTTGAAAATTTGGGTTTTGAATTTAACGGGCACCATGTCGACATAGGGGGTTGAGTGATGTCGACATGCTCAAGGAAAAAAATGATGTTTTGATTTTCTTATTAAAATTGGTTTCTATAATTTGTCCAAACAATTTCTAAACTTGGTAAATATATTTGAATATAGTTTAAACATATAAAAGTAATTTTTAATATAAATAATCTTAATCTATAAAGTGATTTAAAATCTGAGTATATAATATTTAAAAGCTAAATATTTAAAACAAGAGATGGTTTAAAAAACAAGGACAATTTTGAAATGAAAATATTTAAAAATGATAAAGATAATTTTGAGGTTAAAATATTTCAATCAAGAGAGATGTCTTTTTGAAAAAAGGTTTTGAAAACATTTAAAAACAAGAGATATATTTTTGAAAAACATTTTTATAAAATTAGTGGATATCAAAATAGGACCACCATATGTTCCACTAGATATTGTCGTGGGTTTCATCCCACTAGGGTTCCATCCCTTTAGCAAGCTCAAAGTGGATTCCATTCCACAAATAAATTTTGAATAAAGATGTAAGTGCTTTCGAGAAGTTTTAACATAATTCAAGACTCGATACTTATCTTGTATTTTGAAATCTTGAACTCTTGATATTTTGATACTCATGAGTCTTCAATCTTGATATCTTCAGTCTTGGATCTCTATACTGTACGGTCTTCATTCTTGGTACCTGCATATGTATATCCTGCATATACATATATATCTTACCATAATGTTAGTATTTATATTTTATAACAAGTCCTAAGGTTGTCATCAAAACCATCATCTCTAGGACTAAAAGTCATTAATTGACTTAATACATACACACTGGAAATAAACATAAAATGAAGAACTGCAACTCTTAAATAGCTACCCGGTAGCCTCCTGCTTTCTTTTGGTAGCTTTATTCATCATCCTACTAAAACCTGAAAGAACCTTAACCCTCGGCCTACTCAAATTAATTTTGAGCACTCGAGAGTTTAAGGGAAAAAAACATAAACTTCGAGTCAGACATAAAGTCTGTTGTGAATAATACTATACATCTCGGTTAATTGATATTAAGTGAGATCACATCGCTTAGCGGAATAGATTTTCCCTCACTAATATCCTTTTTAATGCATATCTTTTGCAAACCTTTATCCTGCAACCAAAACTGGTTGATAGTGTAAAAGCATCGTTAATATAAACATATATATTAGATAACAGATGGACTATTTGCCTGAACAATATTGTTCTGTTTGGCTTACTATTAACCTTTTGCTGACTCGGACCAACCAGTCGGAAACAAAATAATCTAACATCTGTTAGACGTTCTTTTTCTAGACTATCTATACTTAACTATCTGTTAAATACTTTTCTTGGACGGTCTGTCCCTAACTTAACATCACCCAAGGTCACCTGATCTTAATGGTTTTATGGGCTCACCAATAACCTATCTGTATACAATCATATGTTTTCTTTTATGTGTAATCATATTTTTAGTCTCACATATGACAAAGCCCTACACACTGGAATTTTGGACTAAATTATCTGGGGCTAATAGCTAATGTATAGGGCGCGAACCTATACCAGTCCCATCTGGTATACTAATATCTGAGTCATTTTCACTTCGGGATATCCTCCTATGATTTTCCTTGAAAACCTTTTCATATGAAATTGATTTAAAATCTTTTAAACCGAACTTAAACACGGAAACAATTATACTTTATGCTTTATTCAAAATCACCTTGCCATCTTGTACACATACTTTACTCAAATCTCTGTTGATGAAAACATTTAAACCTTTGAAAGTACTCCTTTCGAAACCATTGAAAGTACCCCTTTCGAAACCATTGAAAGAATCTCCTTCAAAACCAAGTAAACCCTTCATTTATCTAGGCCAAAACCTTCCTTTCGAAACCTTTGAAAACCTTTCTTTCGAAAGCATTAAATCCTTAGACATCATATCTAAAAACACTTCAAAACATTGCCTTTAGAAAACCTTGGAAAACCTTCAATTTCGACCCTTTCGAAGCCGTCAGAAACTAGCACCTTTCGACTCCTTCGAAACCCTTTGGGGAACCACCCCTTCGAAACCAATTCCAAAACCTTTCGAAAGCATTAAACCTTTAGAAACTCAAAGATTTCGAAAGCACTTGGGTTCAATTTAAAATATGTGGAAAAACACCTTTCGAAACCATTCTCATTCGAAACCATTAGGTTATACTTCAATCGGAACAAAATGGTCAGTTAAAAACATTTAAGTTGAAAGCCTTCCTTTCGAAACCTATTCCTAAGTAAAGAAGTGATGGTGTCGAAACAATCCTTCCAAAAGAATTAGAGAAGTAATTGATTTTAAAGGCAATTATACCTATAGAAACTATTAGCTTCGAAAGGTAAAAATGCGGCAGCTAGGGATTTCGACCCCTTCGAGAGCTTTACTTAAAACAAAAGAATGCAACAAAGTCAAAACCATTCTTTTAAAATATTTACCTTGTCGAATGCAACTGAGTCGAAACCTATCTCTTTCGAAAGAAAAGCATGCACTACCTTAGTTTTAAAACAAACATACTCCAACCCCTTCGGGACCTAAGGTTTCGATCAAGTACCCCTTTACCTTTGTCCAGAATGCTACATACTAAGTAGCTTGACACCATGCGCTTCGGTTTCAAAACCATTAGTGGTGGAACATGCAAAAATCAGATTATCTTTGTTTTTAACTTGAAAGAGTAAACTTTTTAACTAAACTGCTTTTATTTGTCAAATTTTCATTGGTTGCTAAATACTTTTCAGAAAAGTGCTGCCAATAATTTTAGAAATAACAATAATTTTATTTTTTAAAATGCACCTTCTCCTTAATTAAATATATAAACATTTAAGTCCCATACCTTAAATAATTTTATATATTCATCAAAACACTTAGAAAAATCTGGAAAAATCCAAGAAAATCTATTTTAATATATTTTCTAACATACAAAATTTCTCACCCAAATAACTATTTATTTTTCCTTAAATAGTTTATAACCCAATAAATAATTTTCTTCACTAGGAAATCAATTATGAAAATTGAAACCCATTTCTAAAATAACATTTATGTTCTATATCAAAAATCGCAAGGGATTTGGACGTCATTGAATATGGTTTTCACATCAAACATATCGTAAGAACCAATATAAATATGCATAAATCATCAACAAAGCATATACACACTTTACTCCTCTAAAACATGGCTAAATCATGCAAGATAAGTTCAGGTTTTTGATAAAATGAAATGAACATGAGTTTGGTTTCCTAAGGGTTTAGGGTATAAGTTCCATCATATTCCTATTTCACCCCTTACTTATTTCCTAACGCTTATGTCCATTTTATTTCTTTAGTTCCTTTTACATATAGGCATTGCTACCCTTGGTTAAATCAAATCCCAATCTATTAATCAACATATAATTTTATTTTATTTAGCTAATTAAATATTCTAAATAATGTCATTAAAAAATATGGGGTGTTACATAAGTCCTTAGGATTTAAATGCCTTATAATTGGATAATGATTTCTGAATAATCGATTATCATCACTGCCTCGATTTAGTTAGGCTTACTTATAATGGGATATCGATTCTGGACGATATATGAGTAACGTTCCAATCGATAGCAATGCACTCTTACGATTAACAATGCATGGTTACATGATAAATAATTAACCTAAGATAGATAAATCTAGGACGAACATGGAATGACATTGAAATATGATAACTTAACCCTAGGCAGACAGGGATGGCTCTGATAATGATATGTGATAACTTAACCCCAAACGAACATGGAATAACTTAGATAGTGACATATGTGATATGGTAACTTCGGATGAACATATGATGATTATGATTTATATTGACGCTTAAGCAAGGACTAGAGTCCTTAGCTATAATGGTCTAAAATGACCTTCGGTTTGTAGAGAATCTAAGAGGAATTAGATGGTTCACCCTAACTTGGATCGATGGATAATCAAAGAGTTCAACTATCAATCACTCATGATACTTGTTTTTAGGCAAAGCACACCTTACGTTTATAAGGCATACATTGGGATGGAAGTATCATGGACAAAATTTACATGATTTTAGAACATACTCAAATGGATGAATCAGACTTTAAAGTGATAAAAGAATGAGTTAAAGAGCTTAGAAGATGTTGAGATTGAAAATATCAAAAATTTGGGTCAAGTTTCAGAAATGTAAATCAGGTGTGTACCAACATGATTCATGTTGGTACCAAGAGGATTTTCACTGACATGATTCATGCCGACTGATTTGAACCATCTTGAATGATGATATGAAGAAGGTCATGAAGTTTAACAAACTTTCGAATAACGAAATCTTGTCAGTACCGACATGATTTTAAGACTTGGAATAGCAAGATATGGATGAATGGAGCTTAAATATAGGTCTTGCCGACCTCATTAAGATCGGGTGCAACTTGATTTTCCTCCTTATATTTGTGTGGCGTGACCTATTCTACGTATTAGATTACCGAATCTTGAAGACTTGGATGAATTGAGCTTTGGATAGTGAGACTGGTGCATGGAATCGCCTATAAATAGCAAGCTACCTACAAATTAGAGAGGACATTTCCTTTTGCACTTCTTTTTCGATCTTCGTCTTCCCTAAACCCTTATAAATCCGAGATCTACTAGATTGCGGTCGGGTTTAAGTGATAATCTTTATATTTGGGAGACAAAACATAAGATATTAAAATTAAAGTGGACGTACATCGGAGAATTTATCGAACCACTATAAAAATCATGTTCATGTGTTTTTTTTTTGATTGATCTGGATTATCGATGCTTTCATATGTTACTAGGTATTCTGTCAACTTTTGGTACAACATGAGGTAACTGTATAACATCGTCAGTTCGAGATCTCCTATTTGATCTTAGTCGTAATTAACCAACGGAAACTCTTGGGTGAGTCATTTCATAGTTATCCAATAATTATTATTAGTATATATAACCTCTTGGTTCCCCTAGTAGCGATGGGTAATACACTGTCCAATATTTGAAGAGCGTTATGTAGTCTAGTCTCAATGGATGAGTTGATATCTTTTCTTGAAACATCTTGACTAGGAATATTAGGAACAATTTGTTCTTTTTCAATGTGATAAAATTCTCATTATTACAACCATTTGTAATTGTTATCGCATAACATACTATTTAAGGGTTTTCTATTTATACTATTGACGTCCAAAATGGATCAACACCCAAACATCTGTAGAAATATTAAGATCTAGTAGTAAATATATGAAGAATAGTAAGAACAACGAGATTTTTAAAATGGTTTAGCAATCTTTGGCCTACGTCTACTAAAGATTTTAGAGTCCTAGTACAAGGGATTCACTGATCTAAAGGATAGAATAGCAAATAGTAGCATCCTTGGTGACTTTAATGGAAGGGCGATAGAAGGTGAAGAAGATATTAAGCAAAAAAGTCCTCCTCCAATTGTTTTAGGGTTTGCATTTATAAGGAAACTATCTAGCATAATCGAAAGTCCACGAAATACTAGGCCCAGATCAAGATCCAAAACTGTAAGATGGAAAGTGGTGCCCCTTAGGCCATAATTTCTATTCGGTACCAACCAAAAGTGGTCGATGCTAACATGAATTTTAGAGGGGGGTCATCCTATTCTTCCCTCCTATGGTCTTCTACCTCCAATCTGTTATGTTTCGAGCACTTTTTCATTTGAGATTAAATTGCTTCTCAGAGGTCCTGATACCGTTTGTACTTGTTGGTTTTCCTATAGAAATTCCTTCTGTTTATCCATTCCTTGAAGAAAGCACTCCATAAACGATTGCCTAGGCCATAGCACCACATACATGGGCTTTGGGGACGTATAAAGGGTATAAAAGGAGGTAGGTACCAGTACCAAGTAGAAAGTACTCGACACCAAGTTGTTTCCTTAGCTTTAGTAAAACCCAAAATTCATGAATCTATTCCTATTGCTTTTTAAACTTGTTCCTAAGCTCGTGAATCGTTCTGTCTTCATCCTAACGTCCAAATTCCAGTAAATACCTAGTTGGTCAAAAAAATGAATAACACTTGTTCCTCAAAGTATGCTTCCATTAAAAACAAAGCATGCTCTAGAACAACACAAGCATTCTATTATCATTTACATTCATTGGTTATCCAAGATTTGCTACAAACTATTGTATTCACTTTGTGGTAATCCGTTCAACTACTTTAAGTAATAGAAATTCCATTTCCCATGCGAAAGACCATATCTACGCTCTGGGATCGTTCCATGCCTTAGTTGGGTATGCTATTCTTTTCTCTACTTTTTCCTCGATTATTTTCTTGAAAATTCTACTCGATAACGAGTAGTTCTTCTCAGTGCCTAGTGCTTCGATTTAATCCTAGTGCTATATATTCAGCATTTAGGGAAAAATCCCTCGCTTTTTTATTCCTACTAGTGCCTAATTACCTTCTCCCGAGTTCCTTGTCTACATCGATCATTCACAAGCTTTGCTCTACCACGTGAAACTGATTTCCATTGTCACTTCCTCATCACCGTTGACCTCCCATGGACGCCGCCACCTCCCGATCTTCGCCCCAATCTATTTTAGATCCCTCAACAAGCTTGTCACCAAACCCTCTGTCTCAACTTGACCCCGTGTTCATTGAACTATCATCTGACTTTCCATATCATCAAGGTGGGCTGGTCGATGATCAGATATAAGTCATGGTGTGGTGGTCAGCGATGGTGAGGGTGTTTTGGTTGGGTTTCGATAAGGGTTGTTCGAAGTTAGGGCTAGATGTTCTACTCTGGTCTGACCAAGGATAACCCTGAAATCAATCTAAGGTGTACTTAGACTATTACAAAGAATGCTTGGCCCTTTTGACTTCTATCCCTTAAATTCTAGAATGTTCTAACCTACTTCTATCAATACTCAGATGATCGCTTACCGTTGTTCCAAAACTGATAGGAAGATTTTATTCCAAAAGCGACCATATTGGACAGATTTCGAAATTCAAACGATTTCATCACCTGGAATTTTTAGTACCTGAATATTCTTATTGCATAGCACTCTCCATTGTTGCACTTCTAATGTTCCTACAAAATATAAATTTTCGCATCGCTCTGAACGACGATTCCATTATTGATTATCTAATGATAACGGGTAAGATACGTTACACAGTTCTATTGTGCGGCATGGCTTAAGCACGAGCAAGCTATTTACACAGGGTGGTCCATTCTTCACGTACGAGACACGGGACTCACAATGCATAAAATAACACTTTCACTTGCACCAATCAACCTCTAGAATCCGATTGGTCAACACATTCGACATCCATTAGACTTTGGGCATCGATCACATTGGTTTAAAACCAAAACAGAATTCCAGAATGAAACATACATAACCATGTTGAATACTAATTTTTCCTATCTAGAATGACTTGTCAATCGTCTCACTTTAATATCGATGTTGGGTATCTTCCCCTTCTAGAGCCGATCCACTACTGCTCAGGCTGCAACATCCTTGCCTTTTGGAATTAGGCGTTCTATTACCGGTTAACTACAAGGAATGATCGTTACCAAAGATCCAAACCAGGAATAGCCCCCTTCATTGCATGGGTATCTCATTGTAAAAATTTTTGACGACCTACCGATACAAACACCGACAACCCATAATCCCAAGACACTTCAGACTATTTTCTGATAACATGGAATCCAGAAGGCGATATCCTACTCCTACTCAGGGTCAAAGTTCTCCACAGTCCTTCGGTGGGCTCCACAGCCTACAATAAATACATGTGCTTGGGCAGTGATGTATTTCCCTTAAATTTGATCCTTTGTATGAACCATTAAGAGCTTGGGCTGGCTCCGTTCTAGGTTTACCCTAACGTATATGAACTTCTTAGCTCTCTATCTGTGCCATTCATTAACCAATCCCAACAACCTCTAACTTTCAAAGAGCCGACCATTCTCTTAAGTTTCAAGCTCCAACAAGACTCATGATTATCGAAGCCTAGTGTAGGTGCAAAGTTATAGAAGCACTCTAAGCGGTCGTATTTCAAAAATGAGTATTTCTTCGTCTAATGCCCCAACGGCTTTAATGAGCTTTAGATTTATGGTAGTAAAATCATTTTCTTCTTTGCTCTCCTTAACTTTGATTCCTTTTGTCCTTGTGTATAATAAATTATCTTCTATTATGCAGATTTTCCCACTTGAGGTACACATGATGAGCAAGTCGACACCTTAAGAGCTCTAAAGGAGATTAGTTTTTAGCACCGCACTACTGCACATCTCCTAACAAACGAGAATCTGTATCAGTGCGGATTATTATCTCCTGCCACTCTACCATTCCCGCGATTTCTCCATCAAGTAGTTCGAGAATGTCGACCCGATCTTTTGCTCTCATTCGCAGCTCTGGCATTAATATTCAAGGGTAAGTTGAAGTTCCGTCGGGCACCACAAATGTCGATGTGCCCATAGAAAGGGCAGTAGAAGAATCAGCCACTGGCAAAATTTGGAGAGATAGGGATGAATGAGCTAGAATGCTGATGATTCCAGAGTAATGCGAAGAGGAATGAAGGAGGGAAGGAAAGGAAGAGATAAGGGTGGAAGAAGCAGAAGAAGGATAATGTGGAAAAGTCTAGCAAAGTTACAAGGGAAGCGACAATGGCTACGATATTAGTCCGGAGGGAGATAAGTCATTTGATGAAACATCTCCCAAAGCCATTGGGCATCTTGCTTCCACGTGTTCGAAACACATGATAATCAAGTCTCCAAAGAAAGACATGGAGATAAGAACGTCACTACCAATGGCGATGACTCCTTCAGCCTACTCTTTTGATGATAGCTTTGGCTCTTTAGGAGACTACGATATTAAATTGATAGTCTTCTTAAAGACGGTTCTCCAGGCTTCAGCTTCCCATTTGGTGATATCAAGGAGGCAAGATTCTATCTTTAATTCTGTGCGAATACGGTCTGTAAAGTATTTAGAGAGGCAATGGCATGCTACACACTTCACTAGGATCACACGCACAGATCCTTGCGTTCATTTGAATCCTATAATTCCAAAGCTTATATGTCATTTCTTCTCATTGCAGGTATTATGGCAAGAGATAGTTATAGCAAGCTCCAATATGGAATTAAAGGATCGAGAAGGTGGACTCCCGATCCATGTCTACTCCGTTCCAACTATTGTGGTCGCCATGAGGCCAAGGAGAAGAGATTTCAAAGGAAGGAACGAGAGGAGGAAGATGACTACCACACAAAAACAAGTGGAATGAAGAAGTATGCTGAAGAAAGGCAATTTAGCAATCCAACCAAGTGGCATCGAAACTCTCATGATCGCGGTGACTTCCCTTCCAGCATTCCTCAACCCTGTAAAGAATCCTAAATTCCTGCTTATTAAAAAACTCCACTACTCACTTGTTAACTACGACCATTCCTCCTCATTCTAAGGGAATATCTATTTCCCTAACTCTTACTCCAGGTGCACTACCCTGTTTACAGACTACTTTTCATGACCTTTTCTTATAGGGTGCCATGTTTGACCATGGCATCAAAGATATTCCAAAGGGCGAAGCAGACCGAGATATCCAGCAGATTCAAATGCATATTGACTAGGGCTATGAGTGGAAAAGACTTCGCTATGCCCTCTTCAAGGTCAATTGTATTAGCCACATGAACATCTAATCCTTTGAATCTGAGAAAAGGACTTACGATAGCCTCATTGTATGGTGCAAAGAAGATCTATAGAAGATGAAAGTGGAAAGAGATGCTATTTTGATATCTAAGGCTAATATTTGATAGCTTAATGGTGGAAATGAGGATGGCACAAACCAATTTAGAGCTCGTGCTGAGAAACTTGTTAAAAATTGCATATGAAGATAATTTCTCTCTAAAGACATAGATTGCTATAAGGACCTGGCCCTTACTACAAAAGATGAAACCATTCAAGTTAGAGACAAAACCATTGAAGGGAGGGTAGTAGAGATTAGAAAGCTTTGCACGGAAAAGGATAAGCTTAAGGAGAGCTTTCCATCGGTGAAGAACAAAAAACTGGACATGGAGGTCAGTTATTACTTTATCATACAATAACTAAAAGACCTCAAGAAGGAAAAGGGCAAGGAAAGGGAAGAACCGAATGATACACTCCAGCAATTCTTTTCCAACATTATTCAGTTCAAAAATCTAAAATGGCTGGGGGGTACATATGTCTTAACCCCTGCCGATGCCAAGGAAGAGGTGCTTCGTGGTTTGGAAGCAACCGGTGAAGACCCCGCTAAGGAGAAACTAATGGCCAAGTACTTCAACGTCGTAGATATAGCGAAACTCGAGGAGGGAAAGGTCATGCTTGTCACAAAAGATGTTGCCACTATTATTGCTGCTGTCGAGGCTTTTGCTGGCCCAAGTACAGTAGGTCCAGTAGAATCATCCACTCCAAAATCCAAGGAGCCTGCGTTGGATATTCCTAAAACTAAGGAGGCTAGCACCAAGGCCACATAGATCATTCAAACATCTATGGTGACTACTTTTGTTAAACCCTGCATTCCTTCCTTTGTTGACCAACCGATCCAGCACTTGCTCGAAGAGGGCAAAATTTTTAAGTCTCCTCCTTCTCCATGAACTTTAGGAAAAGATATATCTTTTATTTCACCAAATTTTGAGAAAATCAAGTTCTCACGCTAGTCTATTTCTAACCTTTACTGTTCTGTTATCCAACTTGTAGGTCATTCACATCTTCCTTCTCTATAGCAAGACACTCAGGGAATGGGTCTTATGACAATCTTTACCGCATCAACTTCTGTCTCTACCACATTAAAATCTACCAGCTCTACTTCTGTAAGCCCAACTACCAAGCTTCCCCAATTAAGCTAAAGCAACTTGGAATTAAATCCTCCGAGACTTCTGCTTAGAAGACTATCGAGCCTTACACTGCCACCAAGGGAGACACTACCCAGTCCGAGGGCAACATCTTCGAAGAAGGGAAATCCAAGGGTGGATAAAGCACAGTAGGCGACCCGACAGCTCCAACCACAAGTGTGGCAAGAATGGTAAGAACAAATAGATAGTTCTTGGGTCTTATGAGCGAGGCAACTCTTTTTGTTATACCTGTTGGCTTTCCTTTTTGTTGTAAACAGGAAAAGTCTATGCCGGAGCGGACCCCGCAATCTTTCATATATAAAAGCTTAAATAAAGAAAAATAATTTCCTTTTGTGGTCTTTACACCATTTAATTTTCTACGCTTATATATACTGTACTTGCCTATATGAAAACGCCTGTGTATACAATATAGCTGCTTGTTCTGCAATTTATTCATATTATATATACACATGTTCCATTGCAATGCTTTTGTTTACTATAACTTTGTGCATATAAATAAAATTCCTACAATCGCTTTTGTTATACTCCAGTATTTGGTCAAGTTTTTAGTTGCAAACGTGTTCTGTTTAGTGCAACGAAGTTATTATTTAACAAACTTACACTCATTCCTGTTTTTTCTAAGTCGAGTTCCTTCGACCGATCACTAAACATAAATAATTCAAGTTCTGTGTTGCTTCCTATTGCTAGAAGCACCGACTGGAATACTTATTCCTTTCCATTTATTCCATTGCGAAGCAAATCCTATTCACGGGACTTGCTATCCTATATGTAAGAATTCGAGAATTTATAGGAGACAAACGTTGTAGGACAAATTATCTGATCGCCATTAGTTAGATCTCGTGTTTTCAGTCCTGACTTTAGACCAGAAGAGTCTAATAATTCCTGCCTTAGTTTTTAATAACTATCCTTGCTTATCCTCGACTAAGCATGTCCCGCTACCACTAGTGAAATAGTGGGAATCAAGTTCACATACCAGTTCTTATCTCTAAGAATAAAAGGTTTAGATACCTATCTTTAGGCATCGGTCTTCGACTACGCCAACCGCCTAGCAGCTGGGAGTGTCTGTCAATAACCTCACCCATCCTCGACCTAGCATACCCTACCAGGCCGTAAGCCTGGTCCTTAGAATTTCGACCACCTACTAGTTTTTGCATTAGACAGGTGACACTTCAACCATCCAATTTCGAATATTCCTTCTTATCATTGCCAAATTCCGGATAATGGCCAATACTTGCAAGCCAGCATCGAATTTTTAAATCAACCCTTGAGTGGTTAGTCCTTGTTATCATTTCCAAATTCCAAGAAATGACAAATACCTAAAGGTTGGGGTCGAATTACCAGATCGACCACTGGTTTTTAACATTGCCAATCTCCCGGCAACGACAAATACCTAAAAGTCAGGGTCAAATTTTCCGATCGATCCATGGTGGTCATTCCTTCTTGATGTTTCCAATCTTATGGCAATGGTAAATACCTAAAGGTCAGAGTCGAATTATTTAACCGACCCCTATGTTTACTCTCCCCGGTATCGATCTTAGGCCAAAGGAAATGGTTCCATAGGGCTGAATTATTCGATCAACCCCTAAAAATTATACTCCTCGACCCCGATCGTGGGCCAGATGAGTAATAACCTTTTTTGGGTTCCGGAATGGTAAGATCGAATTATTTGATCGACCTCGATGATTATCCTTCTCAATCCTTATATTAAACTAAAGGAGTTTGTACCTGATTATACTGCTAATCATGCAACACAACATTTCTTGCTTACAAGAATGCAGTTCCATCAGTTAAGGAAGAAAATCCCTAACTACTGAAATAGAAATAATCTCATCCTATGGTAGGTCTAAAGAATAAAGATAGCCCAACATAACTGACACTTGCAGATTACGGACAACCTTTAAGCTATGCCTGCTATAAGAGTCCAATCTAACGGTCCACCTATCACATTCTATTATAGCCCTGTATAGGGACATCCAATCCACGCCCAGTATCGGCCCAAACCCAGAGAACCCACCACATAGACATCACACTCAAACTCGACCCCAAAAATTATAAACCTCAAATCCCGACATATCATAGACAAATAAGTCAATCCCCCATGGGATTCGACACAACCCAATGGGATTTGACACAACTATAGAGACGGTCACAATATGAGTGTCTAAGTGCAAGTCATCAAAAAGTCTACTAGAGATAAAAGAATGAGAAGCATCAATATCGTATAAAGTGTAAACAGAATAACTAAAAAGAGAGCACACCTTCAATCACCATCTTCTTCCCTTTATCCAGTGCTAGCTGGACATTGGAAATGGGAACAGTCCCTATAACATGTGCTTGAACCACTTAAGTAGAAGCTGGAGAAGTAGGTTTAGGTGGTGTTGGACAATTCCTCTTAATGTGCCCAACCTGATCATAATTGAAGCACTTCGACTTCTACAGCGAACGATCCCTAACACGATGCTTGCCCCTACATCTGAAACACTTCAACTCCTTCTTCTAGATATTCCCTTTAGTGAAGGTCTACATTTCTTCTTTCCTTTCTGAAAATTATCTACTTTAGCCTTTTGGAGCCTCATCCACCTTCTTAGCAATAGAAGTAAGCAATGCCATCTTAACCAGACCCTCATAGGTAGCTCTCATAGGAATATGACTCACTACTAAGCCCAATAGTGGTTGATTCAAAACCTTAGCGAACTTGAGTGTCTTTTTATGTGGGGTATTGATTAACTCTATTCCAAACCTCGCAAGCTCATTAAATTGATTAACATATTCTTTAACTGACAAATCACTCTCCTTCAGATTTATAAACTTCTCTACCATAACTCCTTCCTTAGCCTGTGATAAGAACTTCATCGCAAACCTCTGCCATAACTCTCCCTAAGTCACAATACCAGTACCAGTCTCACCTCAACAACCTCCCACAAACCAAAAGCCTCCCCCTGTCCTATGAGGTAGCAAGTTGCCTCATTACCTCATCTATCAAACCCATAAGTCCAAATATCTATTCATAACTATGGATTCAAGATTTAGCATCAACAAAAGTATCAATGCCTAAGAATGGCTTTTTACCCATGTTGTAAAAGTCCTTGCATAGCTTAGAAATGTCATGAGCAACATGTGGGTGAGAAGATTCCCCACCAACTACCATCTCTATAGGCTCTCTAGGTGGAGGCTCAACCGGTCCTCCAGCCTGTAAGTAAAAGCGAAACCAAATGGCCATGTTCACGCCCAGAATACCAGGGACGTCAATAGAGCTAGATCCTACGGTATCAACCATCTCTATCTATGAATAGTAAAAATCTAATTAATTACTTCCATATATAGCTCAAACAAGATTTAAGGTAATGAATAGCACAAGCAGAAATTATAGTAAGCATTGGCATGAATTTGAGGGACTCTTAAAGATATTTTTTTTTTCAAAAATACCTATATGTATATATAGTTATACTTTGGAAATCCATTTTGAAAACAATTTCAAAAGTCTTTTTTAAAAAAAAATCATAAGTACATATATATCCATATGGGTCAAATATACTTCTATCCCCTGGAATATTAAACCTCGCTCTGATACCACATGTAATAACCTGCATCTCTTGACATGCCAAAAACGTACATCAAAAGACACGGTTCGTCGGTTTAAGGTAAAAGGTAGTATCATAGAGACTATGATATCAATAAAGAAATAATCTATCTAATCCAAATGTTATCACAGTAGAAACGTAGTATCAGATAAAATGATAATCTCATAAATAACAGTAAACAAATCTCAAAAATATCGACAATATCCAATCTTAAAGTACCATATTATCGTAGTCTTAGAAAATCATCAGTACATATCAAATACAGAGTATCATAAGAATAACTCCTCCTAAGAAAATTATAGAAAAAGTAAACGCACTGATAGGAAATACATGATAAAACATAAATAGAGCTAGACTCTAGGCATGATAATTCGATGGCGGCAATGGACCTGTCACTGGCAACTCTGTCCACCTGTGGTGGGGGTAAACATGGAATGAGTTAGACATAAAGTCTAGTGAACGAAAACAAGACTAACAAGAAAATTAAATATAATTGACTCCAAGTCTACTCTAAGTGATATAGAGTGTATATAGTGTCTATGCACCTAAGGTCACATGCTTAAGTCATAAGTCAACAGTCTGACAACATGAAGTATAACAATAGATCGCAAACGATCACCTGATAATTGGAAAACAACTTACTGTCCCACTTTAACTCATACTAGGACTAGAGAGGAAGAACACACATGTAAACTTGCATAGTGACTCATTGAATGCATCCATGCCCAACCACTTGATCCTTGTAGCAAAATACCTCTTAGATACCTTTGGGAGTAAATACGCCTAACTCCTACCAGTACTGGATATAACCTAGCTTTAAGCACCATATATGCCCATACAAGCATAACAAACAAAAGATTGAAAATTCGATCACAACAAACAAGAGACCGATAATCCTGGTGCCATCACGTAAATGCACCTTTAGCCGTCTAAACGACACATAGTACCGAACTTCATGATATGGAAAAAGTGAATTAAATTCGCACCTCAAAATAAATGACATGAATGTCCACTAGTCAAACAATCTAAAGGACAACAAGGTCCATAAATCTAACGGCACTAGGTTGTTAAACAGTCTAATAAGTCCAATAATGGCATACAACAGTCAGTCTTAGGTCGATTGCCTATATGAAAACAACGCAAGGCCCTAAATAGTTTACTTAATCCAAAACAACATACGACCGTCGACCTATGTCAATCTTAGGTCGGTTGCTTACAAGCTAACATCTTCATTTACTTATATTTTATAATTTAGATTTCACTTAATTATATTTTGTAAGGACCCATAAATTTAACCGGTTTTAATAACGTATTAATTGAAATTTTGTGCGATTTTAAACGATAAAATTTTAAAATATAAATTGGATGTTTGGAATGCGTCTAGTTAAACATAGCAACTAGTAAATTTTCGTCCGAAAATATGAAAGTTTATTTCGTGCGTAAATTTACTTCAACTTAATCAGTTAAAAAGCGATGAAAATAAAATGTTTTCAAAACCAAAATATTTTTACATAGAAAAATTCTAAAACATCTACGTTTTTCATGCATTTTCCGCTATTATAAAATTTCGAATTTTTATAATTCAATCGTACCACTGATATCTGTATACCGTTTCGATCATCTCGTCGCGCTGATCTTTACGGTATATTTGTTTGTGTATTTCGGAGTCCGGAAGACGGTGAAATCTATGGAATGAATGCCATACCGGTTTCGTATTTTGAGCCGTTTTACTTTCTTTTGTTCTTTCGGTTGTCCATTAATTTTGAATAGCCACTAGTTTTTTTTTTCCAACCTAATCGTTTATTTTGGTTTTGTCTATTCATTTTCAGTTGCTTATGCTATTTGCTCTTCCGTGCTCTGGTAACATGGATGCATAAATAAATATTATAACATGTGATATGAAGCAACATTTCATTTTCATTTCTTAGCCTTTAGCCTTCTTCCTGCTCTTTTATTTGCATGAAAATCTTAGTATCCTTTCTCCTTCTTTATTTTATTTCTCTTCTCTAACATGCACGTTCCCTGTCATGTTTTCCTCACCGAACATTCATTCCTCCCCTTGTTCTCTTTCTTTTTTTCTCTCGGCCATGATAAAAAATAAATAAATAAAATAAACCACCTCGGCCGCGCGACGCAGTCGCGCGAGACCCCACCCACGTCGCCGTCCACTTTTCCGTAGCCGCCGGTATCACCTCCACCACCTAAATTCTCCAGCTCGCTTCAGCCCAGTTCGCTCCTCCGCGTCGTCCTCTCCTATTCCGTGCAGACATCCATGGCCGCACTTTTTTTTCGTGCTTCAACCCACCACCAGAAATCGAACCCAAGCAACCGCAACCAACACCGTGCTTCCATCCTTCAGGCGTCACCCTTCCTCCACGCATAGTCACCACCGAAGACAGCGTACCCTCGTTCCACCACATCATTTGTCGCCTCGACAACTCGAAGCCACCGATTGCCATCTCTTTCTCTCCACAGACCGAGAGCAGCATGCCCACCTACTTCACCTTACGAATCGACATACTTCCCTTCCACTTGCAAACCGAGCACCTCTCCATCGAAGCTTTTCCATCGCCGCCCTCGGTTGCAAGCAAATCAACGACCACTTCATCTTGTTTTTTTTTATATCGGTAAGCATTCTATCTTTGCATAAATTCATAAGTTCTGTTTTGCCAGCTAACCTTGTGTTTATTTCCTTTTTTTTAGTTTTACTTTAGCTATAATATTTTGAAACATACATATCAGGGTATCATGATTTAGAAATAAAAAAAACATAGAGATACTGTTATATACATTGAGATGCACATCTTTAATAGTGCTGCCGTATAGGGTATGCTGAAGAAAGCATAAAGAATATATTATGATATGCGGTTACAGTGGGTTTGCAGTACTATAATTATGTTTTTAAAAAAGTAAATATGAATGCTGTAATCTTTACATCTTATACAGATTTGGTATATACAGTATAAAGGCACATGTGTCAGAATGTGATTTGGGTTTTTACAGTCATAAGTTTACAAAGTTATAAAGCTTATACTATATATACTTTAATCAAGCATTGTTTTTGTGTGATATGCGTGTATCTTAGAAGAAAAAAATATAGTAATATAAAAGTCTTTATATTGAATCTGTGTTTGTAAGTATAAACTATATATTTATTATATTAGATTTACGCAAGTTGCGTTCTGTGTCGGCTTGTTTTATATTAGCGATATGTAGTTTTATGTTTAGTTATATATAGTTTATATTTTTGATTTTTCAAAGACGATAAGGAAAGAAAAAAAAAAGTTTGTTACATTGATTCGCTGCATATTTTATTGGAAGGTATACGTATATTTTAATATTACTACTCAATTCTTTGCTACGAATGTACAAATATATATTATGTTATTGTAGCATAGCTTTAAGGGTATGTTAAACAATATTAACTTTTTAAAAAAAAAAAAAAGTTATAGCACGAGTATAAGTTTGCATATATGTGCATTTGAATTTGTTTATATATATGGAAACTTGATTTTCAATTTTATATGGATATAGTACGTTTGGGATTAACTATTCATTCGAAAATAAATATATGTTTCATGTATTTAATAGGTGTTTAAATTAAAAAAAATATGATTATATATATACGGTTATATATACCTAAGTTTACTTATACCATTATCATCATCGATCAAACTCTGATTTGTGCTCATCGATTCCTATTTATCAGTTGTCGCCAAAATCTGTATCAATCTTGATTTGATTTGGATTTCGTACTCGGATTCGTAACTCATCTCAGTTCCGTTCATCTCTAACCTTGAAAGGTGAGCAATCACTCACGATTAATGTTCTTTTATTTATTAAATTTGATTTCAATTGGAACGACAATTGAAATATGCTGTTGTTAGTTATGTACACTATTATTCCCTGTATCTGTTCACCTATGACATCTGACACCATTATCTGTTAATCACTTATGCGACGATAATACTGTTTGGTTGATAATAGATTGATTGATTGTTGTTTATATTGGATGTGAAATTGAAATGTATAAAGTGATAAAAATTTATGCAATTGAAATTGACGTAAGAGTTAACAATTTAAATTGATATGTATGTTGAATTTAATTAGGCGAACTTGTATAATATGACCCCTTTAAATGTTAAATTAATTGACTCGTAGGATTTGATTAATTACACCTTGAACCATTGAATGTATGTTGTTTAAATTGATGAACTGAAATTGAAATTGAATGACAAGTGAAAACCGTAATGTAATAATCTTTAATCTACATGAAATGATAGTGTAGATTCTAGAGATAATTATATTAATTCGCACAAACAACAATGCGAATTAATATGATTATTTCGGGATTATTTGAATTGATTATTGGATTGTTACTGATTGTTGTTATTGCTTGTTTATTTACTTTGACACCATTCCAGTTATCACACTGCAAGTTTCCTTTATTATGATTGATCTGGAATTGAAATTGGAATCGGGTTGAAATGATATATACCCAAATGAATTTGACCTAGGATAGAGAATTAAATAAAAATCCAATTGGTCAATAAATTGAAAAATAAAATAATGATTTTATTCGAGCGAAGAATAAGTTTTGAAATGAACTTGGAATTTGAATTTTTGAAAGGAAATTGTAAAGATTTAAATTTGGAACAAATATTACGTAGTAATTGATGAAAGAACGTTGTTTGAAATTTAGTTATATAATAATTAAATTTGAAATTATTAGTAAATAATTTGGAATTAGTAATAATTGAGTTTTGAAATTTTTAGATTTGAAATCATTTAATAATTAAATTTGAAATTATAATTAAGTTTGGAATTATAATTAAGTTTGAAATCATTAAGTTGAATTTATAATTAGGTTGAAATGATTTGATAATTAAGTTGAATTCAAAATTACGTGGAAATGATTTAACAATTAAGTTTGAATTGATAATCAAGATTGTAATTATTAAGTTTTGAAATTATTAATAATTAAGATTGAAATTATTTAATAATTGAATAAGATTTAATTATTTGATAATTGAATAAAAATTAGATTCTTTGATAAAAGAAATTGAACTTTCGAATAAGTGAATTGGAACTTCGTTAATAAATGAAATTGGGTTTTCTTAATTTATTAAGTTTGAAAATTATTTAAGTAAGTTAATAAGTGAAATTGAACTTCTCGAATATGTAAAATTTAGTTCTTTATTAATTGAGTTTGAAATTTATAACGAAGTCATAAATAAGTGAAAATTGAATTTCTTTAACAAGAAATAAATGTGATTTATTGAAATAAAAAAACGTGATTTATTGAAATTAACGTAAGACTTGTAATTTAAAGAATTGATTTGACGAATTTAATTTATTTCAATTTGATGTTTTGATATAATGAAGTTGAACGTAAGTAGTTGATTTAATAAATTGGAAATTAAATGGAAATTTTTTTGAAGGACGAATTTACTTAATGAATATTGAATGAAATTGATAAATGAATTTGAATTGATTCGAATGTTAAATTAAATTAATTTAAATGATTTCGGATGAAACCTATATACGAACTTGAATCAATATTTGAATTGTTTTAAATAAAAAATTGAAATTGAATCGTAAGACTTTGAAATGGTTATTTGGAATTTTTGAAACGTAAACTTTGGAAATTGTTAGTGAAAGACAAATGGAATGTGGGTTTACGAATTGAAATTGAAATTGAATTTGATTTGGTTTTTGAAATTTGTTAAATGACCAATCGGTGTAATAATTACGAAAGTTATTGAAGAGACCGGAATCGGTTATGGATATACTCTCTATCTAAACCGAAAACCACTTTAATAACTATACGCGGAGTGGTGATCCAGAATGAAGTGGTTGGAATGATGTACGTGATGACTGAAGAAAGAGAACGATATTGGATAGCCTTGACACTTGTGTCAAATTGGAAATGACTAAAATCAGGAGCCGTGCCGGGCCAAATGGGGTTAGCCACCTCGAGCGAACACACTTCTTCGAATACTACTCATTACTTGTTATCGATTGGTGCACCCTCGTACTTTTCAGGAGTGTTGTTTCGCGGTGTTGCGATCATTGCGGCGATGCGTTCTCACCAGTCCGGATCAGGCAAACGATAGTTTCACTACCTTGGGTATTGCCTCATGTGCCTTGTCATACTTGTATCCCGATATACGCAACCACTACGAATTGTTTTGTGTTATACCTATGAAGTACTCCCTGATATCCCACCAGTTTACGGTGGAGTTTACAGTGCTGTATAGACTATGATGCTTATAAAATGTGTTAAGGGGATAATGGTAACGCCTTAACACTATTTTGATACTTTATATTACTGATAGACATTATCTATTTAGCGTACACTACTACATAGTAGATAGTTTAACGGATCCTTAGAGGATGGTGATTCCAACATCCTTTGAGTTACATGTATTTCGATTGATATTTCACTTGAGTTGGATTTATTGATATGAGAATATTAATCCTGAATCGAGTGTTTTGTGTTTTGCTTTACGCTCGGGTCAGACTGAGTGTACCAGTATTCGAGACTCACCTTTGGAGTTGGAGCTTTGCTTGAAGATCCAGCCATCTACTCTGCTTCCAGTATTCGATGATTTCAGTGATGTATTTTGATTTGTATCTGATGTATCGTGTTACTCGTCTGTTGTAAACTCTGATGTATCTTATATATTTATATAGTAGCTTCATGAACTACTATCTCTTTTACTTCCGCTGCACATTATTACTCTGTGTCTGTGATTCTATGATTATTTATTTACTGTATATATGAGTTTTGCCAAATTTAAATTAACAATTCGGTATTTTGAATTATTCAAGTCCGACATGTGCGGATGCGAATAGTACAAAATAGCGGATCGTTACACATTTAGTTGTCGAAAGATATTACAACTAATCATTACGCTTCAACAAAAATGCACTCTAATAGTTACGCAATCTAATCATTACGTTTCTACGATATTAGGTCTAAATATTATGCAGTCTAATCATTATGAAATCTAATCATTACATGACTTTCACATTATTTAAGTCCTCAATTTAACATTATAAAATCATTTTTAAGCATTGGATTTAGGATTCTATAACTTGCATATGTCAATTGCAATTAGAAAAAAAGATTCATTGTTTCAAATTCTAGATGTACAATTTCAATAGATTAAATTTAGAAGTGATATTCAAATTGGAATAAGGTAGAATTTAGAATTTATTAGTTTAATTATCATTTACAATTTTAACAGATAAAATTTAGTATTTTCAGTCCAATCAGAATAGGGTAGAAATTAAAATCAATTAATTTAATGATCTTGTTAAAACCTATGCCCACTCATCTTCATCCTAAGCTCTATGTTTTCACTAAATGCTGCAAACCTTTTTCTTCATTCTCCGCTTAGATCTCTTTTCTGTAAGATCTCTCTTATTTTTATTTTTAGGTTGAGATTTGAAAGAGAATTGGAGTTTAGAAATACATTTCGAAAATTAGGTTTATGGTTTTATTTTGATAAAGCTTCGCTGGGAAGAAGAAGATTAGGTTTAGGCTAACCCCTAACTACGGATTCATAAACCAACGCCCTCAGCCAACACGGTTAGATCAGAACCCTACCTTATCTTTACCGCTCTCCAAAGCCTTGACATGCACGAAAGAATTTGGGATGAACGAACAACTCGATCGAAAAATCACGAACCTTCGTTTCACCTGAGGTTGGATCGACTGCCCGTGCGCTTGGTCGACGGCCAACAGTCGACCTAACCCATATTGGGTCGAACGCCTCATGGTTAGTTATTTATTATTATTTTATATTTTATTTCCTTTTCTTTTTAAATTTCACTTATTCAAACCTTTGTAACTTTTTATTTTAGTTCGGATTTCAACAATATATGAAAATTGTGCAGAAAATTACCACGGACACAATGTTGTAAGTTCCATAGTTAAATTTGAACGTTTGTAAAAAGGCAAATTCTATTCCAACCCACGTTTTTCACTTAGTAGCCTCCCATTTTTTGAAAAATCCTGTGAACCCCTAAAAATGCTCAGTAGCCCCTAACTTCTTCCACAATTGCCTCTCACGTGATTTCTTTCTTACGTGGTTACCACGCACTGACAAGACGACGTTAGATAGAAAACCACGTAGAGTTAAGACGAGGTTAGATAGAAAACCACATAGAGGCAGTGCGTGGTTCAGCACATAACCACGTAAAGCGCCAACGTGGTTATCTTACCATCCACGTTTGGCAACCACTTTGTTAAGGGTATTTTTGTCTTTAGAAAATTGTTTTTTCAAAGGGGACTACTAAGTAAAAACATTGGTTGGAATAGAATTTGCCTTGTAAAAATTCTCCTTTTAGATTAGTTCTTAATTTTTAATTATATTTTCTTATTTGTTTTTGGAAAATATTGAGGCGTTACAGTTTGAATTTTGTTTGGTTGAGCTATGAGTTGAGAGGATTTAAGGGAACCTTTGCCATATTCTAAAAGTGCCCAAGATCTAAGATAAATCTTTGTGTTTCTCAGTTGAGGCTGATTCCTGCACGTGGGATTACCAGAGTAATGATATTCCATGAGAGCAAAACAATGTTAAGAAAATGTGCATTTTTAGTCCAAAAATTAAAAATTAAAAAGAGGGGAGCTTTTTGACATGTCCATCTTTCAAGGAAAGGACTTAGGGACTATGATCAAACAGGCCAGGGAAGGGACTAACGGTGGATAGTGTTGTGCAAAAAATTGCACAAATGCGGAAAGACAATAAACAGGATCTAGATTTGCCAATTTGAACATCACATAATCTAGCAGCAATCATTCCATTACTCCAAATAAATAGCAATTAACTATAAAAAAGAAAGAAAAGAGACACACAATATTTATACTGGTTCCACTATCATCTAGATAGTGTACGTCCAGTCCAAAAGAGAGAGATTTTATTACACTTGAGAGAATTACAAGAGATTACAAAATAAGAGTTTACATACCAAAACCCCAAATTAGGGATAACAAGAAGAGATACTCTATCTGGAGATCGCTGGCTGAATACCAGGATGGGTTTACAATGAAGTCTACCCTCAATATATATTCAACATAAATTCATGTGAATCATCAATCAAATTACCAAAATATGGTAAGAAGATAATGGAGGCAAATTACAATGGTAACAAATCACGCAAACATAGCAAGTAATTCACTCGTTCCAAAGATGGAAGAAAATAATCCCAAAGCAATGTGATTACGAAGAAAGAAATAATATGCATATCATTTTGCATATATATTATTCCACAACATGCGCATGCAGATATTCCTTACCATCTCATTCAAATGCAATCCAATTATTTATGCATTTCCATAATGAACAAACGTGATTACTTTCCCTTTTGCATATTTGTTTCCTTCTATTTGTGATTTTGTATCACCAAAATTTAACACTCCACCTTGATGCAAAATCACATATTTCCAACACTCCACCTCGAGTCAATTCTCTTTTCAACGTAAAACTCTTCAAATCAAACTCCACCTTCAACCAAAATCTCTTAACGAGATACAAAAGAAAAATGAATATTTTCCCAATGGGTTCCGGCAAGGCCACCCCCCATTACACCTTACTAACGAGCTCAGACTATGTCCCCGCCCGCCAACAAAATGTTACAAATATCCAAAATCAAAAGAATGTAGATACCAAAATAATCTCAAAGCCACCAAGGCCAAAAATTCTCTCAATCACCAATCCAAATACAGAGCCAACAAACAAAAGCCAATGAACATAACAAGGCTAATCCAAATCTCTGTATACAAGACAAATCTCTCTCCTTCCACATACCTTATCTGCCAAACAACAAATTTCCCATGGAAATCAACATAAGACTCTCACATCAACATCGAGCCATAAAGCAGATACAAGTTACCAAATCCAGATGTCTCTTCAACACAGTAAACTCCTTATCACCAAATTTCCAAGACTGGAACGCTCTTCTCTCTCAACATAATCTCCTCCACTCAATATTGCACAAAATCTCCTTTTCCATCCAAATGAGTGATAGCATAATTACCAACGGATCTACCGCTCTTTCTAGAAGCCATTGATGCACAAATTTGAACAAATCGCCTAGCTCTGATACCAATCTGTTGTGCAAAAATTGCACAAATGCGGAAAGACAATAAACAGGATCTAGATTTGCCAATTTGAACATCACATAATCTAGCAGCAATCATTCCATTACTCCAAATAAATAGCAATTAACTATAAAAAAGAAAGAAAAGAGACACACAATATTTATACTGGTTCCACTATCATCTAGATAGTGTACGTCCAGTCCAAAAGAGAGAGATTTTATTACACTTGAGAGAATTACAAGAGATTACAAAATAAGAGTTTACATACCAAAACCCCAAATTAGGGATAACAAGAAGAGATACTCTATCTGGAGATCGCTGGCTGAATACCAGGATGGGTTTACAATGAAGTCTACCCTCAATATATATTCAACATAAATTCATGTGAATCATCAATCAAATTACCAAAATATGGTAAGAAGATAATGGAGGCAAATTACAATGGTAACAAATCGCGCAAACATAGCAAGTAATTCACTCGTTCCAAAGATGGAAGAAAATAATCCCAAAGCAATGTGATTACGAAGAAAGAAATAATATGCATATCATTTTGCATATATATTATTCCACAACATGCGCATGCAGATATTCCTTACCATCTCATTCAAATGCAATCCAATTATTTATGCATTTCCATAATGAACAAACGTGATTACTTTCCCTTTTGCATATTTGTTTCCTTCTATTTGTGATTTTGTATCACCAAAATTTAACAGATAGGGAAGGCCATAAAGTCAAAGCAGGTAGGTTAAAAAAGCTGCGATCAAACTTGAAATAGGTTCTTTTACCAGGATGTTTTTTGTTATTCCAATTAAATTGTGGACCGGTATAGGATGGAGGATATAAACCAGAACGTTGTAGGGGGTAGTTGAGGAGAGATATATCATTGAAGAATAGAAGTGTGCTACCAGCTTCTATGATACATTGTGCATGCAATTGTAATCACCCATGCATATCCATAGGATGCTTGGAGAAGAGAAAGATAAGATGTGATCTACAAACATATTTCTTGTAGTGGATCAACTGGTGGCATAGATGAAAGAGATTTGGAAGGTGATAGATGAGAAAGATGAGATAGGTTCAGATGAATAAACTGGTAGTGCTCAGTGATATTGATAACATGGAAAGTGGAAGTATTCCACATCATAATGATTCTACCATATGGTGCTTCTTAGAGATTGTCAACATATGTCAAATTTTTATTTATATAAGGAATAAGCTTTTTTAGTCAGAGGATCATTCAACTTGGTTTCAAGAATTGCAATCATTTAAATTTGATGGAAATTGATGAGATATTTGATTTCATTTTATTTGACTTGGAGGTGGACACCCCTAATATTCCAAGCATCGATTGGATCGATCATGGATTTTAGATGATTTGTTTTTAGCTGAAGCATTTAGCTTTCTGGATCCTCTGTGTGTGTGTATTGTTATCGGTGTTCTATGTTTTATTGGTGCTAAATAGTACCTTGATTCCAAGGTCTTTATCATTTTCAAAGACTTTGTCAAAGGCTTCTTGTAGCTTAGGCTCGGATTTCTTCATTTTATTTTCCTTTTACTCGTCATTGAGTTGTTGTTCATTGATTTATGTGGGAGGTATTGTATCATTATCATCTGATCTGTCATGCTCAGAAGAAGCATTGGTATCAATATGGCCATCACTAGCATTTTGATGCATAGAGTTTTCATTGGCAGTGGAGGATTGTGGGATGGTATCAGGGTGAAAGAAGGTAGTAAAGAAATATTGTTGGCACTCATGAGATCAGTAATGGATTGGAATAGTTTAATGCGATTATACGGTGAGGTGATAATGGATGGTATAGAAGATGTGGTGGTAGTTGAATCTTTGTAGGTAGTGATCTGGTTGTTCTGTGGTTGGATATTGGTTGAGGATGAGAAATGAAGGGAAGTTATGATGTTGATAGCATGGATCATGTAGAATTCTAAGGTTTCAAACTATGGCTGGGTTAATGGAATCCAGGTTCGAATTATCTGTGAAGGACAATTATGAAAATCGTTGGAGGTAGGAATGGTTTGTGAAGTGATAAGGTCAGGACAGGTAGCATTGTGTGCAACATGGAAGTGTTTATGATGTCTTTGTATGTTAAGTTAGAATCTTGGTTTGAAAGAGACTGTGTTGTCTGGCCTAGGTCAGGTAGAACATGTGGATTATTGATTTGGTTATATGAATTATGGTGGTTTGGTAAGCTACCCAGTGAGGAGAGAGGGGTGTCACCTTTTGTGTGCAAGTTTATGGATGTGCATGTGCACATGACATAGATGACTAGTGTAACATTTCTTTCTTTGCTGGTATTCATATTTCCAGCAACTTTCCTACCTTTGTTCAAAGCAGTGGGTGTTTACCCAATATAGATCGATCATTTTCAATGTTATTTGAGCCTATTATCTTATCTTTTTCCAATACTTATGGGATAAATCACTAACAACTGCATGAATTGGCTTTTTTCTAAGCTCTAATTCAAAAACCTCTTATGGACCACTGAAGCATCCTTTACATCAGGAGCTTAGAAAGGTTTTGAAACTGTGACATTTGCATATGGCATTTCAGCATCTACATCTCAAGGACTAATCTGATAACCGAAGCACTTGCAGCTGGTACATATCAAATGGTTTCCAGTCATAACCAATGTCAACTCTCGAGTTATTGTCTCCACAAAGGATGAACTTATGCAATTCTTGGTCTGTTTAATCTCAACTTAGAACTTTCCATATTACAAGCGACTAAGTTTTTCTGTAACCTCATTGAAGCATATAAGGTTACCCACATGGCATGCGAGCCAGTTAATGTCAGTTAATGTCCAGTGGATGAGAGGAATATTGTATAAATGTATCCAAATTGGAACACTATGAACCATATAATGTATATTACCAAAATCATGATGCCTTGAAGAGATAATGAACTTCTTATTTCAAATGAATATGGGATCATATTTTAACAACTTGGCTCTATCTTTATAACAAGAGAATTTAAAGTATAAGTTCTTGGAATCCGACTTAACCTTTATGTTGCCTTTTAGTTTCCAATGCTTTTGTAAATGTGCCGGGACAACTAAGTATGATAGATTTCCATCTAGAAAAAATCCAACCAAGTACTCCTTCCTGTAATTGATGTCAGCAGTCTTAACTTCTTCAGGAACTTGTAAGGCGGAACCAGAATAGTCCAAGTCATAGGAAAAATATTGGAAAGAGCTTGATTATTGGGTTTGGGGCAGAATAGAGAGGTATATGTTTTGGTTTGGATAATGGAGGAGGTGGAAGGGTTGATGATAGATGGGATGGAGGTAGGAGGAGGGTTAGAAGGAAGAGACTAGGATAATGGATCAGGAGGTTTGGGAAAGGCTTTGTCAATGGGTGGAGATGTTGGGATAGATTGATTGATGGGAGGAGGGATGATCAGGGATGTGGATTGGTCTTTGGGAGGTGGGATGATGGGTACGACGGGGATGGTTTTTGTAGAGGAGAGAAGAAAGGACGGAGAGGTGGACGCGGAAAAGATTTTTATTCACGGGGTCAACTGGTGATTAAGAATAGATGTTTTCTAAGAGATATAATAGTTAATATCATAAGCTTTGGGCTCAATCCCTTTGCCTAATCTATTAATTCTTTAACATCTCTTGTTATATCAAAGTACACATTATTCCGATATATAGAAAATACAATATGGTCAAAAATAAACCCATTAAGTATTATAGTTTCACCGCATCATGATTATTTACCCAATATTAAATTATATTAACCCTCTATGTGTTAGTATATTAATAAATAATCAATTAAGCAATTAAATTTTCATATAAACTTTAGATCAGTTATTTAATTCATTCATTTATAATAACATATTCATAACTTGGTCGCTCTAAATTACGAGAGGTTATATTCTTTACTTCGTATAAGAATTATGTGATCAAAATTTTAACAAGAGATAGAAATGTATACATAAGCACATAAAATATACAACACAAGTATAAACAATGTTCTAGCCATTCACTAGTGTAAAGTCAACATAATGTATTGGTGCATCTACTAACACGTATCAAACATACTAGTATCACTAATACTTATAACAAATAATCAAACAGCTTATAATTAAATGAAAATCAAATATCAACGAATACAGTTAAAGCTTTCTAATGACATTATGCACTTCCTAAGCATGATCATCCTAAGCATGATCATCGGCGTCGTTCCTCCATAAATGTAAATAAGTACGATAACTTTATTCCTAAGCTCTTTTGTATCACGACATGCTATTCCTTTTGGTTTGTGTGCATTAGTATAATATAGCTCAATAGACAAATATTAAATTTCCCTTGGTTTGATTATCATGCTAGGATCATGCACACATTTCTTAGATGTGAAATGTGGAAAATGTTATGCACACCTGCTAATCTATTAGGTAACTCAACTCAGTTTGTGAGTTTACCGACCCACCCAAGTATAGAAAATGATCCTAAATATCTAAGAGCCATCATCTCCACTTTTCCAAAGCATAATAACACCTCTCATGGGTAGGACCTTTACAAAAACGCGATCGCCAACTATGCTTTTTAATTCTTTCACCACTTATCAACATGATTTTTTTATACCTTAATTGTGCCACATTCTTCCTTTCGATCACCTCAATCTTATCTGTATGAGCTCAAGCCAAATCTGCTTTGAGCATGAGCCCAGCTTCTATATCTAATCAATATATTGGAGACATACATGACCTTTATTAAAGTGTCTCAAATGGTGCTAAACCAATGCACAACTGATAACTACTTGATGGAAGTGGCCCAGTCTATAGCTGATAAATTGGGTAAATTTAAACATTTCCCTATTTCGATCATAGTGGGCCTATGAAGTCTAATGGATTTTACTAGATCCAATCTAGTTTATTTAAACAAAATCATTTTTTTTTATAATTTCCTTTATCTAGTTAATTAATGTATATCATTAATTATTATTTATATATAAATTAGTGTATGTCTATTTATACTCTTGTGTATCATATATTTTGGGTACAGCGATCAAAATACTTACTTTACAATGTACCTAGAATCCATTCTGGATCTACGTATTATGTCATATAGCAGAGCAATACTCTTAATGGCTTACAAACAACTGAGTAAATTCTTTTCTCCACGTTGATTAAAACTCATAGTTTCTTTTTAATGTGCGAGTGTTCTTATTAGAGATTCTAACGAGTGATGTCTATTTTAGCTTAGTTAATTTCATTTCATTTTCTGTAATCAGTTTTATCTTTAATTATATCTAAATCCATTTTGTTACCAATAATATCTAAAAGAATTTTATTCATCATGATGTTGGTATTTCTTGAAATAACAAGTTTTTCACATTATAACGAAACGGGCATTCATAAACATTTTATGAACTGCCTTGGTGTATAAAACTATGTTCATGGCATAAATTAATTAACCAATGTGGGGTTATTCCAATCTCCTTTAAGGGTGGTTCACACAAGATCCCTTAGAGCAAGTATAACATATACCATCTCGTTGCACACAACCTATCAACTCCTTGATCTAGGATACGTAGGAGTTTCTTATCAACTCTTATCTTGTATAAACTCGTAAAGTATTCTTTAGATGAAATTAAATTTACTCTTATGAACTTACTCTTAAGTACAAGTCCTAACAAAAAGAGGTTTACTCAACCTCACTAATCATCAATCGTAGTTTGCCCAATAAAATTTGATTACTCTTTATTGATACATCACTATGTACCATAGGAAGGAGTAGCTTCTAAGATTGTATCTTGTTGGTTTTTAGGTTCTTTTAGAACCCTTTTCCAATGCACTCATCTACTCGATCAAATCGAATTCTTTTATTTTTTTTCGCATGTTATGTTTTCTAATTCATTTTATATTCAATGAACTTATCATAAATATACTACTTGTGTATCAAATACACATGTTTTTTATATGATAATTTATCTATGAATTTAACAAATTAAGTAGATCTACTTTGTAGACTTTAAACTTTATATGTTTATATGTATCAATCTGTAGAGTTCACAACTCTTTTGTCGCTTCCATTGAATAATTGCTTTGCCTTTAATTGTTTGACATACAATTCATTAGCACCATATGTGATCATAATCATATAATTATTGTATTATTTTTCAAGTATACTGCTTAGTTCATAATTCCAAAATAATTGTAAAAATTTTAGATACATCTGTATTTTCTATAGTTAACACATCGCTGATGTTATAAAATAACCGTAGGTATAATTAGTTTATTTCATAACTAATATTCATGATAATCATACTAAAACAAAAGCATGTCTATTATCAATCAATACTGAAAATAATAATTATTTCATAAATAATATTTTGTATAGTTACAAAAACAATTTTTTTTATCTTAATGCACCCACTGATAAGTGTTATATGGCATGCTCCTACAATTTTTGTCATTACTATAAAAGTGTATGAAATACGAAGCTTCATTCAGCTACTTAACATGGACAATTTATTTCATTTACTATAACAAGATTACCTCAAGATTTTTGATCAAATATCTTAAACCTAAAGAAATAACTACCATTGAAAATATTATCTATATGAAAATATATTTGGAATAGAAATTACATTTCTTATTCCATATCATCCACTAGTATCTTATACAATTCTTATTTTCAATATCTCTTTATAAAGTAGAGGTGACATTCACTCTTTTCATCACAACTACTCCTGTCTTACATTTACTGTTGAACATTCGCTCTCCTTTCTAAATGGTTGAAACATTCAAAGGATATACTTACTATAAGATCGAACTGAATTCTTTACAAATGTGCATTTGTTCATCCTTAGCATTTAAGGATATCAAATAATTTGTACTATAAATAAATTGATCAAATGACATTTCAATGATCTAATTCTTAGGTCCATCTTTTAGCTTTTGGTCTAGCACTACATCTAACACAACAAATTCCTTGGTATAATCAATCATATTGAATACATGATCTTACATCATGTTTTACTTGCTTATTTCAATTGAACCAATTTCATTGAGTATTTGTATATTACAAGTGCGACTATTTATCATACAATTTTTGGATGAGCTTGCATATGGATTAAAAATCCATATTCTTACATTGCTTTTAGAGTTCAAAACTCTTAGAACCAAACACACGATCTCAGGAAAATAAGCGTCTCTTTGATAGGAGAGGAGAACATAATACATTGCTTATAGAGTTCATATATGCTTGGGTATATAAGTATCTTTTAAATTAAATCATATTTAATTAACGTTAATTCACTTTAGTAAAATCATTTTATTGACTTTAGTCTTTAACTTTACTAATTAAATCATATTTAATTAATTAAATTTATATTAAATTTCTAAAATTATATATTATTTGTTTAAAACCATTTAAGATGAATAATCAAATATAATATTTAAAGTTTTGTATGTATACATATCAATATATGTATACATTTTAATTGATTAACTTTTAGTTAATTTTATTTAACAAATTTATTTATTTAATTAATTCAAAATTTCAATATAATTCATCTTAAACAAATTTAAGATAAAAATATAACTATAATTAGTATAGTTACATACATATACCAGAAAATTTATCTTTTTAACTAATAAATATTTTAATTTATATTTAATTCAATTAATCAATCGATTAAATATGTATATTGAAAATTTGAAATTAAATCAAAACATTTATGATAAATTTAAATTTATTTTATAACCTTTATAAAATTTCATTTTATGTTTCAAATTTAACATTTAAATTTAAAATATATTTAAATTTTCAAATATTAATTTGAAGATTAGCCCAAAGTCCAACTAACTCTAGGCCTTACATTTGCTCCATCCTTTTGGATGTACTCTACCCATTGGGCTAGGTCGGTAATTAGGGAGGGGAGACCAATTGACTATTCTAAACCAAGCTTAGGCACTAATTTTCTATAAATCCATTGGATAAGTAGGTTTAGTTAGTTGTCCTGAACTTTGACTAATCAGAACCCATAGACTATTTGAGCTCTAATACCATTGTTGGAACTGGCTCGGTCTATAGTAGGTAAATTTGGTGAATTTCAAAAAAATTCCTATTTGAATCATAGATGGTCTATGAAGTCTACTTTATTTTACTAAATCCAATCAAGTTTATTTAAATAAAATTAGATTTTATTTAATTTTCTTTATTTGTTTAATTAACATATATTAATTAGTTGATGTTTACATATAAATTAGAGCATATCAATATATTCTCTTATGTATATTATGTGAAATAAAGTAAATGTGTACACCGTTAATGTATACATATACAAATTTGGGATTTACATATATCACACGCATATTCTCCATTTATACGTGCTTTAGTTGGCTTCAAACATTATTAAAAATACACATAAATATTTGAATAATTCAAATTTTATTTGTATATTAAATAAAATAAACTTTTGAAATATTTGATTAAATTTTGACCAAGTGAGTAAAATATAAATTCAAATATTATTTAAATTGATATTAATTTTTAAAATAAATATTGATTTATAATTTATAAAATTACCCTGCTTTTTGAAAATAATATTAATTTTTTTATACATAAACTATTCAAAACTACATAAAAGAATTAATGTACGTATTCTGTAATAAAATAAATATGAAAATAATATATATTTATTTTCTATTTTGTTATCTGAAAAAAATTAAAATCCAAAACTATATATTGTTAATATTTAAATATTTATCCATACATACATATGTATATACATTATAATATAAACATTATTTATAATTATTAGCACATAAATATGATAAAATTATATTTAAATATCTTCAAAGGAATATTATTTTATAATTTCTAAAACAAATTTTTACATATGTACATATATATTTATAAATATTTTCAAATATAAAATTTATAATATAGTTTAAAATATTGAATAACATTTTTATATGGTTAAAAATTAATTTTATTGTTTAGAAAAGTAATATTTAAAATATGTGCATCATGGCTAATTGAAATATGATTCAATACATTTTATTTAAAGATTTAAACTATAATACCTATTAACATAGATAGTTGAATAAGATTTAATAACATATTATTACAAAGACAACAGATGCACATATAAAATTATTATATAGTCTATCTAACACATACATACACATGATATAAAACGTATATGGACCTTACAACTTAAAGAGGTAGCACTTGAATGCATGTTGATTAGAAGGATCTCTAGGATCAAGTTAAATCGACCATTGGATGTCGCTACAATCAAGTGTACCACTTTTATTTTATGCTGATGTGTATCAGTCTAGAGGAGCTCGGCTAATTTTTGGTGTATATAGAGTAGCTCATAGCAAAAGGAGAAAGCAAAAGCTAGAAGAAAAAAATATTGAGGCTGGCTTGATTTATATAATGGGAGAAGAGGAGACAAATTCTACTCTTTTTACTCTTTCTCCTTTTACAAATATTTAGACTTAAATTTGAAATTAAATCTAACTTTCCCCATTACTAATCTTATAATGGATCCATATGGGGCATTAAAACCCAAAAACCCTTTAGTCAATTTATATCATTTAAATCATATCTAAAAGGTATTGACATCATATTTGGTACATGCATATATATTTTTTATATACACATTGTAACAACCCGCATATTTATCGATTTTGAATTTAAATATTTTATTTAAATATTTTATCGTTCGTCGGATTTTGGTCCGAAGAGCTACTTTCTGCAAACAGTCGAATTGGGACTTGAGACCACCTCCATTGAGTTCAAAATGCTGTTTGCGACCTTTTTGAGTATAAGCTTCGATATGTTTAGAGAAAGTTGATTTTTGCTACTTTTTCCCGCTTATGACTTTTGTTTGGACTGCACCCTTATTAGCTCAGCCCAACCCCTTCTCTTCATAACTTCTCCTCTTCAATTAAAACACTTCAAGCTAAAGTAATAATGGTGGAAGAGATGGGAAAAGGAAATTCCTAAGCCCTAGCTTTCTTTGCAAATCCAACTCCTAGCTCCAAACTCAAGTGAACCCATTGGTAAGCACCTCCTTCATCTTCTCCAACTCTTTCTCCATTCAATTTCAGAAATTTCCTAAACCTAATTTAGGAAATATTTTACTTGTAAGCTTAGATTGAAGCTTCTTGAGTTGTTATTGAAGAGGAATTGATCTTAGCTTGTTTTAAAAGCTTCTCCTTCATTAATTTGGGTTCAAAGGTGAGATTTTTAATCTCACATCTAGGTCTATGATTATCTTCAATTGTTAGGTATGAATTCCTAACACATATTCATGTGCATTTGGTTTTGGTTTGGATTGATTTGGTGTATATTCCAATTTTTAGTGTTTCGAGTTCAAATCTTCAAAAATCATAGCTTTGTAGTTTGAACTTGTTTTTGGTGATGCGTCGCAGAGCTTATAGGACCGGGTAGTCGATTGGCATAAACCCCTAGTGACCGTGCTCGCCCGATTGCATTTTGAAGAAGATAGCATCTTCATTTCATAGGCTGGAAAACAGCCTTGGTGCCAGTCAGTCGACTGAACCCTTGGGTCAGTCGACTGGCTGTAGCACATAGGCATTCCGAAGGCAATAACTAGAGGCTCGGGTCCTCTGTTTCCCTGTATTCAGTCGACTGAATTTTTAGGTAAGTCGACTGACTGCAGGAAATTATTTTTCCCTGCTTTTGGTTCAGTCGACTGGACCTTTGAGTCAGTCGACTGACCTGCACCAATTTGCCTAATTATGCCTATTTGTGCATATTTTTGCTTGGTTTTCAAATTTCATCGATTCGTGTTATTTCCCACTTGTTGTTGCTACGACTTTAATGACTACTATTCTTGGAATTTTTGAAAATACCCATTTTGATGGATTCAGATCGATTTCTTTGGATTTTTATTCACGTCTTTGAATGTGAATTTTGGTGGTTGATTGTTCTACAATCACTTCTATGCTTTGTCACTTTAAAAATATAAAGGTTTCAATACTAGTAGTAAATATCAAAACTCTTTCCTCAAACGATTTCAATTCTATTTTAATACCAAATTTGTTTATAAAACCATTTTCCAATCTATTAGTATATACAAACCTTTACCTCACTCGTATGAGAAATCTAATTAAACGGCTTAGTAAAACAAGTGGTATGAAACGCTTGCGTTTACTTCGTCGGTTAATTCTTGGACTTGTTCGATTGAATCTCTTGTGACAATTTTCTAGTGGAGATCTACAATTTGTTCGTAAATATTTAAGTTAAGCTAGTGGTTATGGGACATGAAGCTAAGCTCATATATTTACTAGCTTACTGTAATTGACACTTCTCTTTGATCATGACGATCATTTTATGTTTTAGACTAGCATTGTGCAATGTCTTTGTGATTTGGTTCATCGGATGTCACGCTATACGACGTCGTTGTTCCCTTTGATTGTGTTTTGGTTCATCGGATGTCACGCTGTACGACGTCGTTCTTCCCTTTGATTGTGTTTTGGTTCATCGGATGTCACGCTGTACGACGTCGTTGTTCCCTTTGATTGTGTTTTGGTTTATCGGATGTCACGTAGTACGACGTCGTTGTTCCCTTTGATTGTGTTTTGGTTTATCGGATGTCACGATGTACGACGTTGTTGTTCCCTTTGATTGTGTTTTGGTTCATCGGATGTCACGATGTACGACGTCGTTGTTCCCTTTGATTGTGTTTTGGTTCATCAGATGTCACGCTGTACGATGTCGTTGTTCCCTTTGATTGTGTTTTGGTTCATCGGATGTCACGCTGTACGACGTCGTTGTTCCCTTTGATTGTGTTTTGGTTCATCGGATTGTTCCCTTTGATTGTGTTTTGGTTCATCGGATGTCACGCTGTACGACGTCGTTGTTCCCTTTGATTGTGTTTTGGTTCATCGGATGTCACGCTGTACGACGTCGTTGTTCCCTTTGATTGTGATTTGGTTCATCGGAGTCACGCTGTACGACGTCGTTGTCCCTTTTGATTGTGATTTCTGGATTTCGTGTGTTGAATTCTGGAATTTATGTTTCACCAACTTTTACGATTGGCATGGATATGTATGTCATTTATTGTGGCTTGGTGAATGAAATTAGGAGTATGACATTTCCTTTGATTCTTGTGTAGATCTTTGCGATATTGATTAATCTCTTATTGATTTTTCAATTATTCATTTATCACAGCTTGGCATGGTGATTATTATACGTTTAGTCATATCTCTTATTCTATATCATTTCATCTGATATTTATAGCTAGACTGATCCGTTTATTATTTTCTTATTAAATAATACTCGGGTCAGACCGAGATGTTACAGGTGCTTCTGCTTGACTTTACATCCGGGATTACCTCCTTGACTTTTGGTTAACTACTTAGATTAGTAGTTTTTGTTGTATACATTTGAGATATAGACTCCATAATGTATACTTATTCTTTTGTGTAGTTCGTGTAACTATTCTTTTGTGATATGGAGGATCTTTTTGACCACTACTCTGATATACACTTTCATGTGTTAGTTATATATTCATATCTTCTTCCGCCTTTGTGATATGAATTATCTGTGACTGATTTGTGTTATGCTTGTTTCTATATTTGTTTCCGAAGATTATTATAGCCACTGTGTAGTAGCTTTGGGTTTGTATCGGTATGTCGGATTTCCTCTTGAAATAAAATGCATATTGTACTGTCTGACATATCGGTGCTCGCGCAAAGCAATTACACGGATGGTCGCTCCTCAACAGCCTTATTCTCTGTGCTAGTCGACAGCATTACTCCGTAGTGTTCTTGGCTAGCGTGGATATAGAGGTGGGGCGTCACACACATCCAATTAATTACTAATGACACCTATAAAATACTAATAATACCCATCACATCGAACAAATAAAAATTTCATAAATATTAATCTATAAAATTTATAAATTAACTAAATTTGTGGTACTTTAGAGAATTTGCTAATACGGTTGTGTGATTCGTAGATGTAAATTAATTCAGTGACTAAATATCAAACAATTTGAGTACCAATATTCGTCCATCACCTTAGCCATCACTGTGACAACTTGTTGAATTTATCTCTTATATATTGTTAACCCGCCTTTTAGCAAGGCCATGGACAGGCGGATTTAACATTATCGACTGCTCGGTCGTCGAGACTGGTGTACGATGGAGTTAGTCGACTGGAAGGATGGATGACGCAACGCGCTTGGAAAATGGAAATTGGGTTGGACAAAGATGGATCGACTATAATTTGGGTCTACGAAATTTGGTTCGGTCTGTAAAGTTAGAAGTCGTTCGGCATTATGATAATATCATGCCGCTCAGCATTGGTGAGGTGTTTTGGTTCTGAAAGTACGGTTTGGCATAATGGGTCGTTCGGCATGATGGGTCGTTCGGCGTGGTGGATCGTTCGGCATGATGGATCGTTCGGCATGATGGGTCGTTCGGCATGATGGATCGTTCGGCATGATGGGTCGTTCGGCATGGTGGATCGTTCGGCATGGTGGACCGTTCGGCATGATGGACCGTTCGGCATGTTGGATCATTCGGCATAATGGGTCATTCGACAAGGTGGATCATTTGGCATGATGGATCGTTTGGCATAATGGGTCGTTCGGCATGGTGGATCGTTCGGCATGATGGGTCGTTCGGCATAATGGGTCGTACGGCATGATGGATCGTTCGGCATGAGCAACCCGTTCGGCATACGAATGCCGTTCGGCATGAACTCCTCGTTCGGCATACGAGTGCCGTGCGACATGGCTACCTCGTTCGGCATACGAGTGCATTCGGCACAGCTACCTCGTTCGGCATACGAGTGCAATCGGCACGGCTACCTCATTCGGCATTCTCTGTTTCAACCAAACTCGTTCGGTATGCGTGGATCGGCATCAAGTGGCTCGGCATTGATGGGATATGGCTCTGCCTAGGTGGCTCGGCAAATGCCGCTCGGTCAGGGACGAAGGGTATACGTGGCTCGTCAATGGCCTTGTTGGGTCCAAGCTATTCAGGATGCCCAACAACTCAGGATTCGCCTATAAATACAGCACATGGGGGTTCAGAAAAGGGATCTTCTTCTCTCTGCTCTCTAACTTTCTATTTTCTAAGGCTAAAGGTTACTCTATCAGTTTGTAACTGTAATTGATTCGAACATCAATAAAAAGGAAACTTCTGGAGTGGACGTAGGCCGGAGTTAGCCGAACCACTATAAAATCTGTGTTCTTTACTACTTTCATTTTAATTTCGACTATTCTTCATATGATTATTCTCTACATATATTCTATATGTTACCTACGACCATTAGTTGGTGCTTTCATTTACATTTGGGTGTTAGTGATCAATTTTGGCGCTAACATATATATATATATATATATATATATATATTGGTAAAATCCAATTTTATAATATTAGTGGTATCTTTTAGTAATGATTATTTATACCAATTCTCTTTTTCGATACTATATCACTTTAGGATTTATGGAATTTGATTTCGATCAAAATTCTAACATCATATGTATTCAACTCAGTTAGTCCATGAAAAAATCCTTAGTTTAATAACTTATTAAATATTGTTTCACTTTAAGTGCTTTAACTCAGACTGCAACGACCCGTATTTTGGCTATGTTAAATTTTTAAATTTAATGTAATTATTGGATTAATATGGATAGAAATAATTTAATGATTTATTTATATTGGTTTATTGGATAATTAAATTGTTTAAAAAATTAATTTTGGAAATTATTTGAATAATTTGATTCTGAATTTAAGATGATGGATAATGATATCGGAATTTGATTTAAAATGCATATAGATAGAATTTGGAAATTTTATATATAAATTGACAAGTAAAAATAGCCATTTTGGCCACTATCTTGGATTTCGACGAAACCGGTTCCATCAGATCCGTAATAGTGAATTTTTATTAGGTTTCAATTTTCATAGCGATCGGACTTGTCGGTTGGCCGTGCGAGCTTAAAACGAGTAGAAATCTAATTTTGAATTTATAAAATAATCGACTTTGAAAAGCTATCTTTCGCATACGACCGAACTAGATCTCGGGACTAGTTGTCCATTGCGTTCGGAATGGGGGTAAAACATTAGAAACGACAAGCGGCACAATTCGTTTGGAGTTCGTGATCTCACAAGCCAGTCAAATTAGATATTTCTTATTATAATATATATATATATATATATATATATATATATAATTTCTCAACGACTCTTTCCAAACACACATTTCAGCCCACTTACCCCTTCTCCCCTTTATTTCGAATCGCAGCAGTTTTAAAAGAAAACGAGTCAGATCGATTCTTAATAAAAATAAATCAATCAATTCTTGTGCATCTCTCATACCCTTTCCCTTCATTTTCTTTTTCCCAATCCAATCGAATTACAGACCGGAAAAAAAAAGAAACGAAATCGCTGATCGAATAAATTGGTAAATCTTTGCCGATAGCCTATTGATTCGAGCGACGTGGGTGCGGTGCGATTGAGAGTGCACGAGTGGTGATTGGAGGGGCGAGCTATAGGGTTTCTTGGCATCGGCTGTGCGTTCTCGAACGCGAGTGGAGATTTAAGGTGGAGGCGCCTGTAGGTGCGACGACTGGCGGCGACTCTTGGTGGTTCACGCGCGTACAGCTAGAGGCGCAGTGATTGGCGAACGCTAGGGCTGGGATACATGAGATGGTAAAGCATGATGGCTCGATCGCCTGACGTTAGCTTGCACTTAGAAGAAATCAGTCGCGTTTTGGGTTGGTTCGTGCGTGCAGGGGAGCGTGTTCGAACGAGAGAAGATAGATAGCGATTTATTTATCTTATTTTGAGTTAATTAAATTTTATAGTTATCGTATATTAATAAATTTGTGTTGTGTACGAACGACGTCCGATTCGGGCGAGGAGAAGTGTGTTGGAATCGTATTGCTTTTGTCTATGCTATGAATTGGAAGTGTTGCAATTCGCTTCATTCGAATTTTCAGATGCAAACGAAGGTGAGTGTTTATTCGCTCACAATTAGCTGAAATGAATTTTATGTTAGTTAAATTAATATTGTGAAGTGATTGAAATTTATTGGTTATTTCTTGATAAGTTTAATTAACATTGAAATTGACATCTGAATTTATTATTGGATTTAAATTGACAGTTAAATTAAATTAGAATTTAATTGCCTGTAAATTACCCAATATTGATAATAATGAAATTGTTGTGAATTTTATTCAGTGTTTGAATGATTAATTGTGATGGATGCTATTGGTTGCTATTTGGATGTTATTTATTTTGATATATCATGTTATCACCCTGTATGTAGTTTATATTATATAAAACTGTAAACAGAATTATTTCGAATAAAAAAATATAGATTGAAATGATATATACCTATGACATATATTTGGATTTAAATGATATATATCCATTCTCGAAATTAAATTGAAATAATTATCCACTTGGCCATGGTTAGAAAATTATATATGGACACCAGGTTGGTTAAATTAAATGATTTTAAAAGTTGTTTTGAAATTATTTAAATGAATTGTTTTTTTTTTGAATAAAATCAAATTTATGGAAATTGAATTATTTTGAATTGGAGCTCGAAGTTTTGGAATTTAAATTTGGCAATGAGATTGTTTAATTAATCGAAGTTTTGACTGTTAAGTAGAAATTAAAATACGGCGTAAATTTTGGAAGTTGATTTGTTTTAAAAGATTGGTATTTTATTCGAACTTTGAATATTTCTAATAAAAATTGATATGAAATGATATTTCAAATTTGAGTTCGGAAGTGAAAAATTGGATTTAAATTTGGTATTAAAAGTAAATTTAATTTAAGTGTTTAAATCGATATTTTGAAACCGAATTTGGAATTGGAACTGAAATTGAAAATTAATTTGAAATTGGAATTTAAATTAATTTGGAACTGGAATTGGGAAATAATTTGAAATTGAGATTTGAATTAATTTGGAAATGGAAATTGAAATTGAAGGAATTTGTGAATTGAAATCGAAATTTATATGGAATCAAATTTATTCGAGTTGGAATCGGAATTGAATCGATTAAATCGAAATGCAATCTGGAATTGATTTGGATAGGAAATTGGGAAGTTGACCAGTTTGACTTTGGAATTATTTTTTTAAAATGAATATTTTAGTATAAATGATTTACAATCTATATTCTTTAAATATTCAAATTACTTTGATTTTTTAACTGTTTTACTATATAAACCATTTTTATCTTCAAATTATATTCGATTAAATTATTTAAACATTTTCTATTAAACTATTTTAACTATTTAAGCTATTTTCTAAAATTCAAACTGGTTAAAGGGTAAATTGTGTATATTTAAATCTTGGATTTAAATGCGGATTGGATTAAAGTGAATTGTAACCAAAACTGTAATTCGAATCAAGTTTTGAAGTGAAATAGTTATATTGAGTTGAGTTGATATTTTTGAGTAAATACGATGACTTCGAAATGGATATGATTTTGAGTAAATATGATGATCTCAAAATGGATATGATTTTTGAGTAAATATGATGATTTCAAAATGTATTTGATTTTGAAATGAATATGATATTTTGATATCAAATACGAATTGTTTTCGAAATGTAAAAGTACCAACCGGTGTGTAAAATGACGATTGTTTGTTAAAAAGACCGGGGCCTCTTATTGAAATACTCTCTTTCAATATTGAAACCACTTTGACCGCCGTGTACGCGGTGGATGATATCCAGAATGTAGTGGTTGAATTGTCGACGTTTATTGGAATGAAATAAGAGAACGATAATGGATAGCCTTGACATTCGTGTCACAATTAAAATGACTAAAACAGTAGCCTATGTCTGGCCATTGAGGTTAGCTACCTCTAGCGACGTTGATCCCTGTATTACTATTGTGGTTTCGGATTCGAAGGGTGCACCTTATTTGTCGTTTGGATTGATTGTCGCGGTCGGCCACAGATGGGTTACAACTAGCCAGAAAGGGTAAACTGGTAGAACCCTACCTTGGACATTGCCTCACGTGCCTTGTCATATTTATCCCTATACGAACCCATTACGATTTTGGTTTAAAATTGTAAAACGTGTTAAGGTGGATCAATGTAAAGCCTTAACACTATTTTGATATTTATTTTACTGATAGACATTATCTATTATAACATATACTGTTATACATAAATAGTTCAACGGATCCTTTGGAGATGGGAAATCCCATAACATCTCTTAAGTTATTGCACTCATATTTGTGATATTGATTTGACTTAAATAAGAGTATTTTAGTCCTGACTCAAGTGTTTTGTCTTTTCATTACGCTCGGGTCAGTCCTGAGTTTTTCCAGTGTATTGAAGACTATTCTCTGGAGGACAAAGATGGAGTTTTGGTATATTACTATTATTATTACCCCCGATCACGCTATTCTGTTTTATTAATTATTTATTCTTGATGTGTAGATATAACTCTAATAATTGTGTATAGATTATAATCAGATGTATAGTAAACAGATTTTGAATTGTTTATTTGATTATTATATTTTATCGTTTCCGTTGTGAGATTCGGTGTTTTGTTTCCTTCTTCTCTTCTTATTTTTCTTACTTAACCCCGTTGATTATGTACGTTCCAGATTATTTAAGTCGGACATGTGTGGATTATTATCGATTTAAACCTTCTGAAATGTTGGTCGTCACAGTTGGTATCAGAGCGAAGGTTTAGCGATAACCTTGGCTTTGTGGGATTGACTCATTAGAGATAGGGTAGTAATACCCTAGAATGAGTCAGTTTGAGAGAGTGTGTGTGTGTGTGTATGAGAGAGCGTACTTGTTAGTGTTATAAAATATTTTATATTGTGTTTACTTATCCGTTGAGTTATTTATGAATTTCGATCGATTTGCGGGACGCCATGTTATCGATAGGGGTTTCTAAACACTTAAACGAGGCAAGTCGACATAACGTTGTTTTAAATCGGATAAACGAAATAATTTTACCCAAATTATATTATGTATATCTATATATATATAAAGTGATTTTCAAGGAAATGATAACATTTAATTATCATTGATTATCGATTGAATTAAAAATAAAACAAATACCGAGTGAATTTTATTTTATGAAGCATTGATAATTAAATTGAATTGAAATATAATTGCAATAAGTATTGGTTAAAATGACCAAGTTGTAAATTAATGGAATATTTTAAAAATAGGCTAAGGAAATTTGTATATGTATATCTATAATATAACTTAATGATTTAATTTTTTTTTTGAGAATTTGAGAATTTAAAATCCTTTTGTTTTCAAATATTGTTTTTCAAAGCCTTAAAAAAATTAATAAATAGTATTATTTGAAAGAGTTTTGACTAGAAAAATATTTTTGAAAGAAATAAAACATTGAACTCATCTAGTCGCTGGAAAATAATTCTAGAGATGACTACAACATCGCCAATGTTCATTTTCGAGTTTTTGAGCGAAGATTGCCACCAAAAGAAAATTTAATTTCGACTAAATAGGTTTTGATTGAGAAAATATATTCTAAGTGTGATTTAATAAGTATATGGAAATAGTTTGAACTTTAAATTTAAAATAGTATGGATGAGAAATAATTTTGCAAATTATAAATTGGAATAGGAAATTTAAATTGGCTAAACATTCTGATTAAGTAAATAAAATAAATTTGAATCCGAGAAATGAAATAAAATAAATTAACTTAAGAAATGTTAATCTAAAAAATAAATTTTAAAATTTGTAAAATGGGAATGAGTAGAAATTTAACTTGAATAAAATTAAATAAATAAGTAATGGATTAAATCGAAATGAAGTCTAACTTAATATATAAAAAATTGAATTTGATATTAGGTGAAACTAGATAAATTAGTAAAGTGAGTTAAATCCACTTAAGCTATAAAATGAATTAATCAAATGAATATGAACTTGAATTTTTAAATAAATATAAAATTAAGTGTGTAATAAATTGAATAAAAATAAATGAATGTAAGTAATAAATTAAGTTGGTTAATCGAATTTAATCTAAACTGGATATAAATAATAAAATGCAAGAGGAATGAGTTTAAAAATTTAATGTTAATTAATATAGTATGGAAAAAGTTATTGGAATAAATTTTAAATTAAAATTGGCTTAAGAGAGGTTAAATGAATTGATTGGAAAAAAAACTATTAATATGAATTGAGTTATAAAAAAATTACTTTGGTAAATCAGAAGTATGAATTTGAATAAATGAAGTGCATTGATGAATCAATAATAACTGAAGATATGAGTAATAATAATAAAAGTGAGTGTTGTTGTATAACACATTTGTAATGAACCTAGATAATTTATAAATGATTATAGTATTAACTAAAAAGGGATATACTAAATGGAATAAAATTTTATAAATGATTCACTAATGAATTTATATGAAATAGGTTGAATAAAAAGGTGAAACAAATTGAAATTTCACAAATTGAATTGAATAAAAATTGAATATAATGAATTTGTAACGAATGTAATAAAATTAAAGAATGAATGGAATTGTAAAAAATTCCGATCTAGCCGCGCAAAGGAGACTCTGCCGAAATTTTCCGTAAATCCGGGAGTTAGAAAATTTTTGAAGTTTTAAAAATAAATTTAACTTGTTTTTCTACATAAATTATATTTTTCATAAAATCGATATAGGAGTGGTGTAGTCGAAGCGTAGTAATAGTTTCACAAATAAGATGCTTATTTTTATAAATTGATAATTTTGAATAAATTAGTGTATTTTAAATTTTTTTACTTAACGCCTTTTCGAGGACGAAAAGTTTTGAGTGGGGGAGTACGTAACGACCAGTATTTTGGCTATTTTAAATTTTTTTTACATTTAATGTAATTATTGGATAAATATGGGTAGAAATAAAATTTGATGATTTATTTATATTGGTTTATTGGATAATTAAATTGTTTAAAAATTTAATTTTGGAAATTATTTGAATAATTTGATTCTAGATTTAAGATGATGGATAATGATATTGGAATTTGATTTAAAACGCGTATAATTAGAATTTGGAGATTTTACATATAAATTGACAAGTAAAAATAGCCATTTTGGCCACTTTCGGATTTCGACGAAACCGGTTTCATCGGTTCCGTAATAGTAAATTTTTGTTAGGTTTCAATTTTCGTTGTGATCGGACTTTTCGGTTGGCCGTGGGTGCTTGAAACGAGTAGAAATTTAATTTCGAGTTTATTAAAATAATCGACTTTGAAAAGCTATCTGTCGCATAGGATTGAACTAGATCTCGGGACTAGTTCCATTGCGTTCGGAATAGAGGTAAAATATTAGAAACGATAGGCGGCATAATTCGGTTAGAGTTCGTGATCTCACGGGCCAATCAAATTAGATATTTCTTATTATAAAAAATATATATATATATATATATAATTTCTCAACGACACTTCCCAAACACATGTTTCAGCCCACTTACCCCTTCTCCCCTTTATCTCAAATCGCGGTAGTTTTTAAAAAAAACATGTCAGATAGATCCTTAAAAAAAATCAATCAATTCCCGTACATCTCTCATACCCTTTCCCTTCATTTTCTTTTTCCCAATCCAATCGAATTACAGACCGGAAAAAAAAGAAAAAAAAAGAAATCGCGGATCGAATAAATTGGTAAATCTTTATTGATAGCCTGTTGATCTCGAGTGACATGGGTGCGGTGCGATTGAGAGTGCACGAGTGGTGAATGGAGGGGCGAGCTATAGGGTTTCTTGGCATCGGCTGTGCGTTCTCGAACGCGAGCGAAGATTTAAGGTGGAGGCACCTGTAGGTGCGACGACTGTGTCGGTGACTCTTGGTGGTTCACGCGCGTACAGCTAGAGGCGCAGTGATTGGCGACGGCTAGGGCTGGGATGCGTGAGATGGTGAAGCACGATGGCTCGATCGCCTGATGTTAGCTTGCACCTAGAAGAAATCAGTCGCGTTTTGTGTTGGTCTGTGCATGCAGGGGAGCGTGTTCGAACGAGAGAAGATAGGTAGCGATTTTATTTATCTTATTTTAAGTTAATTAAATTTTATAGTTATCATATATTAATAAATTTGTATTGTGCACGAACGAGGTCCGATTCGGGAGAGGATAAGTGTGTGGGAATCGTATTGGTTTTTTCTATGCTATGAATTGGTGCAATTCGCTTCATTAGAATTTTCAGATCCAAACGATGGTGAGTGTTTATTCGCTCACAATTGGATGAAATGAATTTTATGTTAGTTAAATTAATATTGTGAAGTGATTGAAATTTATTGGTTGTTGCTTGATAGTTTAACTGACATTCAAATTGACATCTGAATTTATTATTGGATTTAAATTAACAATTAAATTAAATTAGAATTTAATTGCCCGTAAATTACCCGATATTGATAATAATGAAACTGCTGTGAATTTTATTGAGTGTTTGAATGATTAGTTGTGATGGATGCTATTGGTTTCTATTTGGACGTTATTTATTTTGATATATCTTGTTATCACCCTGTATGTAATTTATAGTATATAAAACTGTAAACAGAATTATTTCGAATAAAAAAATATAGGTTGAAATGATATATACCTATGACATCTATTTGGATTTAAATGATATATATCCATCCTCGAAATTAAATTGAAATAATTATCCACTTGGCCATAGGTTAGAAAATTATATACGGACACCGGTTGGTTAAATTAAATGATTTTAAAAGTTGTTTTGAAATTATTTAAATGAATTGGTTTTTTGAATAAAATCAAATTTATGGAAATATTTTTAATTGGAGCTCAAAGTGTTGGAATTTAAACTTGGTAATGAGATTGTTTAATTAACCGAAGTTTTGATTGTTAAGCAAAAATTGAAATGCGGCGTAAATTTCAGAAGTTGATTTGTTTTAAAAGATTGGTCTTTTATTCGAACTTTGAATATTTCTAAGAAAAATTGATATGAAATGATATTTCAAATTTGAGTTTGGAATTGAAAATTTGGATTTAAATTTGGTATTGAAAGTAAATTTGATTTAAGTGTTTAAATCAATATTTTGAAACCTAATTTGGAATTGGAACTGAAATTGAAAATTGATTTGAAATTGGAATTTAAATTAATTTGGAACTGGAATTGGGAATTAATTTGAAATTGAGATTTAAACTAATTTGGAAATGGAAATTGAAATTGAAGGAATTTGTGACTTGAAATTGAAATTTATATGGAATCAAATTTATTCGAGTTGGAATCAAAATTGAATCGATTAAATCGAAATGGAATTTGGAATTGATTTGGGTAGGAAATTGGAAAGTTGACTGGTTTGACTTTGGAATTTTTTTTAAAATGAATGTTTTAGTATAAATGATTTAAAATCTATATTCTTTAAATATTCAAATTATTTTGATTTTTTTTAAACTATTTTACTATATAAACCATTTTTACATTCAAATTATATTCGATTAAACTATTTAAACATTTTCTATTCAGCTATTTTTAACTATTTAAGCTATTTTCTAAAATTCAAACTGGTTGAAGGGTAAATTGTTTATATTTAAATCTTGGATTTAAATGTGGATTGGGTTAAAGTGAATTGTAACAAAAACTGTAATTTGAACCAAGTTTTGAAGTGAAATTGATATATTGGGTTGAGTTGATATTTTTGAGTAAATACGATGGTTCGAAATGGATATGATTTTGAGTAAATATGATGATCTCGAAATGGATATGATTTTTGAGTAAATATGATGATTTCAAAATGGATTTGATTTTGAAACGAATATGATATTTTGATATCAAATACGAATTGTTTTCGAAATGTAGAAGTACCAACCGGTGTGTAAAACGACGATTGTTTGTTGAAGAGACCGGGGCCTCTTATTGAAATACTCTCTTTCAATATTGGAACCACTTTGACAATCGTGTACGTGGTGGATGATATCCAGAATGTAGTGGTTGAATTGGCAACGTTTAATGGAATGAAGTAAGAGGATGATGATGGATAGCCTTGACATTCGTTTCGTAATTAAAATGACTAAAACAGGAGCCTATGTCTGGCCATTGAGGTTAGCTACCTCTAGCGACGTTGATCCCTCATATTACTATTGTGGTTTCGGATTCGATGGGTGCACCTTGTTTGTCGTTTGGATTGATTGCAGTCGGCCACGGATGGGTTACGACCAGCCAGAAAGGGTAAACTGGTAGAATCCTACCTTGGGCATTGCCTCACATACCTTATCATATTTATCCCTATACGAACCCATTACGATTTTGGTTAAAACTGTAAAATGTGTTAATGTGGATCAATGTAAAGCCTTAACGCTATTTTTATATTTATTTTATTGATAAACATTATCTATTATAACGTATACTATTATATATAAATAGTTTAACGGATCTTTAGGAACTGTATAATATCAAAGTTATCCTCAAATCTAGAGGACTGTATAATATCATCACTTCAAGATTTCTTATTTATCCTAGTTATTAACTAGTTGGAATCTCTCATGTGAGTTATTCCATAGTTTTCCAGTCATTATTGGTATGTGACCCTTGTTGACCTCGAAAATTATGAGTAATACATTGTATAATATTTAGAGAGCATTATGTACTTCGGTCTCAATGGATGTATCGATATCCTTTCTCGAAACATCTTGACTAAGAATAGTTAAATTAATATGTTTTTTGATGTTAGGATAATTTTCTCATGATTATAACTTCTTATAATTATTAACACATAACATATCATTAAGAATTTTCTATTAAACATACTTTAAATTAATTACTTAATTAATTATATCACCATGAAATAAAGTATATGTTCGAAACTCTATTGTGTGGTTTCAATGACAACAACTATACAATCACATATACATGATATTTCTTATCATATTACAGTTATATACTAGAAGAAGATCGTGGTGTACAACAAAATTATAGTTCACAAACAATTAAAGAAAGATGGATAATACTAGTAAGGTCATTTTTTGTATATAGTCATAGATATATGTTGTACGATCTCCTTAAGTGATCAAAACACATATAATTTTACATTGACAAATCTTACTAACAAACGTTTTAATTTTATAGCTCATAGTATGATGGACGTCTGTCACTTAGTCACAAACGTTAGTGACAATTCTCTATTTATTATTTCCAAAGATCTACAAACGTCTATGATAGAATGACAGATGTCTATGAACTGTCTCGGCCTAAAAATAGCAAGCTGCAATTGTCGCTTTTTGAATGGATGCTTCTCACTGAAAAAATTTCTTCCTCCTTCAATAGTTCCAACCATTCAGCAAAGAGTAATCTTTCAAGAAGCCATAACTTTTCAAAAACAACTCTTTGATTCTATACATACTTCAATCAATTGAGATTTTAGTTTAACTTGTTTGCTATTCTCTAACTTCAATATTCAGACTTTTTTGTGCTATCATTTACTTAATATTCTCAATCACTTTCAACAAAAATATATATATATATATATATATTGGTTAAACTATTTCCTACAATTCCAAGTAACTCACACTCATTATCATTCAAAGAAGATTATTGAAAGAATTAATATCTGTTTTATATAGAACACAAGATTGTCAAAAAATACTATCTGTATCAACCTAATCCTTCGGGCAAAGCGAGAGTTATTGTTTAGTGAAATACTGAAGAGGAGATTCAGGACCATACATAGGATAGGAGGTCCGAACCAGTATAAAAACTCTGGCATACACGTTCTTTATACTTTATTTTTATTATATTATATTGCTACATTGAGCTCGTATCTTGGTATGCATTCAGATATTAATACACTAGTCATATTAGATATGATCCATTAGACTTTCATTTGGTATCAAAGCACGGCTATTTCAATTTATAGTAATACGTGACTGAAATCTTTTTAATATGGCAAGTATATTTCAAGGACGACAATCAACTGCTCGTCCCTTACTATTTACTGGTTCAAATTATGCTTATTGGTGAACACGTATGTGAATTTTTATGGAAGCCAATGGTTTAGAGATTTGGCAAACTACTTAAACTAGGTATGAAGAACCTACACTGATATAAGCATTTGGAACGATGCATAAAAAACACTTCAACTAATAATGCCAAAGCCCTGAATGTTTTATTTTGTTCGCTTGATAAAAATGATTTTTCATATGTTATGCTTTGCACTACAGCATATAATATACGGCGCACTCTGCAAGTTACTCATAAAGGCACGACAAAAGTCAAGCAAACAAAAATCTCTATTTTACCAAATCAATTTTCGTCATTTAAAATGAAAACAAATGAATCTATTATTGACATGTAATCTAGATTTCAAACTATACAACACAATCTCATGGCACTTGAGGTCAAATTCAATTATTTTGATTTAGTTACATGAATCTTAAATTCTTTAATTGTCGAATGGGAAAGGAAGGTCTTAGCCATCGAAGAAGCTAACGATTTCTCTCAAGTTGAAGAACTAATAGGAAATTTGATGTCATTGAAGCTAATTTGTAGCCAAGAAAGCAGCAAAATCAAGAAAAGAAGAATACTGATTTTCAAGCAAATAATGACAGTTCCTACTTGATAAGGAATAAATTGTATTTATAGCTAAAAACTACTATAAATTCAAGAAATTCAAAAGGATGATAAAGTTTCAAAATGCTGGCAATTCAAACTCGTCAAATCAAACATCAATCAAATATTATGGATGTGACAAGTTCGGTCATATGAAGAAAGATTGTCCACAACTGAATAATGATAAAAAGAAAAGAAAAGTTGAAAAATTCAAAAAGAAACTAAGAGCCTTTCAAGTAAGTTGGAACTTCTTCTTCTAACAATGATAGTGAAAGTGACTTAGAACAAGCTAACGTCTATTTTATGGCTAATATGATGAGGTCAACCCTGAATTAACATGTGTTGAAATTTGGAAATTAGCATAGAATTGGATGATATATATAGATAATCCAAGAAACTAAACAAAGAATATATTGGAAAGATGAACAGTGGGGAGATAGAAATTGGTTTACTAAAAGTTGGAAAAAAAATATTAGAAGAAGAACAAGAAATAGCTCAAAAAGAATGCAAAAGGTTATCTTCTCAAATACTACTCTATTACATGATTTAGAAAATTATAGATTAGAAAACACCAAATTTGAAAAAAAAAACTAGAAATTAAGGCAAGTGTAGTTTCCAACAATATTGAAATTTGTCAACGTAAGAACAAGTTAGATAAAATAACTATCAAAAATTTAATAAAGGAAAACACAACGTAGAAAATTTGATCAAAATATTAAGACCATCAAGCAATTGAAATGCATCAGGATTTAAAGCTAAGCAAAACCATAGAAGCTATAGTACATTGTATACTAAGAACAAGAAACCTATTTCAAAAATTAAAATTAATACTTCTAAAACAAGCAGTGTCAAAATATGGATTCCTAAATCAAATAACAAATTTATTAGGCAAAAACATATTGACGAATACTTCAAAAATATTGGTTATAATAAAAATTATGTTTTTAAAGGTTCCACCCACTTAGGCATGGCTACCTTCACCTACTAACACATAAGACGCTAACAAAGGAAATGCATACCAATTAAATCTTTACTATTTTGTAGGTACTCAAAAATAAAATTAAAAGTAAAAAGAATTGGATACTCGATAGTAGACGCTCCAAGCATATGATGAGAAATGCACACATACTATCAAATATAACATATATTGATGGTGACACTGTGACATTTAAAAATAACTCAAAAGGATTTGCCATCGGCATTGGGGATGTTATCAACGTCGATATATCCAATTCTCCTCCTATTACTAATGTTTTGCTAGTAGAAAATTTAAAACGTAACTCATCAAGTATAAGGTCAATTATATGATAAAGGGTTTTAAATTTATTTCAAAAAAGATAAATGTAGTATATTTGATCGAAATAAAAAATTTATTTTTGAAGGAATAAGAAAATGAAATATTTATGTTTTAAATATGAATATTAAAAATAACAGTGATTATGCCTGACCGCCGATCATAATGACTCTTGGATATGGCATAAATGCCTTTGTCATGTAAATTTTAAATATATAAATAAACTAGCAAAGACTGATTTAGTAAGAGGATTACACAAAATAAATTATAAAACAAAAAATCCATATGATGCTTGTCAAATTAGAAAATTAAAGAAAAGCACTTTTAAATCTAAGAAAGAAATTACTGCCAAACAACCACTTAGATTACATCATCTAGATTTATTTGGCCCGTCTCAAGTAAGATCAATAAATCATAACAAATACGTATTTGTTATCGTCGCTGATTTCTCACATTACACTTGGACCCTATTTTAAAACATAAAAGCGATATGTTTGAAATGTTTAAAATTTTCTCTAAGAGAATTAAAAATTGATGAATTTAAAAATTAAAAGTATAAGAAGCAATCATGGTGGAGAATTTGAAAATGATATCTTTGAAATTTTTTGCAATAAAACAGTAATTAGTCATAATTTTATGTTTCCATGAACACTGCAACAAAATGACATAGTAGAAGGAAAAATCAAACACTACATGAATGTGCACGAACACTATTTAGTGGCAGTAGTTTACCAAAAAATTTGGTCCAAAGCTATCGCTACTGCATGTTATATACTGAATCATGTAACAATTCGACCTATGACGAAGAATACATGTTACGAAATATTTTTCAGAAAGAAACCTAAAGTATCATATTTTTGTATTTTTAATTCTAAATGCTTTATTTTGAATACTAAAGATAATCTTGGAATATTCAATCCAAAAGCCAATGAAGGAATTTTTGTTGGATATTCGGACCAAAGAAAAGCATATAGAATTTTTAATAATGAACTAACATTATTGAAGAAGATTCATGTTTCTTTTGACGAAGATTTTCAGAATACAAAAAATAACGATGAAGACAAAGTCCATAGTAATAATGGTATCAATAATACTTCTTTAACTAAGAATAATAATAGGAAAAAAAATGAGTTTTATAAAATAAAGCAGATGAAACTGGAAACATTGTTTGTAATAAAGCAAGATTAATTGCTTAATGATACAACCAAGAAGAAGGAATTGATTATTAAGAAACATTCGCTCATGTAGCATGTCTTGAAGTGATAAGAACATTACTTTTATTTCATGTCATCATAATTTTAAATTATTTCAAATGGATATTAAGAGTACATTTTTAAACAATTTCACAAAAGAGAAGGTTTATGTTGAATAACCACTTTTATTTGTTCATGAGAAATATCTAGACCATGTTTTCAAACTTAAAAGGACATTATACGGATTATAACAAGCACCCCATGCTAGGTGTAACAGACTAAAACCACAATTTACTAAATTTCGAGTTTCAAATTTGAAAATTATATTCTACATTATTTATTAAAAAAAGAAGAAAGCAATATATTAGTTGTACAAATCTATGTTGATGATATCATATTTGTATCAACTAGCGAAAAAATATGTTACGATTTCTCTAACATAATGAAAAATGAAATCGAAATTTTGTATATGGGAGAATTAAATTTCTTCTTAGGTTTACAAATAAAACAACTAGAAAATGGAATGTTTATAAATCAAGAAAATTATTATAAAGAATTATTAAAATGATTTGTTATGGATAGTACTTCAAGTAAATCAACTCCAATGAGCACGAGCTTACGTTTAGATAAAGACGAAAATGGGAAAGATTTCGATTAAAAATTATAACGAAGTACGATAGGTTCTCTATTGTACATAACGACTAGTAGATCAGATATTATGATAAGTGTTTATCTGTGTGCAAGATTTCAAGCACAATCTAAGGAGTCACATCATCGAGCGGTTAAAAGAATTCTACGATACTTAACCAACACCAATGATACAGACTTTTCTACCCAAAAGGCATCTCTTTCGAACTCGTATCGTATAGCGATGCAAATTTTGGTGGTTCAAGACATATAGAAAAAGTACTAGTCGCATGTATCATTTCATTAATCAATCTCTGGCCTCTTGGTTTAGTAAAAAGAAAATTGTGTTTCTCTCTCGACATGTGAAGCCGAGCATATGTCAGCAGCCTTAGCCTTTGCATAAGTAATTTATATACAACAAACACTTCAAGATTTTGTTAAAATTATAACCAACCCTCCTACATATTGTGATAATACTACACTATAAATTTATCAAAAAATGCAATTAACCATTCTCATACAAAACATATCGACATTTGTTATCATTTTTTAAGAGATAATGTAGAAAAAAGAATTATTTCATTTGAATTTGTTAACATTGAAAATCAAATAGCCGATATTTTCACCAAACCACTATGTGAATCAACTTTTATAAACCTACGACCTTGGTATATGTTCAGTTAATGAATTAACTAATATAGGACATATTTATTCATCATTTTAAAATATTAAACATTATTTTTCTATATAGAATTTTAACTTAAATTCATTTCAGTCAATCTTTTAGCAACCATAAAACAAAAACCGTTAACAAATTTATTGTTAAAACAATTTTATCCATACTAAACTATAAATAGACTATACAATCTATTTATACATGATAAAATAAAATAAAAATAGAAATATTATTTATAAATTTACAAAAACTAAATATGTCTTCTAATCATGACTCCACTTATTCAATTATCGACTTTAGCTCGCCTTCATCAAATAGCACCTACATATCACCAACAAAAACCACACCTTTGTTAATTCGATCAACCTCACTAAATGTTATGGCACCACCAACATATCATGCTGGCTTCTCTCATAAGGAAAAGAAAGCTAAACGAGCAACTGATCTAGAATCAACATCTCTCAACACTAAAGTTAATGCAATATATCACCATCAACAAGAAATGATCGGAGTTCAACGTGAAATGTATTAGGATCAACGACGTCAAGGATCTCATCTTAACTTTCTCAAAAAATGTATTCCAGCAATTTGTGGTCATTCACCAACAAAAAATTGCATTCATCGAAAATCTCTTCATTTAATAGAAATTCCTGTAAAAACTTATAACTTTACGCCAAGAAATATATGCAAGGCAGGACCATCAAACCATGACTAGATTAATACTCCAGCTCGTCCAAGTTGATATCCACTTAAGCCTCAAGATGAGCAAAATAGCACAAACTCTTGCGATCAACCTAAAATCAAAAATTCTTTGGTAGATAAATAATTCTATGTACCTATATATAGATACACACATACACATATATAGAAATAAATATGTAACCATATAATATATCATTTTTGTATATTTATTGATTATAATAATCATTTATTATGATGAACCTATGAAAATATTCAATTAAAATAAAAAATTCAAAAAAAGACTTAAATATTCACCTCTACCTCTCTCAGACGTCTATGAAGAAGTGATAGATGTCTCATGTCTGTCATATTCCATGGGAAAACAATCCTGAGTGATCTAAGACGTCTGTCACACTTCCTCAGACGTCTGAGCCAAGTTTCGGCTGTTATCAAAAGGTAGTTGGTATATATTTTTTTACCCAACTCTTCAATTACTCACCAATCTACTTCAAATATAAAACTCCAACTCTAAAATCCTAACTTTCCAAAACCCTAATTCATCAAAAAAGGACTCCCAAAGCAAAAAAATCACATTAACAAGAGATCAAAGAGAGGACAATCTTCTTCTTCTGAAACCTATCCTATCACCGATGTCCATATTCAAGAATGACTTTGAAATAGTCGAATTGCAAAAAAAAAATTGAAGAACTGAAGCAAAAGAGACTTCATTTTGGTCCATTTACCGATTATGCAAATTTAAAGAATATGGTCTTCAAGAACTCACATCACCTCCGATTGTCGAGAATCAATCAATTTTGATGAAAATGAGGTACAAATTGATCAATTGGCCATCTTTCTTTTTATGCAAACTTATTTAGTAATGTTATTTGGACACCTGAAAATGAAGATGATTAGTTATAGACTAGTGTGTACGGTAATGTTTTTAAAATTAGCGAAACACAATTGGTTGATTATTGTTCCTCTACCGCAGTTGGTTTAGAGGAAATTTCCGACCAAAGAAATCTACCACGTGATGAAGTGACACGTCAAATTTGAGAGGATAGAATGTCGCAATGGAAATCCATTTATCTACGATCAAAAGCCACGCTATTAAATCGTATGATAATTAATGCTATAATTCCTCGATTAGGAAGTCATGAACAAATATGTGAAAATGACCACAACAACCTATATGCTATATTTGGTGAAATTCATTTAAATTAGGCTAAATTTATTCATGATGAAATTAAATGCTTTTGGTCACACCACTAACGCACAATTATGTATGCTCCACAACATACGTCTATTACAAGGTGTCGAGGTACCTTCTTATATTTCTCATTTTGAAGAAATTCCTATCGAAGAAAGTGGTATAAGGTTTTATCCTTAACGCATCTTCTTGAAAGACCACCTCCAATCATGTCCCTAGCTCAATGGACTACACAACAACAACGTCAAATGCACTCGATCCCTCCTCAACAGGCTCAAACTCCTCCTACTTCACAGCAAACTCAATCACCTCGTCCTCCATAACAAACTGGTTCCTCTCATCGTACTATCTAATATTCTTCTAGTTTGGAGATTCACGAAGCTCGCACCGAACCAACTCAAAATGTATCCATACATAATTTAACGCCTAGAAATCAAAAACTAATCACAGTCAATCAGAGAACTATGGAGAAAAATCAAAAATTTTGCACACAAAAATGGCCGGTTTGAAAAGATGTTTTTCTATAAGAATGCCTAAAATGTAGAAAATTGTGAAAAAGGTTGTTTCCACTTTAGGCAAAGTAATGAGAAAATTTCATGGGAGATCATCTTCTAGGTCATCCTTCTCCCCTTCTCCAACACCACCTCCTTCAACACAAACTCTAGTCTATCATCTTCATAGATCATCGTCTTATGGATGCAGTTCTCAACAATATCAAAAAATGACTATAATGCAGGAAGAACCAAAAGGAGAACAAGAAGACAGTGATGATATGTCTTGGCCCGATCCTTCGGCACCACAACAAATGAATCTTGCAACTTTTTAAGGATTTTCTATCAAGAAAATGAACAATATACGCAATGGCCAAAAATCTTTCACTCTACTTCATCCTCCTACCATGACTACTCTGATAATTAGGGAGATTTCTTTAATTACAGTTACCGTGACATTAGTAATGTTCCTTGCAATTTTAGGATTGTTTGTTTTATGTTTGTTATTATTCATTCGTACTAGTACTGATGTTGCTATTTACCTAACTACTTTTTTTATTTTTAATGTTCTAAACTTATGGGTAACATCGATCACACCTGATTATCTGTAAGATCAAGAACATCAGAAATGGACGTTTAAACCACACGTTACTTGGAGAAAGGGAATAACATGGAACTTGAATTGTTTATAATTTGTTAATGGTCAAAGATACTCGAACTAGAATAAATATGAATAATCATGAAATTGGTAAAATTATAGTTTTGCGTAGCCAAATGGAACACTATGGAAGCTATAAATAAGATTGAATAATGGAATATGGATAAAGTAATTATAGGAATTTATTTATATGCATGGAGTTGTAGTAAATAAAAGCCTTGCATGAAGACAAACATGTATGATATGGATAAATTGCAATACAAGCAATTATATTATATACGTAAGCAGTTGTATATAGACATGAATAATATACAAAAATGCGGAAATGGAAATGAAGGAAAAGAATTGCAATTAAAAAGTGGTATTTCGTTACATCACTATTTATACACATCAGTGTTCACGGGGGCTGCTCTTGAACAAACGCAGCCTATGGACAGCAAAAGGAAAAGTAAAAGGATACAACTTCAAAACAAACACATAAACTGTCTCACTATCACCAAGAGATCAACAAGGAGCCAACGTCTTATAATTCTTCTTCTTCTTCCCGGCCTTGCTGCTAGAACCGCCATGAGGCCTCTTATAGCCTTTCTCATCTTTGGGTGTGCTACCTCTAGAAGGGGTAGTGTCACCCTCGATGGTGATGATTGCAGGACCTTCAGGGTAGTCGATAACTGGTCGGAAATCTCCGTAGTAGCGCCAGTGCTGCTTCTCTTTGAAGGATGGATAGTGATCGGAAGGATATGAGAAGAAGTCTTTGGCTCTTTAGTGCTTGTAGGCTTCTCAAGACCAAGTTCAGTTTTAATCTTCACCTTGGACATGTCAATTTTCCACCTCTCCACCATAGAAATGGATTTGATCTAGCCGGAGGCACTATTAGAGTAATGTCTTCTACTAAGGACTGGGAAGTGTCATCCAACCCTTCGAAAGCAGCAATTTTCTCCAAATGTGATCTAGGTACATTGTTGGAGGGGAGACTTGTAGCGACTAGTCCTGTGGTCATGGAGGTTGACTTGGTAGTGATAGTAGCAGTGCCTTGCCTTGAATAATTGGCTGCAAAGGAGGCGAAAGAGAAAGATGACCCGTGACTTCAAAAATGGAGAAGTAAAGGTTAGCTACATTCTTAAGCAAGAACTGAAGGACTACAAATACTATAAAAATAAGGATATACCTTCGCCTGGACTCGATTGTTGAATAGGGTATCTAGATATTTTTCCCTCTTCGAGTGAATGCTGAGTTGGTGGATGTACAAAAGGGGAACATATGGTTCAACAGGAGTAATCATCGTAGAAGCTGAAATGATTTGAGGGGGCCTTAGAGCTAGTCCCCTTAGGAATTGGTATAGTTTTTTTAAGCTTTTGTGATTTAGGAGTTGATGATTCTCCTAAATCGATGTACTTAGGTTGATAGGACCTTCGGCGACAGGTTTAGTAGCAGCTTCTTTTACGGCCAAGATAAATTTTCCCTCTTTAAGTTTAATGATGTCTTCAGCATTAAGGTACTTAGCCTTAGCTTATCTTTAGTGAGGCCATCACCAAGTGTTCTACATGTTGAAGAATCTTTTCCCAGGCGTTGGCAATTGTGATGCCATAACTATAGCCCAACAACTTTAGATTCTTGTATTGTATTATATCAGTGAAGACTTGTTGAAGTGTGGTATTGAGTTCTTCTCTCTCTTTCGCATTTTACTCTTTGAGCTCATTCAGATCATGTAATGCTGCAGTGTATTCGACTTCGGCCTCTAGTTTCTCGGTCTTTACTAACAACGGTTCGTTTACAACTAATTTTTTAAGGACATCAAGGATTTCGGCTGCCTGCTCAATAATAGTCTTATCCTTTTCTTGGATAGTCCCATCTTTCTCATGGCGAGCCAAGTCCTAATCAGTAATCTGTGTCCTTAGAGTAGCATTATCTTTACTAGCAGTATTCAACGGTTCATCACGATTTAGATTTGATTATGGGCTCTTTTCATTTGCTCGATCGGGTTTTTGGTCTTTGTCTTGGATTTTAAGGCCACATCTCTTTACATTTTGACCTTCTTCAAGTCTTTCTTATAGCCTTCTATGAGACTACTTCTATGAGACCATCATAAGTCTTCTTTTCCAAATGAAATGACTGGATATTCATTTGGTTGATTCGGTTGACATCGCGGAGGGACGGGAGATCTTCATCCACTCATATCCTTGACAGACAAGCTCTTGAAATCATCCAACCTTGTGATCTGTTTCTTCCTTAGGAATTTTTTTAAATGTCATGATCAAACATGACACTAGTTAAGCAGAGATCAGGAAAAGTGGCATGCATGTGGCTGGATGGGGCTAGAGGAGGAGTGATTCCTTTAGGTCAAGGATGAATGGTTGTAGTAAGCAAAAGTTAAGTCGGATTTTGTTTCTATGGAGGAAGCTGAAGTTGAGATTGAGCCGGAGGAATACCAAAAGAGGAATTATGGCGGTCGTTTGAATCTTTGTGCCTTTTTCCTTAGCATAGGACTACCTTTCTTCGGCCTGTCTCTTCTTTCGACCCTTCTTGGCCTAATAGTCTATTTTCGCCTCCCACTTTCTATCTTTTATATGAGCTCTTTCTTTTTCAGTCTTGCGCGCTATATTGAAACCAAAATGAGGCCGATGAGGAGAGTGCATCTTTGGCTTGGCACTAACGTACAATCTGGAATGAAAGAAAAGATCATACCATTTTGTAATATTGGAATACGAGCAAATATGAGGAATGTAAGTCCATGATCCTAAGAGTGTGCGGAGTGGTGATGTCCCCTAAGTATTCTATGGACCTTGTTTGGAAGGAAATAAAGGAGAGTCTCGCCTCCGTCAACTAGGATACCCTCAGACGGGAAGTTGAAGCTTAAAGCCATCCATAAGGAGATCGACAATTAGAATATCAACGTCATTCAATGAGGCAAAATATCATTAAAGGAAGCATATGGAGGAATCACCTTGGCTATTGGTTACATGGTTCTTGATTTTCTTAGGAGTTTTGATCACAATACGCTCTGGACAAGGTGAGGCAGAAAGTTCAGTGCCTATGGGATACGTCTCACTTTACAAGTCATCTCCCTCTTGACCGATGTCATAGGCATTATCACCTCCTTCATCGTCCTTTTCTTTTTCCTCCTCTTTTCCCTCTCTTCTTTCTTCTCTGTCACTTTCTTCTTGAATCGTTACCATATTAACTCCCTCATCTCCTTCTCCTAGGCCTTCACTGACAATGTGCACTCCAACTGCTCTATCAACTGGATCATTAACATTTTTCAAACTGGATGGGCCTTCAACCTCCCCTTGAAGATTGCCACCAAAGCTACAAACAGGGGTAGAAGACCTAGTCTGCAGTTTGGAGCTACTCAGAGGGGTTTTACTAGGAACAAAAAAACAATTAGGATGTAAAAGATTGCATCGACGAAGATTCTCATTCGTAAGAAGATAAGGGGTGGAACAATATCAAATAGAGATTCTCTTAAGGAACCTAAGCATGTCGAAATGCTCTGCACCCATGTCCTGAGCAGGAATGTCTGAGAAGAAAGGAGATAACAAGTTGGATACATAAGGGATGAAAGTCAAAGCATGGAGAAGAACGAAAAGGAAAGAATCTTGCTTCTAGAAAGCCAGAGCCTATTAAATCCATATAGAGATCACATAAAAAAGTATTTATTCTTGAAGTACGAGGGTATATTGTGAAGCATTTCGGTGACCTTAAAGTGGCACCAGACATCGATGATCATATAAGACGATGGTTCACGTCGTTACTTAAAGCTCAAGATGTGTGTTAGCTCTCTGAAGTTAGAAGGTCGTTGGAATTGTTTCATGAATAAGATGTATAAGGAGCTTAGCAAGGCACATCCACTTAGGATGGACTTGGGTTGGAGCAAGCGCAAACTTCGGAAGGAATGAACGTAGGAAAGGACTGAAAGGTGGTATAGCATTGCCTAAGCACATATATCTATTGCATGTTGTATAGCCTATTGGAGGATTGTGTGCCTGTTGAATTGGCGTTGGAGGTAAGATGTCATCGTGAGGAATCCCATGTTTTCGACATATGGTTAAGAGCGTCTCTACAGTTAGAATTGTTGGCATTTGTTTGGGCGGATCATCCAGAACCCTTAAGCCAAGATTTTCATTTAAGGTAGGAGGCTAATCTTGAATCAGTTTTGTTGGTATAATCATCCTTCGCAACTTGCCGGTAATTAAACGCCTACGCCCAGAAAGCATGGAGGTAGAAGCCTGAGAAGTGGTATACCTAGCTTCCAGAGAAGTTGATGGCCCAGGGTTGACATTGAATCTGGAAGAATGGCAAGCCATTCTTGGTAGAAAAACTTGGCATTTAACATAGTCAAGTATGTTTATTTTATAATTTCAATTTAAATTTGAACCCTTAAGACTAACATCAAAAATCCAATGGATGTCAACATGTGTCGACCAATCGAATTAAGAATATTGAACGAGGTAAGTGAAAGTGTTAATATATGCTGTATGAGCCTTAAGTCCTATACATGACAAACGGGATATCCTATGTAAACAGCTTGCTCGTGCTAGAAAACTAAGCCACATCGTGAATAAACAATACGTTAGATTTACCCATTATCATTGAATAATCGATATTAGTACTGCAATCTAGAGCAACAAGGAAGTCTCTATTTTATAGGAATACAAAACTATGCAATGATCAGAAATGGTATGCAATGGAATTATTCGAATGCCGAAGCACATCCGATGCAATCGTTCTCAAAATAAGAAACATCTCACCGGATTTCGAAATGGAAATTTGTGGTCGAATATGCCCTTTTGGAAGTATGGATTTGCATTTAAAACGAGCAAGGCACATACGATTATCATAAATGAGACTATACAGTTAAAGTGCTTAGCGATTCCATAGTGGTAGAGGTGCTAAAAGTTGTAGCGGAGGTATTATAGAAAATAGCGGAGGTGCAAAAAGCTTAATTAGATGTGAAACCAAGTCTTTAAAGTTAAATTTTTCTCATTTTTGCATCATTTGTGTAGGAAAAAGAAATATTGTTTAATCTTATATAACAAAACCGAAGAATATCATAATTTGTGCAGTCTAGATTTGGTGGTAAAATAGATTTCTAATTTACCTTGAAATTAGGTCTTTACCATAACTTTATTGATTTTGTTTAAAAGAGAACTAGTCAAACAACCTTTCGATATTAATGTTGCTAAAGCAGGTGCTAAAAGGCATTGATTTAGTGGATGTAGCGGAAAATAGCACGGCTTAAGCGGATCTTCTGTTCACTGGCGTTATATTAAAAAAGCTTAGCAATTGAAGAGCGCTGCGTGCTATAGCGAGGATTAGGCCTTTAGTAAGGCTTTAGCTGCACAAAGATAAGAGAAACCCGATGTAAAGTGTTAAAAGTTGAAGCCAACACTGAAAATGCAATGGGTCGAAGTAACCCGAGAAGATGCAATGCTAGCTTGGGGTCAAACCCAAAGTAATCGTAGGATATCCTCATATTTATAATGGTGGAAAGCAAGGCATAGCCCGACCATGAAATTACAAGCCTTATCCATCACCGATCGTAGATGAAAATGAACCATGACCGACGACGTGCTCTATCACCATAAAACCGCGATAACAAACCTTTGAATTACAAACTTGGGTCTAGGGTTTGTTGAGATCAGGGACGAGTTCTCTGGGTAGTGTGGTGGTTGTTGAAGGGAGTCTCTGGAAGATGACGACAACTTAGAATAATCGACGATGGTTGGTTTGAGGCGTTGGAGTGAATTTGCACTTGGTCGGTCTTGAGCAAACGGAGGATAAACAAAAAAAATGTAGGCATGAAGAATAAAAAGTTCTAAATGTTGGCTTATATAGTGCCACCGAATTGAATAATAAAACAACTCGGTACCGATCAGATCGATTGGTACTGAGATGAATTTTGGACCCAAATAAGAAAGGGAAAGAGAGGAAAGGAAACATGAAGACAACACATACCATATTAAGGCATGAACGATTTCTAGAGTTTAGATCTTGTCCTAAGCATGGAGAATGGAATTTCTACTATATAAAGTAGTTCAATGGATGTCCACGGAATGGAGACAATGCTTTAAGGCAACTCTTAGATAATTAGTCGACGTATATGGATGATGGTATAAGCTACTTTTAATCCAAAGCATACTTTCTGTCCAACAGAAGCATACTTTAGGGGAAGGTGTTATACGGTTTCTTATCCAAGCAAGCTTTCAAATGAATTTGGATGTCAGGATAAAGACGAAACAATTCATGGAATTGGGAACATGCCTAGAAGGACAATAGTAATAGTCTTGAGAAATGGAGGAAAGATTGGAGCTAAGGAAACAGATTGGTATGACCACTTTGAGGTTGGTACTGAGCACATTTTGTGCTTCCTATGGACTTTCGAAAATATGACTTATGCACTACTAGCAATAGCGATTGTCTTGGGGTCCATTTCTCAAGAATTGGACAAATAACTCCATGGAAGTTCTAAAGGAAAGCGAACAAGTAAGAGTGATATCAGAAACTCTAAGAAACAACACGAATTATAAGGAAACGTGCTCGAAGCTTAATGGATTAAAGATAGAAGACCAAAGGAAGGAAGATGGGACAACTCCCCATCAGAAAGTCAGGTCGATACCGATCAAATTTGATCGGTGCCAAGATGAATTTATCGATCTGAGAGCTTCATCTTCCTCTCCTGCGTTTTCCGATCTGAAGTTAGACTTGGTGTATGCCGGACGATTTCCCTATATATACAACACTTATAGCGTCGAAGAAAGGACTTTTGGCACTTTGCTGTCTTCATCTTCTATCTTTTCCCAACCAGAGTCACTAAGGAAGCTACTTTTGGTTGTTCTAAGCTGTTAGATTTATCAAAACCTTGTACTAATGACTAATAATCTATAATCAATAATAATATAGTAGAGGTAAGCCTTGAATTTTCCGAACCACTATAAAACTTCAATGTTCTCTCTTTTTTACTTATAGTTTTTGCTAGATTTCTATGTTTCTATTTTTTGTTGAGTGTTGTGTCATTTCTAGGCTCAAAACCTTATGTAGTTACATAAACATTCTTACTTATCACTAGATAATATAAACATCACCTTAGATATTCTATAGTTTAATTTACTCAACAATCATAGTTATGTAAGCTACTCTATTTATATTATAAATGATGGAGAGCGTTATAAATTCATAATTTAATATTAATTTTATAGAGTTGTCGACTATTTAAAAGAGATGAGTATAACGATTATAACTCATGATATCAAATAACTTTTATACACATCTAATGTTACTACCCTTGAATCTCATAGGTTTGTTAATATTAACTTCCCATTTTTTTTCTTAAAAACTCAACCCAGAGCCTTGATGAAATCGAAGGGATGGGATGAAGACAATAACCAAAATTCTAAAATTAATTTTTTATTCGGCCAAATAAGTTATTTTTAATAATTTAAAGTTTTTAATTTTAAATCTATACACCACATATAAAATAACAAAATTTAATATGTTTCATTCTCTGGCCTAATGCAAAACTTGATAAAATTTTCTTTTATATGATTTATGTATGTAAATCATATATATATATATATATATATATATATATATTATATGTACGCACGTATGTATGTATATTAATATATGTGTGTGTGTGTGTGCAATAAATGTTATTAAATAACATAAAGATATATATATATATATATATATATATATATATATATTATATGTGTGTGTGTTACTATTTTAAAATAGAAACAAAATATTTTTTAAAAATAAATATTATATTACTTAATATATGTGCATATACTATTTTAAAATCAAAATAAAACAAAACATTTTTATGTAAATAAAACACTACTTAATATATGCGAGTGTAATATACACACACAAGTTTTAGAAATGTTTAAAATTATTAAATGATTTAAAAGTAGTTTGTTTTAATTTAAATACATATGCCAAATTTATCAATGAAATAGGGTGACATATAAATAACAAATAAGATCAGAAATTTATACCTTACTTCGAAGTGATCTTATCGAAAATCGATACACTGTTCGTGCACCTTTCCACTTGGAGCAACATTGTCTCCTCTTTAAGTTGCAGTGGCAGAGATATAACTTCACCAAGGTAGAAGTAGGCTACTAGGAATAGAGGAAGAGAGAGCTTGATAAGTGTATCTAAATTGAGGTGGAGACTAAGCTATTTATAGCCATGAGTCAACGCCTTTCTCTCTCTTTTTCCTTTAGATTCGATGACATGGTTTATTCTTCTTCTAGCACCATAATGTGCCGATCTTAGCAACCAAGTGTGGTCAAGCTCCCAATTGACTCCAATTTGAATCAACATTTAATTAATTAATTCCTTGCTCCTAAATTGATCAAACTATTGCATAACTTATGTACAATGTTCAATGCGATTTTTTTCTTGAAATTAGTAGTTAAAATATCCATATATTAATATGACATTTGTATCAAAATTATTGTTAATTTATAACATTTAAAAATTAATTTTTACCATAGTCCAATTTAGAAATAACCAACGACACGGTTGAATTGACTTTTTAGTGCGAACTCGATACATAGCCAATATTTAGACAATTTAAATTTTGAAGTCCATACACACTTTGCTAAAGTATAGGATCAAGTTCAACGCTTATAGATCATTTTGACGAAATCGTATTTTTGATCTAATTTAAGCTTACCTAGTACTGACTGTTCATACACGTGTTATTTTCGTTAGCACTATATCACTTAAATATTTAGAGTTTAGTTTAAGGTCAAAAATTCTATTGACGTCCTTATTAATTGCGTAGGTCAATTATAAAGTTCTTGACTCAATCCATAATGTTTGTCGATTAACCAATTTGCTTTGATCAAAGACTTTGACTTTAATTTGATTTACCAATTATAGTTATACTGACCTTCTATAAAGATGAAGAGGATCCTCTCTTCAATGATGTTTCACTTCAAGTGTTTCAACGTGTATCCAACTATGACTATACTACAATCACCTCTGCCATGTGGTTGACCACAATTAAAGTACAGTCTACCTATTAAGTTCAATAGCACTCTCAAGTCAGAAAACTATTGTACATCGTTATCCTAAGATCTTCTATTTTAACTAAGTTATATAACCTATAAAACACACTCGTTGTATCACTTTGTGATTGTTCCAAATGATCACAAATACATAACCTCTTAATGCTTCCAATGGTTATGAATAAATCACGGTCCATCAAATGGTGAATGTTACATACAGTAGTCTCAACAGATGTAGTATCCCTTTCTCGATATTTCTTGACTAGAAACATTTGAGGAGTTGTGTTTTATTTGTATTGAATCAATACTCATGGTTATGTACATTTCATAACTCCAACCGATAGAACATCACTCTTAAGGATTTTCTATTTATATATGTGTAATGTTTATTAATTCATTACATATATCATAATATAAAAAAAATACAATGAAAATGAAATCAAAAACATATTTCATTTCAAACAAGATCGTTTACAGAATTAAGATTGTATAATAATTACATAATTGCCTGAGAGAACATCCTTAATTATAACATGTTGTACGGTCGCATTTTGGCCAGTTAGACGGTAAAGTACAACGAGTGGTTGTGATATAGCAATGCTTTTGTCAAACAAGCAATGTCATTATTGTGTTTTGATTATGGAAACAGTAAGGGGTCACCGTCTCTTTTTGCAGGGGTAATCAGAAGTCAGTCTACTTACGACAAAGCGAAGCAGACATGGAAGCTAGTTTGTGGGGAGTCTTAATGAATAGGGATAGGTACAGATGGAGGACATATGGCCTAAGGAGTTTTCCTCTAGTGGTCGACTTGGAAGGTCGTGCACAAGCTGAGAAGGTGTTTGGAGAGAAGCCATGAGCACCATTAGCAGAGTTTGTCGACGATCATTGCCTTTGAGAAGGAGGCTGATAGGACATCGAACAACGATCATGGGACGAATAGATCTTGAGGCGATGCACATTGTGCAGACAGACAACTGTGGAGGTGCTGATAGGCTTTAGCTACATGAACAATCACTATTGGACTTTAGATGTTAATGGGTCTGATTATATTTTTGCGGGAAAAATGAGCAAACTGTTCAACTTAAAAAATTTCCATTTCAAAAAATCACTATATAACAAATTATATATTTTAATGGTACATCTAAAATTTAAGTATTATATTTTACAAGTTTACCGTATGTAACAAAATGGTTGCATGATCTACCTTAAATATAAGCTTGAAGAAGGAATTTAAAAACGATAACTTTGAATTGAAACATGACGAAAAAGAGGTCCAAAGACAACATAAAAGTACAAATAGAGATTTCGATTCTTGGTTCTCTTCTTCCACAAGGGAAAGAAAATAAAAATTGCTTGACGTATATCATCTAAAAGTTAAAAACATTGAATGTTGTCACATTTATATAATTTCCCGTGTAACTTTTCTCATGTACTCTTATACTTTGTGTTCATAAATTTGGACAAAATTTTTCGAATAGACGATAGTAAGGGTACATGTTGTTTTCCTATGCATATTTTGTAATTTATATCTTGCGAATAACATAAACCCTAAGATCTAGAATTACATGATTATCACATATGTAAAGAATTAATAAAACATACCTCCCAACATCTTGTATACGAATCAGTAATGGATGTTGTCGAAAGCTGTTTCAATTGAGAAAGGAAATGGTTTCTCTCTCTTTTCCTATATCTTTCTTTATGTGTTTTCTATATATTTCCTTTGTGATGGGCAAATGTTAATATTTATAGGTAGAGAGAGGACCAAATTTTTAGATTTGTAGATTTAATCTTGATCGTCCATCAAGATCAAGATGAGAGAAATTAACGCTTTAGATTATAACCATTTTATTTATTTAGCATATTAATAGAAAAAACCTTTAAGATTCTATTGACCACATAATGAGGAAGGAAACGTTTGAGGAAAGAAACGGTCCATTAATGTACCACATAATGAGGAAGGAAACGGTCCATTAATGTACCACATTAATTTCCTTACAAAACGGTCAAATTTTCTTACAGTCTTCCACTTGGTCAATAGTAAAATCCATTAATGTCTTCGTATTAAGGTCATAAGGCGCGCATGATATGCTAAACTTTTTTTTAGTCAGTTATCATAAGTGTCTTGGCTAATCTAGTGGTCAATGGAAGTCATGACGTGTACACGTTATTTTGCAACATGCTTACTTCCATGTACTATGACATTGACAACTTTCATAAATAGACCGTAGATGAGCATAACTTAATGGTCACATAATGTCTTGAAGCAAAAGACTGTTTCTGTTATCATTTATCTAAATATAAATGTGTACACATTATAAAACAGAAATAAAAGATGTCCAAATTATTAAGAGCTCAATAATATATCTAGATAAGTACAAGATAAATGGCATAATAAGAAGATAATTAGGAACTATCTACAAGACCCATGCTATCAGTATGTCTCTGAAAGGTCTTTGGAGGTAGTCCTTTTGTGAATATGTCTGCCACCTGTAAGTCTGTACTTATTAATTCAACAATAATTTTCTTTAGTTTAACATCTTGCTTCAGTAGTAGGTATTTAAGGTCCATGTGTTTGGAACCTTTGGTTATCCTATCATGCTTGGAGAAAAAGGTTGCAGCTTCATTGTCGCAGTAGACAGTTAGTGGCTTAGAGATAAAACTTAAAGTGCCAAATTGTGAGACAAAATTACGCAGCCATGTTCCCTGAATTGAAGCCTCATAACATGCTACGTATTCAGCCGTCATGGTGAATCCGAAAAGCATCTCAGATTTCTAGCTTCTCCATGATATTGCACCTCCACATAAGAGGTACACATAGCCAAGAGTGCAGATCCTAGTGTCAGGACATCCGGCAAGGTCTGAATCAAAATAACCAGTTACCTGTAGGTAACTTGATTTTCTATAGGTAAGCATGTAATTCCTTGTTCCCTTTAGGTATCTAAGTACCTTCTTTGCAGCTTTCCAATGAGCGATTCTTGGGTTACTTTGAAATCTACCCAGCATACCAACTGCATGACTGATATCAGGTCTTATACAGACCTGTGAATACATCAAACTCCCTACAAGAGATGCATAAGGATATTTGGTCATTTCTTCTCGTTCCATAGGAGTCTTTGGGCACTGCTCAAGAACAAGTTTGTCTCCTTTCTACAGTGGGACAGGACTAGAGGAACAATTCGTCATGCCAAATCTCTCAAGAATTTTGTCAATATATTCTTTTTGAGACAATCCTAGAATTCCTTGTGATCTATAACGGAATAGTTATATTCCTATCACATAGGATGCCTCACCCATATCTTTCATTTCAAAGTTCGTTGAGAGATAATCCTTAGTTTCACGTAATAAACCAAGGTCGCTGCTAGCTAATAATATGTCATCAACATATAGAATCAAAAATATGAACTTGCTCCCACTGAACTTGAGGTATATACAAGGGTCAGCTATGTTTTCTGTGAAATCGAAAGCGGTAATGATTTCATGAAACTTTAGATACCATTGTCTAGAAACTTGTTTCAGTCCATATATTGATTTCTTAAGTTTGCAGACCATGTCTTCCTGTCCTTCAATTATAAAGCCTTCAGGTTGACGCATGTAGACTTCTTCTTCCAAGTCTCCATTTAGAAAGGCTGTTTTCACATCCATTTGATGTAACTCGAGATCATAATGAGCTACTAATGCCATGACAATTCTAAGAGAATCTTTCCTGGAAACAGGAGCAAAAGTTTCATTATAGTCGATGCCTTTTTTCTGATTAAAACCTTTGAAAACAAGTCTAGCTTTATATCGTTCAATTTTACCATGCAGTCACGTTTGGTCTTGAAAACCCACTTACAACCGACTGCTTTATGTCCTTGCGGTAATTGAACGATTTCCCAAACTTGATTATTATCCATAGATTTCAGTTCATCTTTCATGGCATCAATCCATTTAATAGAATTAACATCCTTAATGGCTTGTGAACAAGAAATTGGGTCCGTAGTTCCTTCAGATTCTATTAGATAAAGCATGTAATCATCAGGAATAGCTGATCTTCTTTGTCTTTGAGATCTTCTTAATGCTAGTTCCTGTGGTACTTCATCAACATTATGATTGGTGATAATTTCATTATGGAGTTGTTGATCATTTATTGGATTTTCCTCATTGTGAACATGTTCAACAATAGGATGATTCCCCATATCTTTCTAAATAGAGGGTAAGATAATGGGTACCCTTATTTCATGAATAACCACTTCTTGTTGTTTTGTACTCCCACTGATTTCACCATTCTCATAGAATTTGGCATTTCCGGTTTCAATAATTCTTGTACTATGGTTAGGACAATAAAATCTATATCCTTTAGATTTTTCTGGGTAACCTATAAAGTAACCACTGACTGTCTTAAAATCCAATTTCTTTTCATTTGGATTGTACAGTCTAGTTTCAGCTGGGCAACCCCAAATTTGGAGATGTCTTAAACTAGGTTTCCATCCTTTCCAAAGTTCAAAAGGAGTCTTTGGAACGGCCTTACTTGGAACTCTATTTAAGATGTAGACAGCTGTTCGTAATGCATCCATCCATAATAATATAGGTAAATTTGCATGACTCATCATAGATCTAACCATTTCCATGTATGTACGATTTCGCCTTTCAGCTATACCATTCTGCCATGGAGATCCAGGCATTGTGTATTGTGCAACAATTCCAAGTTTTTGAAGAAGTCTAGCAAAAGGTCCAAGATGTTGTCCCGTTTCATCGTATCTTCCATAGAATTCACCACCCCTATCTGACCTAATGATTTTCACTTTTCTTTCTAATTGCCTTTCGACTTCAGTAACGAACACTTGTACAACGTCCATTTGATTGAGATTTTTCATGCAACAGATAAAGAAAGCAATAACATGAAAAATCATCGATAAAAGTGATGAAATATTTCTCTCCTCCAAAAGTTGGAACATCAAAAGGTCCACAAATATCTGTATGTATTATTTCAAGAAGTTGTGTACTTCTTGTGGCTCCTTTCTTTGTGTTTTTTGTTGTTTTTCCTTTAATACAATTAACACATGCTGTAATGTTAGCGAAGTCTAGGTCCGGTAGGACACAATCTTTCACTAATCTTTTGATTCTTTCACTAGATATATGACCCAGTTTTTTATGCCAAAAGAAGTAAGAATCATTCTTGGATGACTTTCTTTTAGTTTCTTTTCCATGCAGGGTGAGTTGGATTTCAGCATTTTTTTTAAGATGAAGTTTATAAAGTCCATCAATTAATATTCCAGAACCAATAAGACTAGAATTTTTAAATAAACTAAAATTTCCATTTCCAACTTCAAAAGATTATCCAAATTTATCAAATACACTTACAGAAATCAAATTACGGGAAATAGACGGAACATAAAGAGTTTGACATAAATCTAACTGATAACCGCTATCTAAAATAAGACGAAAAATTCCAATAGCTTCAACTGGAGCTTTATCTTTATTCCCCATTAAAATGAAATTCTCACTTGGGTTTGTGGTTTGGATCGTAATGAATCCCTGCATAGAATTCGAAACATGAACGTTAGCAGCAGTATCAATCCACCAAGTAGAAGAAGGTACATTAGTAAGATTTGATTCGAAATGACTTACGAAACCCATTGGGTTACCTTTCTTTTCGAACCATGCTTTGCGCTTAATGCAATCTGCCTGGAACTGTCCAGGTTTCTTGCAGAATTTGCAAACATCATCTTTCTTTTTCTTCTTGGATGGTTGAGTGGCGTCATCAGATTTGGATGGTGCTCTTTTATGCTGAGAGTTGTTCTTTTTGCCAGCTTGTTTTCCAACCCCTTGAGTGAAATAAGCAACTTTAATGCCTTGCGAGCCTTGCCTAGACTCCTCTTGAACCAGTTTGTTAGTCAATTCATTCAGAATCCACTTTTCCGTAATAGTGTTGTAATGAATTTTGAATGGTTCATACTGAGGAGGTAAGCTAGTGAGAATGAATTGGATGAGAAAAGCATCGTCAATAACCAATCCCAAGTTCTTAAGTTTGGCGGCAAGGTTAATCATTTCAATGACATGAGCGCTCATTGAGCGAGAACCATCAAACTTCATGGTTACAAGATCTGCCATAAGTTTCCCAGCAAGGGATTTGTCTGCAGTTTTGAACCGATTTTCAATGGATTGCAAATATTCTTTTACGCTTTCAGTTTTGGGTAGGGAGGTTTTGATGTTGATATCAATCACCATTCGCATAAACATCATGCTGAGCCTATTAGATCGTTCCCAATCATCATGGAGTTTGTTTTCGTCGGGCGTACTTGTGTCAGTAAGTGGGGCTGGCTTTTCCTTAAGGAGAACCATGTCCAGTTCAAGTACGCCTAAAGAAAACTCAACTTGCTCTTTCCATTCTAAGTAGTTAGTTCCATTGAGTTTGACGATAGACATAGCGTACGAATTAAGGTTTGAGGGCATTGCAACTGCAAATATAAAAGAAATATAGGCTTCTTTATTAGAATAAAACACATGTCATAATAAGAGGTTAGGTTTAGCGCCTCCTGTGGGTAGGCAGTAGAACCATACTCATGAAAGAATGATAAACATTAATGTTTCATGCGTTATTGTGCAAGCAGCAGCCGTCTGTGGACGGGACTGCATGCATCAGACTAGAGAAAACAAGGAATTTAAGCACGGAAGCGTAAAATAAAGCAAGAGAGAAAAGAGATAAACATTAATGTGTGTTTTTTTTTTTGCATAAACATTTGTCATTCTTTCAAGTAATCCACAGCAAGGATAATAAATGTCTAGTAACTCCAAGTAAATTCCATACATGAATTTAACATATAAATAATTATTTTGCAAATCATATATAGACAATTATCTTGCAAGTTCCAGGTCATGAATTTAATGTCAAACTAGAAAACAATTGTTTTCAATATGTATACTTTCTAAAAAGTATTCGCATACAATAAGTTATTCCATATTATACAGTAGGTCAAATATTAAAGTAGAAAAAATCAATTTTTGTGGAAATATAAACTTTCCAGATCCAGATCTAAGAATACCGTAAATAGAACAATATTGATAATCACGATTACTGTAGCAACTGAATAATATAAATATTAAACTTGAATCATATTAACATTAATAATCATTATCATTATCATAGTAAAATTACAAACATCATATCAAAGATCTATGGTAGTTTCGTTTTATATATTGATGGATAATCATGAATTCTAAAACCATGCTCTGATACCACATGTAACATATATCTTGCGAATAACATAAACCCTAAGATCTGGAATTACATGATTATCACATATGTAAAGAATTAATAAAACATACCTCCAGACATCTTGTATACGAATCAGCAATGGATGTTGTCAAAGGCTGTTTCAATTGAGAAAGGAAAAGGTTTCTCTCTCTTTTCCTATATATTTCTTTATGTGTTTTCTATATATTTCCTTTGTAATGGGCAAAGGTTAATATTTATAGGTAGAGAGAGGAACAAATTTTCAGATTTGTTGACTTAATCTCGATCGTCCATCAAGATCAAGATGAGAGAAATTAACGCTCTAGATTATAACCGTTTTATTTATTTAGCATATTAATAGGAAAAACCTTTTAGATTCTATTGACCACATAATGAGGAAGGAAACGTTTGAGGAAAGAAATGGTCCATTAATGTACCACATAATGAGGAAGGAAACGGTTAATTAATGTACCACATTAATTTCCTTACAAAACGGTCAAATTTCCTTACATATTTTACGAATAATGAAATTAAATATTTATGCTAGACTTTCAACAAAAATTACTAAACATCTTGATGAGAATTTTGATCTATGGACTCAACACCTAACATATACATCGGATCGAAATCAAATTATACTATGATGTATAGCAAACTTTTACTTTCCTTTGTTTGTTAGCATTCCCGATGGAGTTAAAGCAGCTATGAGACTTTTGTGTCAGTTTATCTTTGGGTGAGATTCCCATCTCGGGATACCTAGCAAAGTCAAAGGATTGTGTTAATTGATTTTTCATACATTAATGCTATTGAACTGCGCTATGAGACCCAAAAGATTGAGTTTAAGAAAGTTAAATTAGAGACTTTTCATTTTTTAGAGATAATATGCGCGATCACAAATAAATACTGATATTGTACATTTTTTGATCATGTATTTTAAATGTTGGATAAACTTGTACACTGTTGTTGTTGTTGTTGTTGAGTGTAGATGAGTCTGTGTAAAAGAATAGTTTTTTACTAATTGATCAACTTTTATTATGGATGCTTTCCTCCTTTTGAAGATCATTCATTTGCCTTAAAAAAATTAATTGATAAACTTTTTTGACGCTGGCAAGGCTTTTAGTTTCAGATTTGGTATCATCCTAGCATTTGTTATCTTCCAAGCAGTGATCTTCTACAAAACGTATTTTTTTCAAGCAGGCCGACCCAACCAATTTGATTGCCCTAGCTCGATTTGAAAAATGAATTGAGGGAAAATACACAAAGACCAAAATTTAGTGCATGAATGTTTCAACTTAGTTGCAACATATTCAAGACAATTGACAAACTACTCTACCAAGTAACTTTCTTAAAAAGATCTGCTCGTTCATTCTATTTGAAAAAAAAAACACCTGCATGAAGTTTACCATTTTGCTGCCCATCCAACATATTATTCCACTCGGCCGTCTTGACGGCCGTCTTGACAGCCTTGTCTTAGGGAGTAAATACTTTCTTTTTACATAACTTTGAATTCAGAAGACTGAATAGCCGTTACTGGGTGTGTTTCTTATATCCTTTGTTTAACCCCTCTACACACATTTTCTCGCATTCACACCATAAAATTTGACAGCAACCAACCAAATTCATAAACGGTGGACAAAAGAATGTAACAGATTTTTGCCTTTGGATATCAATTGTGCGATAGCTGTAACATTACACTTCTTGATAGCGTAGGTACACATCAGCCATTAAAGATTGCCTTTTAACGTGCATACGATTCTCTTTACATATTTCTCAAAAACAATAGAAGCGTCGCAATCTGTTTTCATTACAACCTTTTAAAACACCGTTCTTTTGGAAAATTCATCTACCTTCTTCCAAATTCTGTAATGCTTTAAGAATATTGTATCCTATAACAAAATTTATTGGTTAAACAAAACGTAGGCGCATCAAGGGAGATAATATAATATTAGATGGATAAAGAAAAGTGCGATTTTAAAGATATAAAATGACGTAACATACATGGTTTAGTGGAGACTGAGGGAGGAAAAAAAACAGAAAGCAAAAGCTAAAGGCATCCAGTTCTTCCACTTTCTATCCACAAACAAAAAAAAGCCCAAAAGGAGATGTAAATAGACCATCTGAAAGTGCAAACATAAATAGTAACTGAAAACATATCCTTAGTCCGTTATGAAATTGACACGAACTGAAATTGCTACATTGGCTGATAGCTTAGCAATATCTCTGCAACCAACGATGACGTAGAAATTAAAAGCACATTAGTGATATCAAAGCAAAGACACTAGATTGTTCATGTAGGCATTACAAACATAACATTGTTGCGCAAAGTTGAACTATTTCCAAGTACAAGTTTTTAACATAGTAAATTCAAGCTAAGACATGGAACTTCAGTGCTACATTTTAGAAGTTAATTAAGAACTATATATAGTAGTAGAGATATATAATAACAGCTGCAAAGTTTGATACTGAATGATCTTGATCTTCCTTCATCTCCATGCACAAGATACAACCAAAGCTCTATTCATCCAGCCTAAATAAAGAACGCCATCTCTCTCTTCAAGCCTGAACTTATCCGAGTAGTTTGCAAGCAGTGAGCTTATAGTAGCATTCACCGATGGACTTAGAGGCACAGGTGTAAATCCAGCCATCATAAACCTAGATTTCCATTTCCCAAAAAGCTCATGCCTTTCAACTCTTTCTGCCCCTTCACAAGCAATTATATTGACCATATCCCTTGCCAAACAATGCTGCTCCACGTTGATTCTTTCCTTATTGTCTCTCGGAAGAGTCACATCTATCGATTCAAAAATAGCAGTGTAGTAGCTCAAAGTTTCAACAAACCTCGAATAAAATGGAGCAGTGTTGGTATTAGATTCTTGCTCTACCAAAGTAACAACCTTTGGGGACAGATTCTTCACAAGCCTCAAAACAGTGTCACGATGATTCATTGTACTCACACTCTCATCTGATATATGATGAAGTTGAAAAGCGAAATTCACAGCTAATGCTTCCCCAGGTTGAACATAGAGATCAGGAGGGTCAATTTCAGATCCCGATATGATTGCAGGATGAAATTCTAAAGAAACTCCACATGCTTTTGCAAACTGAGTCAATCTCTGACCCACGATATTTAAGCCACCTCCCCTTGCATAAGCAGAGAGGGAATCGTCTATGCCGGTAATTCTAACATGTGGAGGCCCGCCAGGCATTTCAGCGAGAGCCCTGATGAGAGTCACCCATTGAGTGCCTTGAGCAATCATGAAGTCAATGATGTGAACTCTGTCCTCGCCTTTAAAAGCTTCTGCTATAGCACCATTGGCTGAAAGATACCCAAACTTAAAATAAGGGCATGCCTCGTACAACAAATGCATGTAAGAGAGGAGATCGGAACTTGCAGGCTCTTTGCACTTCAAAATTTTATATATAGAACTTCCCGACGAAGCTAGCCTAGCAACTAGTGCTTCTAGCATATAAGCCCCCACTCTCTGAATCGGTTCACCAGAAACAGAAACCATAGGTCTCAACTGCGCTATCAACCACTCTGCTGATGCAATCTCATTTTCGTCTACAGCTTGAGCACAAGCTAAGAGCACTTGTTTCAAATCACCTTGAGGAATTCCCAGCATTTGCATCCAATCTTCTTGCTCTAGCGATAGATTACTCATGGTATCAACTTGGCAGTTTAGTTCAGCACCGAATACCACAGTCTCGAGCTCTCTTAATTTTTGTTGTAGCTCATTAGGGCCATCAGTTATGCATGATGCACTAACTGGTGAATCGTACGATACGGGACTTTGGCTAGTTGGAGAAACACTTATTGTTGTTGATGGAGAGTTGTAAGTTGTTGATGATGACTCAAGTGTGTAGTTTGGAGGTGAAGCATGTTTGAGTTGATGGGAGATGCTATCGGAACTGAAGGGAGTTGATGAATTGTAGGTTTGAGGACCTAATTGGGATTTTGATTCTTTCATATGGATGTGACTGAGGTTGTTTTTGTAGCGCTTTGATGTTTGCATCGATTTGTTGTTAGCTTGAGCAGGCATGGGTTTCTGGATGAATTTAGATTAAACTGCTTCCCATTCTTTTTTCATTTAGTCGTTATTGAAATCTACCAGAAAAAAGGGCATAGGCACACTGAATCATCGTAACAATATCAACTTTCAAAAAAAGACTTATAAGCAGTGAATGAAGAAAGAAAATATCATTCGCATTCGTGAGATTGCGACTGGCAACTTCATGTAACACACCACAAATAGTATGCAAAACTTAGCACACACATGGAGCTAATATAAATGTAAGTGATGTTGAAATATTAAATTCTGAAGATAATTTGGCAAGGGGAGAGTAATGTTACACTTAATTGCTACATGCTTCATTTTCTATCGGACTAAAGAACTTTGTTATAGTCCATCCATGCTTATAAGATATGATTAGTTAATAATTAGTAATTACAATCATATTAAAACTCTGATACAAGTTGTAATTGTAAATGAAATAAACAGTGCTAAAACTGACAATTTACAAGGAAATTTGACCATTAGTTAACATGTAGAATCAATTTCACATCAATAGTAACCATAAAAAGATTTAGCTGCATTTGTTTAAAATGATTTAGCTGCGTTTGTTTAAAATGTTGTGATTGCTGAAGGCTGAAAATTTTGTTTGTTTGTATCTGATTATAAACTTTTTTATTGACATAGATGATTATTTTGACGATATTACACTTCCTTGTTAATATTGATTACTCTTTGTGACTAATATTGATTACTCTTTGACGCAATTGTCGTACAAATCACATATTTTATTTTATTTTTTCCTTTGCCAAATTTAAGGGTGGAAATCAAAGTTTCTTTTCATTCTAACACAAAAGATGTTCCATATTTTTATTTAGCTTTTCCAAATTATTTATCTGTTTGTATGTTTGGATTCGTTTACACGTTATATTTCAAAGTTATATGTATTTTCAGTCTTAATAATAAGCTTGATAGTTATCACATTTTCGTTCAAAAATTAATTGTAGGCCTCACGAAGCACTTTTTACTTTGTGCGAATTTTTTATATTGCTTTTCAGTGATGAAAAAAATTACTTAAAAGTAAAACTAAAATCGAAACCAAATGATAAAAGTTTAGTTGGACCCAGAAAAAATTGAGTTGAAATGAAAATTAATCCTGAGTTTGACGTATTCAAATTGTTTGAATAATAATATTAAATATAAATGAAAGCAATGGATAAAATCAAAGAGTGAAAAAAAATCTATTATGTTCGAAAAGGCATTATTCAGAAACCACTTCAACGAGCAATCAACTCTCCCGACAAGCAAAAATAAAAAATAAAAAATAAAAAAATCGCTGATTGATTTTGCTGAATAGAAGCTAACAATCAGCGCTACTTTTTTAAAATAAACAACCTACAAACCACTTATCACTGTAATTATTCAGCCTTTTTAATAGCAAAACAAACAGAGCCTTATCAACTCTTAAAACTTATTTTGAAGTTAATACAACTTCCGTGTGCCTTTCCTGAATTCGAGTTGAACAGATCCACCACTACAAACCTATAGTTTTACAGATTAACATCAACAAGTAAACAATTATAACTACACAAGCAAATTCCGGTTACGGAATTACCATATTTGGTTACAATAGTGTCAACCACGAATGCAACAAACGGTCCACCGGCGATTAACCTCAAAATTTCGAGATGCTTTTGGGCAAAGAAGGGATAAACCGAATTAAAAAAAAAATTAGTCTAAATACTCCGAAAATTAAAATTCCCTGAAATACGCAACTAAAACGCAAATATTAGGAGCAGATGAGACGAAACAATATCATAAATCAACTAACAATAGTAAACTCGAAAATCAAAAAATCGCATACCTGCAAATGATCTTATTGTAATCTCCTACCACGGTTTTTTTCAGTGAAAAACAGAAGAAGTCGAATGAATGAAAGGAGAGAAAAGAAGACGAGTTTCATAGACGAGTATTTAATCGGAAGAATAATAATTATGATATTTAAAGCTGGTGCTGTAAAGCTACAATTACACTTAATAGCCCACTTAAATAGACATGTACAATAATCACCTTATACTTTTCCATATTTACACATTGGCCGTCTGTCTAATTATTCTTGAGATGTTAAGTACCCGTCAACTGGTCTAATTAGTCGTATTCTAGCAAAATAGTTACTTTCGACGCATAAATAGTAGTCATATTATGCATTATTGTACTCCACAGTTATGCAAATGCCTACGACATCAATCCCATATTTAAATCATGAAACATAAACTACTTTTAGAATAAATTAATTTCCCCTTTATTCTATACATATGTTGCTGGTAGTAATACGTTTATGCATTAATTATGCTCTAAATTTCTTGATAACGTTGCCAGTTATACGAGCATCAAAATTTGACATAATGGTTCGATATAGTACAAGTATGCATCCAAATAAGTAATATTGCTGTTTTCTCTATGAAGATAACCGTAATTTACTTTCAAGCCTGTAAATAGGGTAAACTTAATGATGGTCATTGGTTTAATATAAGATAATCGCATGGACTCTTTTTTCCCTGATAATCTTTTTTTTTTTGTATGCAACTTTATTTTCAAGCGAAATGCGTAGTAATAAGTCATTTTTGATTTCTAAATGGTTTGAATCTGATTTTCGTAGAACTTCAGCTTATAGCGTTTTAGGACTAGTAACTTAAACTAGTTGTCATTGTCATTATCTTTAATAATTAATGTATCTTTTTTTTTTGAATAGAATTAATGTATCTTTTAGTACAAAGTAAAGTATTAAAAATAAAAATTGATAGACAATGTTAAAACTACTTTGTATAAAAGAATTCTAAGTGAAATTTGAATGGTTACACATTCAAAATCCAGCCCATTACAATAATATATAGATCTGCAAACTTTGGATCCCCACTAGAGGCCGAGATGGTCGCTTTTTGGGTTTATCATCGCTTGTTTAAGGAGGACGTTGTTGTTAGAGGACTTTGAATTCCTATCCTTTTAAATTTTTGTATTTATTTTCGAATTTTTGGTGAATACTTAATGATATTTCGTATCTAATAATCAAACCGACCGTTAAGAAGATTTGCTTAATGTCATTGGCCAAAATCAGTTTTTCTGAAGCCAAAAAAACGTGCATCTTGTCTCATCGCGGTTTCCCTAAAAACGTGGATCTTGTCTCATCGCGGTTTCCCTAAACTTCATCCTTTTACTTTGCGCATCAAAGATTCCAAATTCAAATCTATTATGATTTTCAAATTCTAAAATTTCAATTTTAAATCGACAATTTTGAATGCTTTGATTAATATTTAAATTTAAAATTCATATTTTCAGATTCAAATCTCAACTTATACTTTTCCAACATATTATCACTTAATGTCTAAGTAATAGTAACAAAAATTTTAAATGTATATTTCTTATCAAAGTTATACGATCGAACGATCGGTTTCTCCACCGTTGTACGGTTATACTAGTATAAATTAAGTAATAATAATTAATTTATAATTATTGCAAACAAAAAAACAAATATCATTACTTTATATTCGATCTCTAACTAAACATTAATTGAAATTTTGTCTAAATGCGCTTCAACTTCTAACCTAAAACCTCTATTATTTGAATTCTAACCTTTAATGCAAAATGGTTCGTGAACTTACCCTAAACTGGAGAATACACCTTGTTATCACTTACTAAAACAGACTCATTAACCTATATCTCTACAAAGCCAACATAGTCTTGGATAAATTATTGAAGGTCAGATTAGCCATTAACAATAAAAGAAATTGGGTGTACACGTGCCACGTGTGTCGGTTACACGGACTCGTAGAGCTCTCTGTACAGGTTTACACAAGATCTAGGGACATTCTGAAAATTGGACCGAATATATTTCTTCTCTTTGTCAAAGACAAGAGACATAAGGTTGACCCACACGGCTTGTGGAATATAGTTTGACTGCTGCTTTTTATTAACATTTGTGCTGATTATTCACAGTTTATGCTCACGGAAATTTCAATGTTACTGTAATCGAAGCAAAATATAATATCTACTTCCAATGTCACCGACTCACTTGGTGTCTGTGGCCACAACCACCAACACAGCCCCTAACGCTGTAATTACTTCAGTAATAACACACAGTGCTGTATAATAGAAGTTGTGTATTTCATCATATAAGATATAACAGAGCTTTACATCTCACAATGGTTGATAAAACTGTAAGGCCACCATTTTTGTTAAATAGCAATAACATAATACACACACAACAAGTAATATATTTACTGGCTCAAATATTGAAAATGATGAAGGATGCTGCTCCGCTTGTATATCTACTTTGCCCTCTCCTTCAATGAGAAAAATTATAACAAGCAGACGATGCATACAGTGATCACTTACTGAGAGTTTGCATTAATTTCTCATCCATCAATTATTAGCTACATGGTGTTAAAAATTGTCTACCACTCTACATCAATAAAAAGGATGTTGAATATTCATGTATTATCACAAATCCAATTAGTAATGTGAAGTACGCTCTTTTGGTATTTTTGTCCGATGTGTGACTAATCTCAACACGTCCCTGCACGTGTGGCTCATTGTTACCCCATCTTTTACATAAGACCGTGATATCAACAAATTGGCTAAAAAAAATGAATATCAAAATTGAAGGTCTATTGGAAACAAGACTATGATTGATACCGTCAAAATTGAACCAAGCTCCAATCAATGTGGAATCTATGAGAAATGATAAAGAAGGCCTAATGAGGTTACCTTTCACTTTTCAGGTTAATCGGAGTTTGTATGCTCAAATCATGGACGGATCAATATTCAAAAGAAAAGGGTTTGCATCGATACGTTCGTATCGATTGCTACGACATTGGTTTGGATCGATCGGTTTTCAGATCGATACATCTCGTATCGATGCACTTTGTATCAATCAGTTGACTCCAAGATGAATTCAGGATGATGGATGTGGATTTCGTATCGATACATACGTATCGATTGGATGGATACGGCAAAGCAAACTGATGGATATGAAGCAATAGTTACGGAGGTTTGGAGAAGCATTTCGTATCGATCACTTGTTGATCGATACGAAGGACACACGCGGAAGGAGCAGAGCATGGATACGAAAAGCAGCAAGCGCTCATAGGCTATTTTGTAACAATCGCATTCGTATCGATTGATACAAAGGAACCGGTCAAGGGAAGAAGCGCTTAACATGGATCATTGCGTGAAACTCGAATCGACATGAAGCGGTCAAGATGGAACACAATACTTGGATCGATACAAAAGGCATCGATACAGGGTATGGGTATGAAATATGACGGATACAAAGTTTTTGATCGATACGAAGGTTTCAGCCTACATTGGCAAATGCAATCTTGGATTGATCGTAACTCTCAAGCTACAAGTTCAAATGCTATGAAATTTTCATAGAAATTTTCTTATTTACTCAGGAACGTCCATTATCGATCTCAGCTTCATTGGGTTATTTTTGGATCGATACGAAGACAGCATGGATCGATTCGATCTCAAAAAACCTCAAATCAGTCTGGTGGGTCCTCCTACGCATGAGAAATGGTATTTCGAGTTCCGAGGGAGATATTTTCAAATATACTCCTATAAATAGTACCTCTATGCCTGTTGGAAAAAAGACTTTTGGAAGCTCTTACGCCGTTGCTCTGCTGAAACTCCATTGTAACTTGAGTGTCATTGATTGTACTATTGTAAATCAATTAAGAATCACCAATAAACGTCAAACTATTCAAAGTGGACGTAGGCTACAACGCTGAAACACTGTAAATCTTATTGTCTTCTCTTACTTTCTTTCATTTTAAATTTGTTGTTTTTTCATTTTTACTCTCTATATCATCTAGATTTGAGATCTGTGTTTGGATATTGAGTATTTGCGTGTAAACACTGGTGCTTTCACTACTTCTGGGTTTGTGACCAATATAACGCAAACACTCATCATCAGTCAAACACGTGGAAATTCATTGAGGACGGCGTGTGAAACAATTAACCCCGCTCTGATACCATGTTAGGGAATCATATATTATCACAAAATCAATATTGAGATTAGTCCCACATCGGACAATTTACAAGGGATGTAAAACAAACTCCTCTTCATCGTTCCTCCAACACAATTCATTTCATATGTCAAAATTGAATTAGAGATGTCTGAGGTAAGCTTGTAAACCGATACTTTCAGATACAGATAGTGTCATATTCGCATCCGCATTCGAAAATATTTTCGGATATCCGTTAATTATCCTATCCGTCATCTACCGATAAATCAAAACATATAAATATAAAATTTTGATTTAGTAGAAACTTTTTCAATTGCATTGATTATAAAAGTACGAAAAATAAACAGATAGAATAATAATAAATAGTTTTGAACAATTAATACATATTAAATTCATGTAATACAAATTATTAGCCTAATAAAGAAAATAAACACATGTCTATAATTGCATTAAAATACACAAAATATTAACAAAAATCTTGACAAAAATCAAACGACTTTTTTTTGGATACAAATATCTTCACATCCATATCATTTTTTTGAATTTTGGATATTTATTCATTTTTGACATAACGACGCAAAATGATTTCGAATATTTTGGAATATTCGCAAACCTACTCTAAAGACTAAGCCTACAACCAAATTAAACACTGATCAAACATAAATGTGGACTCGAAAGTCAGAAGCAGAATGTCAACCTTCAAACAGATTTACGAAGAATTGGGAGTTAATAACTTGCACCTAAAATTCTGTCCGTTTCCTATTGTATATATTTAATATCTACGTCGACGAAATTATAAAACAATTAATGTTGTGGGCACTAGGCACTATACGACGTACACCCTCTTATCTAAATTTATGACTTTCTCTGTGAATTAGTTGACTGTATTAGTTTTTTAGTCCTTTGATTGTGAAATGATCCAGAAGGATTCAAGCCTTTCTCCCTCACACACACATATTATAAGACGAGAAGTATCGTTTGCAATAGTTGTTTTTGCTGTTTATCGCGTCATACCTACGCTAGTAGATCGTCATGATGTATGATTGTGTACAAATTATTGCGTTTGTATACACTTACCGTGTTTTCGAATTATCGTTCATCACGGGGGATGATTAGCCTGCCCAAACTTACTGATTTGGCCCAAGAAACGTTAACCAGCCCACAATATTACTGGGTAATCACCGTTATTCAGTGGTAACCGCAAAACCAAAGGAAAATCGTTAAGGGGAAGAAGTGATGCAGACTTTATTTTATTATTATTATTATTACTACGAGCGAGCATTACAGCATGCATTTTGCGTATGATAATGACACGTGCACTTTACGTGTGAATTATTTTTCCATAAATTAAATATGTAAAATAAAATGGAATGTCTATTTAGACACAAAATATATACACAATTGGTGAGACAAAGAATTTTCACCATTGCATTGACCCATGAATTCCACATTCCGCATAAAGATAAAAAATTCAATGATGCGGATCTTTTGTGTCACCATTTTGTGTTCAAATAGCTGACCCCAAAATTAAACGGTATTAAAATTTGGTAATATTTATAGAGGAAAGTTTTGAATTTGTTGGATCCTGTGTTTAAGAGATATTAAGATCTAATAACATTTGTAGAATTAGAATTTTGAATTTGTAAAAAAAGTTAGATCCAATTTTGAAACGATATTAAAATCGACGGCAGTTTTGGTAGTCCACGCTGATACCAAAAAAGTATGACAACAAATGTATTACAGCTATTAATAAAGATAAAAATTATTATTTTTTGAAAAATGGTTTGGTTGTACAATTTAGCTGCAGAAGGGATCTTATCAATGATTTTCTCTTTATATGTGCCATGCAAAATTATCATGCTAACATATTAAACTTCTCTAGAGGGTAAGGCTGTATTAGGTTTGCAATTTTTAGTTTTGGGTTTCGTTCAGTATATTGTCGAAAACAATTAATTTACAAAACGAAATTAACATACAAAATAGAAACTACCTTTTTTAATTTTTCATGTTTTGGAAAATAACAGAAGCACGAAAAACAATCCATCGATTCATCGTCCTTTCATCCCCTTCGTTGTTCCTTCGTCTTTCTTCCATTCCTTCCATCATCGGTTCACTCTTCTTCATTTTTGACGTACATATTTAGAAACAAAAAATACAAAATTCGTCTTTAAACCAAACACTACATAAGTTTTTGGATATTGTGCAGTTGTTAACGATTATTACGTTTATTTGTCTTTTATGTGTGGAGCGTATGCCATTTATCTTAATCATTTTTTGTTAGACCTATGAAGAATGTACTTTATGCATTAATTATTTTTCCTTGCATGTCTGGAGCACTTGTCGGTTCTATTTCTAATCAATATGACTTTTCGTAAAGGAAATTATAGTATGAAGTTGGTCTAATGATTATTAGATAAATATTGTTAGTGTTTGTATTAAAACAAACGAAGATACAACGTTTATTAAAGTGAATACCACTAATACTTGAAGCTTAATTATCATTTGTATTATAGCCTAAAAGTCAAAAAAGAAATCACAAAGTTCGAAAAGAAAGAAAATGGGAAGGGAAGGAAAAGATATAATACTAGATAAGAAATCAAATATTGGATGAAATATATCCCTTATGCATATTTACTTTTCTTACAAGATTCCTCCATCTTTATTTTGGCTTATTCAAATTTTTCCATCTAAAAATTTCCTATAAGGATGCATTAGAGGACAAGCATAAAAATAGAGGTTTTAACTCTAGAGGGTGGTGAGGAAAGCATCTTTCAATAAGATGTCAAGAGGATGTAAGATTTTTGTGTTTCTAATTATATAGTTAGATAATTTTTAAAATAATTTGTATCTAGCAATTTAGGAAAAAAATATACTAGTTATTAATGGAACAACATTACTTCAACTACATCGTTCAAATTCAGATACAAAATAACAAAATCAAACACAAAGTAACAAATTCAAACAGACAACTACACCGATATGGCATAAATCTTAATAAAATTTTAAAAGAACAAAATAACTAACGATGCTTTCGCAATACATCCACTTCTTATTTAACCCGCTTCTGTGTTGCATGATCATCCTCTAGCACTTTCATGTGTCTTCGAAATTTTCTATTAAGAGATAATTTTGTAATATTTGTAAAGTTATTGTAACGACCCGTAAAATTTTAATAATTAAATTGGTTAATTAATTAAAATTGAGAATTAAATTTTTAAGGAAACAAAAATTTTGTAATTTATAATGAAGCAAACGTTAAGAAAAAGTAATGTAAATGGTAAATCACTTAAGTCTTGGTGATTTAATATTTGGAAAAGTAAATTTGCGTAACTTATTAATGAAATAATATGTAACTTAAAACGTAACAGTGATAATTTGGGTTAATAATTAATGGGTGGAATGAATGACAATTAATGAATTTATTTAATGAAATAATATAGGGTTAATGACAATTAATTAAAATTTGTGTTATATATGGAATTTTAACCTATGTTGGGAAGTAATAACTTATAAAAGGAAGTAAATGTTACTTTAATGCTAATTAATATAATAACGGAAAGATGAACGTAAATTGAAGAGAAGCATAAGTTTATTTATAAGGCAGTAATTGATGAAATAGAAGTTGGAAACCAAGTAAATAAATTATTGAGGACATTTAATAATAATTAATGTATATATATTTGGCAATCAAATCAATTTATAGAAATAATATTTTAAATTAACTGGAAGGAAATGTATAATAAATGAATTTATTTGTAAGTGAATGAAATTTATTTCTATATTAATTGAAAATTTGAATAAGATGGTAATTGGTAATGTAATAAGAGTAAGCCAATAATAATTCTTCCCATAAATTGATAATTGATTCAATGAGGTAATACTATCTCTAATAGGGAAATTTGATTGAATAATAGAATGGAAAGTATATTAAATGAGATTATTGAAAATAAAATTGGTAATTTTTGAATTATTGAAATTTGAAGTAAGGATAGTAATTATTGTAATAATTAAAATGGGAGTCAATTAGAATTTAATGAACCTTAATGTATATTAATGAGAATTTAAAGCAATAGTCACCAGATATGAAGGAAATATGATGAATTGCAATGTAGTTTATTTGTAAAACAATAAGTGATGTAATGTAGGAATGAAATCAAATATAGATAAGTTTAATTGAGACTTTAATTTCAAATAACGTGTGAAATTGACCAAAATATAGTAAAGGGAAATATGATAGTCAATAAATAAGGATGAAATGAGAGCATTAATGTAATGAATGTAAAAAAAAATATTAACTATGATTATAAAAAGGTTTAATAGAGAATGGAAGGATTGAAATCAGGTTTAAAGCAATGTATTGTAGGTAATTATAAATAACTGGATTTATTAAATTGAAAATAAATGAAATTAACATCTAAATATTACGTTAATAGAGATTTAAATGAAATCTAAGAATATTAAAATAATAGATTTTGAATCCAATACTAAATCCATCTATTTAAAATTTATGGATGGAATAATGATTGACTTATTTAATTTCATAGAATTTTTGAAAATTTAATTTATAATGTTGAATATAATGAAATTGAAGATTTGACACTGCAATTGATAGATTTATTAACTTTAAATTGACATCTAAACTTGTTTAAAATTTTGTATAAATGATTAAGAATTATAAAGCGATAAAGAGTGTCAATTTTAGAATTTAAATGGGAAATTTGATTTAATTAATTTATTTTAAATTTATTTAATCAATATAAAAATAGCCATTTTGGCCACTGACTCGGATTTCGACGAAACAAGTTTCATCGGATCCGTAACAGTGAATTAGTGTAGGATTTCAAGTTTCGTAACGATCGGACTTGTCGTTTGATCGTACGAACGTGAAACGCTTGAAATCAATGAAATTGAAATCAATCTGAAAAATATTGATTTTAGCATAACTTCTTCATATGATGTAATTTGAACCTGAAACGTTTTCTATTGCGTTTAAAATATTTTAAAATATCTATTTTGATATATGGGTTGACCCAATTTCGTTCTGGAGACGAAACGGGCTTTTTGGGCCACTTTGGTGTTAGCGCATATATCCAACTTTATCCATCCATTCTAATTTCCAACCTACCTATATAAACACCGTTAAAAACCCTAGCATCCCTTATTCCTCATTTCTATATGTACAGTATGCTCCTCTTCTTCAATGGCTGTAAAGCCTAATCTATCCAATTCAAATTCCAATCCAAAAATCAACTTCAAAAATCCAAACTCCTTAGAAAAATTCAGAAAAAATATATGTTGAAGCTCTCGAAGTGCGTAATGTTCTGGTGTAATTCATTTTTCGATTCGAGTTTTGATGTGTCCAAAAATCGAGATTGAACCGTGGCAGTTCATGTTGGATTTTCGACGATCCAACGGTGGATCGGCGACCGTTTATCGATCGGGGAATGCCGTTGGGTAGAGCAGGAGGTGCAGCTCGCATCGGTGCCGTTCGTTTTTGCTATTGGTGGTCGGAGTCGGCTGGTTTGCGCTTAGAAGGGGTGCATTTTTGTCACGGTGGCGGCCTCGTTTGGCGACCGGAATCGACGTCGAGGTCAGGGAGGGAGCGACTCGGATTGGGCAGCGTGGGGGTGATGGTTGATCGACTTGGTTGGGGCTGTGGAAGCGGCAAGGAGTGGTGGCGCTAGGGTTCGTACGTGCGTGTTTTTGGTTTCAAACGAGGCTATAGCGTGCGCGTGAATTTTCGTGGTGACGTGGTAGTGTTGTTGGTAAGGTTTTGTTATTTTTTTTTATTTTTTTTTTAAATTTAATTTTCAATGGCTCTAACTGATATAACTTTTGCGTACGAACTCCGTTTCATGCGCGATTTTTTTTGTTAGGATCGTAATAAAATTCCGGACACTTTGGCGCTTGTATGGATGAATTCTGAGACTGTTCAATTTTTGAGTTTAAATTGGATTTGAATTCAATTTTTATTCAAAATGTGAGTGTTTTAATCCACTCACAACTTCTAAAATTTCTTATGTTTGTTAAATTGATATATGATGTGATTTAAAATTTATTTATGGGTGTTTGGTATGTTTTTAATCATCATCTCAGTTAATTTCATTTATTTAATTTAAATTACCATTTAATTTATTCATTGCATTTAAACTGCCAGTTAAATTGTTAATAAATTATTAATTGCATATAACTGCCAGTTAAACAGTTATTTAATTTATTATTGAATATAACTGTTAGTTAATACCTGTTATTTATTACCCGTTGTATATTAGTGATATTGTTTGGATTGGATGATGTTTGGGATAATAAGTGTTTGATGATTGATATTGGATGAATGGATGTTTATTTATATTGTTGTAAACTACAAGTTATTATGCATTCTTATTTCATTCGGGATTGCCGTTTGAAATGATATATAACCGTAATTTTTATTTTTAAATTGCAGATTGAAATGATTAATATCCGTATCACTTGACCATAGGATAGTAAATTATATACATACAGCACGGTCTATATATAAAATTATTTTTGAAATGATTTCTGTGATTTTGTAAAGAAATATATGGGTATATAGATATTGATTTTAGATATTATATAAATGCTATTTTATTATTGAATTTATCTATGTATAAATTTGTTTTGAATTATAAAATAAGATAAATAATGAAGTTTGATATCTTTATATAATATGGTTAAGTATCTATTTAAAATTCTATTATATATGGAGTTTATAATAACTCAAATAAAATTAAGGTTGAAGATAAATGTGAATATGATTTGAATTAAAGTATTTAAGAATTATCCTCGAAAAATGTGATTTGAAATGTAAATAAATTGAGATGTAAATGGTATGATTTTATAACTTGATTTTGATTAAAGGATTTAAATGAATATCAAATTGATTTAAAAGAGTATTATCAAGTTAATTTAACTAAAAGAATATCCTGTTATTGAAGTTTAAGGGTTTTACTTAAATAATATTTGTTTTATTAAGTAAACATTTCAAATTTAAATAATAGGAATTGGATTTGATATATATGAAATTATCAAAGAATCCATTTTGAAATAGTGGAATATTTAAAGATTGAAATATATGAATTTTAAAAATTTAAGTTCTGAAATATAGAATATTTAAGCTTTGAATATATGGGAATTAAAATGGTTTATTTGGAGGTTCAAATTGGTACCGGGAATTTATTTGGGAAAATTTAGAAGCTATTTTATTATATAAATAAATTTATTATTTAAACCATTTAAGTATTATAAGTCATGTTTTCAAAGCTACGGGTTTCAAGGTATATAGATTGGAAAGTGTTATGATTTTGGAAAAAAGGTATATTTTGAAATTAAATGATATCATATAGATTTGGGTTTTAAAAGGAAATGATATCGTATTTATATGGTTTTGTAATGGATAGAATATTTTGTTTTTTTTAAAAAAGCATAAACTATTTTGAAAAGACCACGGTGTTATAATAACATTTGATTATTGAAGAGACCTGGATCGGAAGTTGTCATACTCTATGCCAACCCCGAAAACCACTTCAACAACCGTGTACGCGGTGGAGATTCCAGAATGAAGTAGGATGGCGGCGGCGGTTCCTTTGAGATAAATACGTGGACCCAATTCCCGTGAGTTGGCATAAGGTGGCTAAAACAGGAGCGATCAACGGGTTAATGAGGTAGCTCCTTTGATCGGACACATCCCTTCGATATTATACTCTGACTTTTGGATTATTCGGTGGCCACTTTTGATTTCTTTGATTTGGGGGTGTGGCTCGAGATGGACGGTAGCTGCTGCTACGCGTTACCACCGTCCCGGAAGCGTAATTGGTATATCTACCCTGGCGTTGCCTAGTTGTGCCGTGTTACCTACCATACCGAGCCTTTACTACGAGTTTCTATTTGTGTCGTACCTATGGAGTATCTTCTCGTAGTCTACCAATTAGGAGATATGCAGGCACTGTATAGACTATTGACATTATTTGTGTTAAGGGCTATATGGGTAACCCCTTAACGCTATTTAAAAGTAAGTTTATTTTACTGTAGACGTTATTATAATAGCGAAATATTACTACATAGTAAATAGTTTAACGGATCCTTAGGAGATGTGAATTCCGAGCATTTCAGGAATCGAAGACTTTATTTCTGGAGGACAAAGACGAAGATTTCATTATTATTATTATTATTATTGTTATTGTTATTATTATATATTATAGTGTTCCACTACACTGTATTCCGCTGCATCGATTTTAATTTGTTGGTATGTGTACTCTGATATGTATTGTATAAATATAATCAAATGTTTTGTAAAACCGCTTCATGGACTATTATTTGATTATTATACTTTATCGTTCCGCTGCAAGATTCTATTTTGTTTTATTTCTTCCTTCTTTTTCTTATTTACCCCAAAACAATCCGCCCTTCTGTATGGTTTGAATCGACATGTGTGTAGATTTAAAGCGTGCGATAAGGCGGGGCGTTACATTTGGTAGTAGAGCTTTGGTTTAGCAATAAACCTTAGCTTTGTGTGGTCTGACTCTTCATTAATAGGGTAGTAATACCCTATGGGAGTCGTTGAGGGTATACATATGAGAGAGCGTATTTGTTAGTGTTATAAAAGGTTTTAATATTGTGTTAATCTGCTCCGTTTTGTATTTAAAATTCTAGTTGGTGCATGAGACGCTATGAAATCAATAGAGATTTCTAAACACATAATAGGACATACCGACATATTTGGTTTTAATATAGGTGAATGAAATAACTTTGCCTATTATATTTTCTATATATAAAATAAATTTTTAAATGATATATATATATATATATATATATAAATATTTGATTGCAATATATTGGTTGTTAGGTAATGAAATTTATAAATAACAGTGAAATAAGATTTAAAATAAAATAAATAAAACTGGAAATTTAGAACTTAAGTTATGGGGTTTTGGAAATTTCTTTCAAATGATTTTGGAATATAATAATAATATTTTAGAAGTATTTTCTGATATAAATATTTCAATGTAATTTGAAAGAAATGTTTTAAAAGAAATTTGAAAAAGAAATAAGTTCTATACTCTCCTCTCTGTCGCTGAAAAATAATTTCGGTGATAAGTGCACGCATCATCGATGTTCATTTTCGAGTTTCAAAGTGGGAAGGCCACTGTAGTAGTTTACTGCAGATTTGTTTGATAAACCACATATAAAATTTTAAATTGTTTTAAATATAATTGGATATATAAAGTGTAAGCATATACATTTATCTATTATTTTAAAATGATTTGAAATTAACCCGGTATTTAAATTCTTAAATTTCCATTAATTAATAGTTTCAGTTATTGTAGTGAATTTGAAGTAAGTAATTAATAATTGAAACATCTAAAGGAAATAAGAGATTTAATGCTAAGTTATAAATAAAAAGAAATTAAAGGATAGGTTATAAATGAAATAACAAGAAAGTTGAAATTGTAACTTATAAAACAAAAGATGTAAATTAAAAGAAATGACGAAAAACTTGTATAAGTTTCATTTGCATTCTTTAAACATATATACAACTTACCAAAGGATGTAAAAAGTTGAAATGTTAATAAGAAGTTGTAATAGGTATTATACAAGTAATAAATTTGAGGTAAGGAAAGTAATTGATGAAATTATTTAATAAATAAGAATTTGTTGTTCTAATGGTATAAACTTAGGTATAATTGAAATTGCTTCTAATAAAATATAATAGAAAGTTAAGTAATATAAATAAAAGATTGAAAACTTAAGAACATGAAATTAAGCAGTGAATAAATGAATGTAATATAATAAAAGAAAATTTCATGTTATGAATAAGTGAAATGAGATTTTGTTAGAAATGAATAAAAGTAAATGAAACTGTAAGAGAAACCAAACAATAAATGCTAAGAAATGAAATAAAAAGAATGAAATTGATCTGTTATTTGAAATCGTTATTTGTTGGTTTATGGTTGTTTGGGCAATGATACTTTAAATTTGTTTGGATGTATGAATAATCTATTTAGTTTCACATTAGACTGTTGAGTGAAGGGTACACTTAGTAGTTTATTTTCATTTACAATTTAAAGTTTTGAACTTGAACAACTATTTCTTGTTTGATATAAATGAAGGTTTGATTTGTGTTGATTTTTATGTGATGGTTGTATGCCTTGTTGCAAGTGTTTGTTGGTTGTATTGATTTATTTGTTATTGATTGAAACAAGTTAAATATTTCATTTTATATAATTGTTAATATTTTTGGATTATATAAGTGAAATACAGGTTATGGAAGCAATTGCTACTGCTTTTGGTTTCATAATTAAGCGTAAATTGCCCGACAAATAGGTACGTTTTCGGATTACGGTTTATAGCGTTATTATATTATTTTTTCCCGATGTTGGGATATATTATTTTGAAATATATGTATATATTGTTATATTTATATTATATTTTCTCCCGAGCCTCTCTGTACAAAGGAGACTCTGCCGAAACTTTCTGGAAATTTTGGACTTAGAAAATTTTTGAAAATATTTTTCCAAACTTTATTACTTTAAGTATAAAAAGATATAATGGGTATAAATTAGTATATTTATTTAAATTAATTTATTTTGTAAATTTATTTGTTTACAAAGGTAATATTTTTGAATAAGATGTATTGTTTACTCAATTCTTTCTTTTCCCTTCTTTTTCCTTTTCGGGGACGAAATGTTTTGAGTAGGGGAGAGTGTAAAGACCCGTAAAATTTTAATAATTAAGTTGGTTATTTAATTAAATTTGAGTAATTAAATTTTTAAGGAAACAAAAAATTTGTAATTTATAATAAAGCAAACGTTAAGAAAAAGTAATGTAAATGATAAATCACTTAAGTCTTGGTGATTTAATATTTGGAGAAATAAATTTGCGTAACTTATTAATGAAATAATATGTAAATTAAAACGTAACAGTGATAATTTGGGTTAATAATTAATGGGTTGAATGAATGACAATTAATGAATTTATTTAATGAAATAATATAGGGTTAATGACAATTAATTAAAATTTGTATTATATATGGAATTTTAACCTATATTGGGAAGTAATAACTTATAAAAGGAAGTAAAGGTTACTTTAATGCTAATTAATATAATAACGGAAAGGTGAATGTAAATTGAAGAGAAGCGTAAGTTTATTTATAAGGCAGTAATTGATGAAATAGAAGTTAGAAACCAAGTAAATAAATTATTGAGGATATTTAATAGTAATTAATGTATATATATTTGGCAATCAAATCAATTTATAGAAATAAATTTTAAATTGATTGGAAGGAAATCTATAATAAATGAATTTATTTGTATGTGAATGAAATTTATTTCTATATTAATTGGAAATTTGAATAAGATGGTAATTGGTAATGTAATAGGAGTAAGCCAATAATAATTCTTCCCATAAATGATAATTGATTCAATGAGGTAATACTATCCCTAATAGGGAAATTTGATTGAATAATAGAATGGAAAGTCTATTAAATGAGACTATTGAAAATAAAATTGGTAATTTCTGAATTATTGAACTTGGAAGTAAGGATAGTAATTATTGTAATAATTAAAATGGGAGTCAATTAGAATTTAATGAACTTAATGTATATTATGAGAATTTAAGGCAATAGTCACCGGATATGAAGGAAATAGGATGAATTGCAATGTAGTTTATTTGTAAAACAATAAGTGACGTAATGTAGGAATGAAATCAAATGTAAATAATTTTAATTGAAACTTTAATTTCAAATAAGGTGTGAAATTGACCAAAATATAGTAAAGAGAAATATGATAGTCAATAAATAAAGGATGGAATGAGAGAATTAATTTAATCAATGTAAAACAAATATTAACTATGATTATAGAAAGGTTTAATAGAGAATGGAAGGATTGAAATCAGGTATAAAGCAATATATTGTAGGTAAGTATAAATAACTGGATTTATTAAACTGAAATAAATGAAATTAAACATCTAAATATTACATTAATAGAGATTTAAATGAAATATAAGAATATTAAAATAATAGATTTTGAATCCAATATTAAATCCATCTATTTAAAATTTATGGATGGAATAATCATTGATTTATTTAATTTAATAGAATTTTTGGGAATTTAATTTATAATTTTGAATATAATGAAATTGAAGATTTGACACTGTAATTGATAGATTTATCAACTTTAAATTGACATCTAAATTTGTTTAAAATTTTGTATAAATGATTAAGAATTATAAAGTGATAATGATTGTCAAATTTAGAATTTAAATGGGAAATTTGATTTAATTAATTTATTTTAAATTTATTTAGTGAATATAAAAATAGCCATTTTGGCCACTGACTCGGATTTCGACGAAACAAGTTTCATCTGATCCATAACAGTGAATTAGTGTAGGATTTCAAGTTTCGTAACGATCGGACTTGTCGTTTGATCGTACGAACGTGAAACGCCTTGAAATCAATGATATTGAAATCAATTTGAAAAATATTGATTTTAGCATAACTTCTTCATACGATGCAATTTGAACCTGAAACCTTTTCCATTGCGTTTAAAATATTTTGAAATATCTATTTTGATATATGAGTTGACCCAATTTCGTTCCGGAGGCGAAACGGGCTTTTTGGGCCACTTTGGCGTTAGCGCATATATCCAACCTTATCCATCCATTCTAATTTCTGACCTACCTATATAAACCCCATTAAAAACTCTAGCAGCCCCTATTCCTCATTTCTATACGTAAGAAACTTTCGTGCTCCTCTTCTTCAATGGATGTAAACCCTAATCTATTCAATTCAAATTCCAATCCAAAAATCCAAACTGCTCAGAAAAATTCAAAAAATATATATGTTGAAGCTCTCGAAGTGCGTAATGTTCTGGTGTAATTCATTTTTCGATTCGAGTTTCAATGTGCCCAGAAATCGAGATTGAAACGAGGCCGTTCATGTTGGATTTCGACGATCCAACGGTGGATTGGCGACCGTTTGTCGATCGGGGAATGCCTTGGGTAGAGGAGGATGTGCAACTCGCATCGATGCCTTTCGTTTTTGCTATTGGTGGTCAGAGTCGGCTGGTTTGCGCTTGGAAGAGGGCATGTTTTTGTCACGATGGCGGCCTCGTTTGGCGACCGGAATCGACGCCGAGGTCAGGGAGGGGGCGACTCGGATTGCGCAGCGTGGGGGTGATGGTTGATCGACTTGGTTGGGGCTGTGGAAGCAGCAAGGAATGGCGGCGCTAGGGTTCGTACGTGCGTGTTTTGGGTTTCGAACGGGGCTGTAGCATGCGCATGAATTTTCGTGGTGATGTGGTAGTGTTGTTGGTGAGGTTTTGTTATTTGTTTTATTTTATTTTTAAATTTAATTTTCAATGGCTCTAACTGATATAACTTTTGCGTACAAACTCCGTTTCACGCGCGATTTTTTTTGTAAGGATCGTAATTTTTTTTAGACACTTTGGCATTTGTTTGGACGAATTCTGAGACTGTCCAATTTTTGAGTTTAAATTGGATTTGAATTCAATTTAAATTCAAAAGGTGAGTGTTTTAACCCACTCCAACTTCTAAAATTTCTTATGTTTGTTAAATTGATATATGATGTGATTTAAAATTTATTTATGGGTGTTTGGCATATTTCTAATCATCATCTCAGTTAATTTCATTTATTTAAATTGAATTGCTATTTAATTTATTCATTGCATTTAAACTGCAAGTTAAATTGTTAATAAGTTATTCATTGCATATAAACTACCAGTTAAATAGTTATTTAATTTCTTATTAAATATAACGGTTAGTTAATACCTGTTATTTATTACCCGTTATATATTAATGATATTGTTTGGATTGGATGATGTTTGGGATAATAAGTGTTTGATGATTGATATTGGATGAATGGATGTTTTTATATTGTTATAAATTGCAAGTTATTATGCATTCTTATTTCATTCGGGATTGCGGTTTGAAATGATATATAACCGTAATTTTTATTTTTAAATTGCAGATTGAAATGATAAATATCTGTACCACTTGACCATAGGACAGAAAATTATACACACACACCGCGGTCTATATATAAAATTATTTTTGAAATGATTTCTGTGGTTTTGTAAATAAATATATGGGTATATAGATATTAAATTTAGATATTATATAAATGCTATTTTATTATTGAATTTAGCTATGTATAAATTTGTTTTGAATTATAAAATAAGCTAAATAATGAAGTTTGATTTCTTCGTATAATATGGTTAAGTATCTATTTAAAATTCTATTGTATATGGAGTTTATAATAACTCAAATAAAATTAAGGTTGAAGATAAATGTGAATATGATTTAAATTAAAGTATTTAAGAATTATCCTCGAAAAATGTGATTTGAATTGTAAATAAATTGAGATTTAAATGGTATGAGTTTATAACTTGATTTTGATTAGAGGATTTAAATGAATATCAAATTGATTTAAAAGAATATCCTGTTATCGAAGTTTAAGGGTTTTATTTAAATAATATTTGTTTTATTAAGTAAACATTTCGAATTTAAATAATAGGAATTGGATGTGATATATATGAAATTATCAAAGAATCCATTTTGAAATAGTGGAATATTTAAAGATTGAAATATATGAATTTTAAAAATTTAAGTTTTGAAATATAGAATATTTAAGCTTTGAAATATATAGGAATTAAAATGGTTTATTTGGAGGTTCAAATTGGTATTGGAAATTTATTTGGGAAAATTTAGAAGCCCTTTTATTATATAAAGAAATTTAATATTTAAACCATTTAAGTATTATAAGTCATGTTTTCAAAGCTATGGGTTTCAAGGTATATAGATTGGAAAGTGTTATGATTTTGTTAAAAAGGATATATTTTGAAATTAAATGATATCATATAGATTTGGGTTTTAAAAGGAAATGATGTCGTATTTATATGGTTTCGTAATGGATAGTATATTCTGGTTTTTTTAAAAAAAGCATAAACTATTTTGAAAAGACCGCGGTGTTATAATTACGTTTGGTTGTTGAAGAGACCGGGATCGGAAGTTGTCATACTATCTGCCAACTCAGAAAACCATTTCAACAACCGTGTACGCGGTGGAGATTCCAGAATGAAGTAGGATGGTGGCGGCGGTTCCTTTGAGATAAATACGTGGACCCAACTCCCGTGAGTTGGCATAAGTGGCTAAAACAGGAGCGATCGACGGGTAAATGATGTAGCACCTTTGATCGGACACATCCCTTCGATATTATACTCTAACTTTTGGATTATTCGGTGGCCACTTTTGATTTCTTTGATTCGGGGGTGTGGCTCGAGGTGGGCGGTAGCTGCGGCTACGCGTTACCACTGACCCGGAAGCGTAATTGGTGTATCTACCCTGGCATTGCCTAGTTGTGCCGTGTCACCTACCATACCGAGCCTTTACAACGAGTTTCTATTTGTGTCGTACCTATGGAGTGTCTTCTCGTAGTCTCCCGATCAGGAGATATGCAGGCACTGTATAGACTATTGGCATTATTTGTGTTAAGGGTTATATGGGTAACCCCTTAACGCTATTTAAAAGTAAGTTTATTTTACTATAGACATTATTATAATAGCGAAATATAACTACATAGTAAATAGTTTAACGGATCCTTAGGAGATGTGAATTCCGAGCATTTCAGGAATCGAAGACTTTATTTCTGGAGGACGAAGATGAAGATTTCATTATTATTATTATTATATATTATAGTTTTCCACTACACCGTATTCGCTGCATCGATTTTAATTTGTTGGTATGTGTACTCGATATGTATTGTATAAATATAATCAAATGTTTTGTAAAACCGCTTCATGATTTGTTATTTGACTATTATACTTTATCGTTCCGCTGCAAGATTCTATTTTGTTTTATTTCTTCCTTCTTTTTCTTATTTACCCCAAAACAATCCGCACTTCCGTATGGTGTGAATTGACATGTGTATCGATTTAAAACGTGCGATAAGGCGGGGCGTTATAGTTATGTTGTCCCATATTCATATGCCATTCCCAATATTTAATATTTTCACATAATTTGGGATCGTCTTGCTAAGGAACATCACTACCTCTAATAGTGTCCTATTATCTTAACTGTATTGTTCTTTCCATTGTTTCCATTGCTTAATGAATATCCTAGTTAAATACAAGTTAGATCATCTTCGCTCGTCCGTTGGGAGGGTTAGAAGAGTTTTATAGGTTGAGAGGTTAGGGCATCAGTTAAATCAGCAAATATTGGCTTCTCGTTCCAAATGCATTCAAAAGTGGGATTTGATCCAATGATTTGCACCTTCGTGGGCAAATCGTTTTGAGTTTCAACAATTATCACATTAGCCCGAGTAATGACGGCGATTAATCTACCAATGCCCACATTTTTCTAAACGATCCAAAGCTTGTATCAGCATATTTCCGTTTCAGTACAATAGCATCAATGCCCCATCAAATCATAAAACATGTCTTGTCTAAGTAATCGGTATTCCAATACTGATGATTCTGTAAAAAAATGTTATTTTGCGGAATAACCTGGCTCGATGTTTTCAGCATTTTCCCAATAACGGTGTTTTTTGCGAACATCGGCCTGTAATAGTTTTGTCACTCGATTTCTCTCATTTAACGAGCCCTTTCCAATTTGGGGTGTGCTTATCCCTTGCTTATTGTGCATCCAAAACTTAACCCATCCTTTTATGCAAATTAATTTTCCTGCAATTCGCGTAAAAACTTTTTTATGATTGTTTGAAAATCTCTCCATTAGATTCTGTAGATAAGGTTAACTATGTTATTAGTAGGTATTATACCGACTTTTGATAAGGTAGTATGTCATAAAAGTTGATCAAATGACTTATGTGGTCATCAAGGCAGGAAGCCCGGAGAGACGGTTATCAGGCTCAGAAATCGATTATATTTGGAACGAATAATAGTTGGGCGGATTCGAACCGGGTCTCAATTTGATGCAATCAATATGAAGTGACAAGGAAGGCCCCATAAGGCCGCATTTCAAATTTCAAGTCAATTGGAGTTCATATGCTCTCATGGGCAAGGAAAGAATTTATATGCATCGATCGGGAACGATCCATAAAACAGCGTAAATTGACGAAGATTGATCAATATATCAAAATCTACAAAGTCGATGCACTTGAAACTTTCAAAGCATCACTATATTTTAGAGTGGAGCCCACAAAGACTGCATGAAAAAACTCCCAAATCTTGAAAAAGATGTCGATCGTTATTGGAACAATCGTACAAATCAGCATAACGATCCATATTATGGAAAACGTGATATCTCACAAATAGTACGTGGGAACTACATGAAATTTAAAGGGCAAGTCTCTTACATCATGGAGCACCCCCATGATAGATCGTAGCTCAAAAGGATTAAATCTGGGTAATTAAGCCGAACATTATTGGAACGATCGTACAAATCAATATAACGGTTCATAGTTTATGGAAAACACGATATCTCATAAACAGTATGTCGAAATTGCAAAAAATTTAGAGGGCAAGTCTCTTACATCATGGAGCACCCCATGATCGATCGCAGCTCTGAAGGATGAAACCTTGGAAATTAGGCCGATCGTTATTGCAACGATCATTACAAATCTGCATAACGATCCATAGTTTTATGGAATACACGATATCTCACAAAAAATACATCGAAATTGCAGAAAATTTGAAGAGAAAGTAGCTAATATCATGAGGATCCCACATGATCGATCATGGCTCAGAAGGATGAAGCATGGAATAATATCATATGATCCAATTTCTAGTCAAAACAGAGAAGATCGATCGATATCTCACGAACGATAAGTCGGAATAGCATGAAACTTTGGGAGCATGGACTAGAGGCATGGACGACCCTATAAAAATGATTGCAGCCCCATTGGAGTTAGTATGGAATGATCGGCAAAATTATTTTTTGGTGTCCGATCGATCTCAAATTTAGTGGGTAGGATCATATGGGCCTGGAGGTTCTTCTGTCGAAATTTCAGCGCGATCCATCACATTTTCAGCGATAAATACAACGAACTTGGCTTATTGCAATAGACTTTTTTCGGTTGGCTCTCCTTCATCACTTTTTACCTCTTCCTCCACTAATTTTTTAAGGCAAAAAAAACTGTACTTGCAATCTTGCAGTATAAATAAAAGATTATTGGAGTGGTCGAAAGCCGGAGTTTGCCAAACCACTATAATACTCGTGTGTTCCTTTACTTTTTCTGCTATTTATTCTATGATCTACTAGCCTATCTTTCTACCTGGATATTGTTTTTGAAAATTGGTGCTTTCACATATAACTGGGTATTTGTGACCATTTTTGGTGCAAACAGTAAGCATATAACATTGGGGATTTATTTTGTTACTATAAGTATATGCCAACTCATATGTGTATGTCACGTGCTGAAGATGGAGAGCTTGATCCGACCGCCATTACATAACAATTGGTATAAAAGTCGAAGGCTGGAGCTGGGCCATGCAGACAAACAATGGCCTTAAAAGTACTCCAAGATATGCAAATCAAGGGGGTGATTGTTAGGGTTGTCTTGCATATTGCAAGGAGGAACGACGGTTTGGAATTAAAATAGTCCACCAATCGCTAAATAACCTACAGAATCATATAAATATAGGTTGGTAGGCATGTAACGTTGGTCATTTATTTTGTTACAATAAAGTATGTGTCAACTCATATGCGTATGTCATGATCATATTTGTACATAACGTGCTGGAGATGGGGAGCTTGGTCCGATAGCCGTTACACAACAAGTGGTATCAGAGCCAAAGGTTGCAACTGGGCTATGCAGACAAAGCAGTGCTCTCAAAAGTTACTTCATGGGGATGCGAGTCAAGGGGGAGACTATTAGGTTTGTTTCGCATGTTGCAAGGAGAAACGACGGTTTGGAAATGGAATAGTCTCGCATCGCTAAATAGCTTAGAGAAAGGGTGTATAAGTATGGGTTGGTAGGCATATAACATTGGGATTCCTTTTGTTATAAAAAATGTGTGGAAACTCATACGCGCGCACCACGTGCTGGAGATAAGGTGCTTAGTACGACCGCCATTACACAACAATTGGTATCACAGCCGAAGATTACGAACTGGGCCATGCAAATAAACAATTGCTCTCAAAATTACTCTGAGGGGATGCGAGTCAGGGGGGATTATTAGGTTTGTCTCATATGTTACAAGGAGGAACGACGGTTTGAAATAGGAATAGTCTTACATTGCTAAATAACTTAGAGAAGTGATGTGTAAATATGGGTTAGTAGGCACGTAACATTGGGAATTCCTTTTGTTACAACAAAGTGTGTGCCAACTCATACGCGTACGCCATGTGTTGGAGATGGGGAGCTTGGTCCGACCGCTAATAATTGGTATCAGAGCCAAAGGTTGTGAACTGGGCCATGTAGATAAAACAGTGCTCCTAAAAGTTACTCTAAGAGGATGTGAATCAAGGAGGAGACCGTCAAGGTTGTCTCACATGTTGCAAGGAGGAACGACGGTTTATAATTGGAATAGTCCTGCATCGCTAAATAACTTGGAGAAGTGGTATATAATTATGGGTTGGTAGGCACATAACATTGAAGATTCTTTTTGTTACAAAAAAATGTATGCCAACTCATAAGCGTACGCCACGTGTTGGAAATGGGGAGCTTGGTCCGACCGCCGTTACACAACCGCCATTACATAACAAACTACTCGGAGTTCTATGAAAAATACTAGTTTTACACTTGGTTCACGTTCCGAGGATTAATTTTGAAAATTATTTAGAATCAGTTAACAATGGTGAAAGTATGATATGAACCATCGCCCCGACATCCTGAATTGACGCCTATTTAGTAATCCAATTTACAAATACCAAAATGACGTCGATAAAACTAAAACTATCTGTAATACGCCTAATTTTCATAGCATACTATTTCATATATTTAATTCATTGATAATTAAATAAATAGCACAGAAGATTATATATATATACACACACACACTTTTCGTGCTAATATAATTTGAATTTTCGAATTTTAGATGGAGAATTGGTTTATAGGAAAAAATAATAAAGGGGACCTTAATTGTATTATAAAAAGGGATAAAGAAAGAAAGATTAGGAATTTAATTATTTCCTCTAATACTCTCTCCGCCCTCTCATATTTTTTACAATACTCCAGGTAGGAGTTCCCTAGATGTGCTCTATTTGCACCAATTTGTCCCATGTGCTGATGGAACCGTTTTCCAACTCTAAACCATAATGTTGCCAATTCAAAAGGAAGCACCCTCCCATCACTTCTTCAGATGCACCCAGCACTTCCACGTGCCGAATGTAATCTTAAGGAAACCACAAAACTCCATTAAACTATCTCAACAAAGAAGAAGAAAAAGAAGGTATTTTACGGAAAGAAACAAAGGTAGTTATCTCCATACAAAATAAAATAAAGGTTAATAATATAAACATTTCATTGTTTTTTGATGTATTTAATTTAGTACAAGGATAGATTCAAAATTTGGCTGATTTTATCGTGCATATGGTTTAGATAATCATTTGTGTGAATTATGTTTGTCAAATGTGGTATTTGTGAAATTTTCCTAAGGGATTTTTGGTTTAAAAACTTTATTATTGGTCTCCATATGCTTTTAATTCCTAATGCAATGGTTGGAATAATATTTTGTTGATGGGTTTTTAATTTCATAATTTCTGAGTTATTATGAATTTCATATAAAATTTCCAAGTCGATAAACTTGCTAATTTCGAGATATAAATATTAAAAATTGAAAAATAGTTATTTGACTCCAAATTTTTTTATGTGATAAAATATGTTATTTTATATTTTTTGGAATTTTTGGGGATTTTCCCAAGTGACCTTGATTTAATATAAATTGTTTTATATAGAAGGTTTTAATTGCAAAATAGGTAATTAATGGCATAATTAATGGAAAATTAACAATTTGTGTTAAGGGTTATATGGGTAACCCCTTAACGCTATTTAAAAGTAAGTTTATTTTACTGTAGATATTATTATAATAGCGAAATATTACTACATAGTAAATAGTTTAACGGATCCTTAGGAGATGTGAATTCCGAGCATTTCAGGAATCGAAGACTTTATTTCTGGAGGACGAAGATGAAGATTTCATTATTATTATTATTATTATTATATATTATAATTTTCCACTACACTGTCTTCCGCTGCATCGACTTTAATTCGTTGGTATGTGTACTCTGATATGTATTGTATAAATATAATCAAATGTTTTGTAAAACCGCTTCATGATTTGTTATTTGACTATTATACTTTATCGTTCCGCTGCAAGATTCTATTTTGTTTTATTTCTTCCTTCTTTTTCTTATTTACCCCAAAACAATCCGCCCTTCCGTATGGTGTGAATCGACATGTGCATCGATTTAAAGCGTGCGATAAGGCGGGGCGCTATAGTTATGTTGTCCCATATTCATATGCCATTCCCAATATTTAATATTTTCACATAATTTGGGATCGTCTTGCTAAGGAACATCACTACCTCTAATAGAGTCCTATTATCTTAACTGCATTGTTCTTTCCATTGTTTCCATTGCTTAATGAATATCCTAGTTAAATACAAGTTAGATCATCTTTGCTCGTCCGTTAGGAGGGTTAGAAGAGTTTTATAGGTTGAGAGGTTAGAGCATCAGTTAAATCAGCAAATATTGGCTTCTCGTTCCAAATGCATTCAAAAGTGGGATTTGATCCAATGATTTGCACCTTCGTGAGCAAATCGTTTTGAGTTTCAACAATTATCATATTAGCCCGAGTAATGACGGCGATTAATCTACCAATGCCCACAATTTTCTAAACGATCCAAAGCTTGCATCAGTATATTTCCGTTTCAGTACAATAGCATCAATGTCCCATTAAATCATAAAACATGTCTTGTCTAAGTAATCGGTATTCCAATACTGATGATTCTGTAAAAAAAATGTTATTTTGCGGAATAACCTGGCTCGATGTTTTCAGCATTTCCCCAATAATGGTGTTTTTTGCGAACATCGGCCTGTAATAGTTTTGTCACTCGATTTCTCTTATTTAACGAGCCCTTTCCAATTTGGGGTCTGCTTATCCCTTGCTTATTGTGCGTCCAAAACTTAACCCATCCTTTTATGCAAATTAATTTTCCTGCAATTCGCGTAAATTTTTTTTATGATTGTTTGAAAATCTCTCCATTGGATTCTGTAGATAAGGTTAACTATGTTATTAGTAGGTATTATACCGCATTTTGATAAGGTAGTATGTCATAAAAGTTGATCAAATGGCTTATGTGATCATCAAGGCAGGAAGCCCGGAGAGACGGTTATTAGTCTCAGAAATCGATTATATTTGGAACGGAAAATAGTTGGGCGGATTCGAACCGGGTCTCAATTTGATGCAATCAATATGAAGTGACAAGGAAGGCCCCATAAGGCCGCATTTCAAATTTCAAGTCAATTGGAGTTCATATGCTCTCATGGGTAAGGGAAGAATTTATATGCATCGATCGGGAACGATCCATAAAACAGCGTAAATTGATGAAGATTGATCAATATATCAAAATATACAAAGTCAATGCACTTGAAACTTTCAAAGCATCACTATATTTTAGAGTGGAGCCCAGAAAGACTGCATGACAAAACTCCCAAATCTTGAAAAAGAGGTCGATCGTTATTGGAACAATCGTACAAATCAACATAACGATCCATATTATGGAAAACGTGATATCTCACAAATAGTACGTGGGAATTGCACGAAATTTAAAGGGATAGTCTCTTACATCATGGAGCACCCCCGTGATAGATCGTAGCTCAAAAGGATTAAATCTTGGTAATTAAGCCGATCGTTATTGGAACGATCATACAAATCAATATAACGGTTCATAGTTTATGGAAAACACGATATCTCATAAACGGTACGTCGAAATTGCAAAAAATTTAGAGGGCAAGTCTCTTACATCATGGAGCACCCCTTGATCGATCGCAGCTCTGAAGGATGAAACCTTGGAAATTAGGCCGATCGTTATTGGATCGATCGATATACCATGAACGATAAGTCGGAATAGCATGAAACTTTGGGAGCATGGACTAGAGGCATGGACGACCCTATAAAAATGATTGCAGCCCCATTGGAGTTAGTATGGAATGATCGGCAAAATTATTTTTTGGTGTCCGATCGATCTCAAATTTAGTGGGTAGGATCATATGGGCCTGGAGGTTCTTCTGTCGAAATTTCAGCGCGATCCATCACATTTTCACCGATAAATACAACGGACTTGGCTTATTGTAATAGACTTTTTTCGGTTGGCTCTCCTTCATCACTTTTTACCTCTTCCTCCACTAATTTTTAAGGCAAAAAAAACTGTACTTGCAATCTTGCAGTATAAATAAAAGATTATTGGAGTGGTCGAAAGCCGGAGTTTGCCAAACCACTATAATACTCGTGTGTTCCTTTACTTTTTCTGCTATTTATTCTATGATCTACTAGCTTATCTTTCTACCTGGATATTATTTTTGAAAATTGGTGCTTTCACATATAACTGGGTATTTGTGACCATTTTTGGTGCAAACAGTAAGCACATATCATTGGGGATTTATTTTGTTACTATAAGTATATGCCAACTCATATGTGTATGTCACATGCTAGAGATGGAGAGCTTGATACGACCGCCATTACATAACAATTGGTATAAAAGTCGAAGGCTGGAGCTGGGCCATGCAGACAAACAATGGCCTTAAAAGTACTCCAAGATATGCAAATCAAGGGGGTGATTGTTAGGGTTGTCTTGCATATTGCAAGGAGGAACGACGGTTTGGAATTAAAATAGTCCACCAATCGCTAAATAACCTACAGAATCATATAAATATAGGTTGGTAGGCATGTAACGTTGGTCATTTATTTTGTTACAATAAAGTATGTGTCAACTCATATGCGTATGTCATGATCATACTTGTACATAACGTGCTGGAGATGGGGAGCTTGGTCCGATAGCCGTTACACAACAAGTGGTATCAGAGCCAAAGGTTGCAACTGGGCTATGTAGACAAAGCAGTGCTCTCAAAAGTTACTTCATAGGGATGCGAGTCAAGGAGGAGACTATTAGGTTTGTTTCGCATGTTGCAAGGAGAAACGACGGTTTGGAATTGGAATAGTCTCGCATCGCTAAATAGCTTAGAGAAAGGGTGTATAAGTATGGGTTGGTAGGCATATAACATTGGGATTCCTTTTGTTATAAAAAATGTGTGGAAACTCATACGCGTGCACCACGTGCTGGAGATAAGGAGCTTAGTACGACCGCCATTACACAACAATTGGTACCAAAGCCGAAGATTACGAACTGGGCCATGCAAATAAACAATTGCTCTCAAAATTACTCTGAGGGATGCGAGTCAGGGGGGATTATTAGGTTTGTCTCATATGTTACAAGGAGGAAACGGTTTGAAATAGGAATAGTCTTACATTGCTAAATAACTTAGAGAAGTGATGTGTAAATATGGGTTAGTAGGCATGTAACATTGGGAATTCCTTTTGCTACAACAAAGTGTGTGCCAAATCATACGCGTACGCCATGTGTTGGAGATGGGGAGCTTGGTCCGACCGCTAATAATTGGTATCAGAGCCAAAGGTTGTGAACTGGGACATGTAGATAAAACAGTGCTCCTAAAAGTTACTCTAAGAGGATGTGAATCAAGGAGGAGACCGTCAAGGTTGTCTCACATGTTGCAAGGAGGAACGACGGTTTATAATTGGAATAGTACTGCATCGCTAAATAACTTGGAGAAATGGTATATAAGTATGGGTTGGTAGGCACATAACATTGAAGATTCTTTTTGTTACAAAAAAATGTATGCCAACTCATAAGCGTACGCCACGTGTTGGAAAGGGGAGCTTGGTCCGACCGCCGTTCACAACCGCCATTACATAACAAACTACTCGGAGTTCTATGAAAAATACTAGTTTTATACTTGGTTCACGTTCCGAGGATTAATTTTGAAAATTATTTAGAATCAGTTAACAATGGTGAAAGTATGATATGAACCATCGCCCCGACATCTTGAATTGACGCCTATTTAGTAATCCAATTCACAAATACCAAAATGACGTCGATAAAACTAAAACTATCTGTAATACGCCTAATTTTCATAGCATACTATTTCATATATTTAATTCATTGATAATTAAATAAATAGCACAGAAGATTATATATATACACACACACACACTTTTCGTGCTAATATAATTTGAATTTTCGAATTTTAGATGGAGAATTGGTTTATAGGAAAAAATAATAAAGGGGACCTTAATTGTATTATAAAAAGGGATAAAGAAAGAAAGATTAGGAATTTAATTATTTCCTCTAATACTCTCTCCGCCCTCTCATATTTTTTACAATACTCCAGGTAGGAGTTCCCTAGATGTACTCTATTTGCACCAATTTGTCCCATGTGCTGATGGAACCGTTTTCCAACTCTAAACCATAATGTTGCCAATTCTATTAGCTGATACAAAAGGAAGAACCCTCCCATCACTTCTTCAGATGCACCCAGCACTTCCACGTGCCAAATGTAATCTTAAGGAAACCACAAAACTCCATTAAACTATCTCAACAAAGAAGAAGAAAAAGAAGGTGTTTTAAGGAAAGAAACAAAGGTAGTTATCTCTATACAAAATAAAATAAAGGTTAATAATATCAACATTTCATTGCTTTTTGATGTATTTAATTTAGTACAAGGATAGATTCAAAATTTGGCTGATTTTATCATGCATATGGTTTAGATAATCATTTGTGTGAATTATGTTTGTCAAATGTGGTATTTGTGAAATTTTCCTAAGGGATTTTTGGTTTAAAAACTTTATTATTGGTCTCCATATGCTTTTAATTCCTAATGCAATGGTTGGAATAATATTTTGTTGATGGGTTTTTAGTTTCATAATTTCTGAGTTATTATGAATTTCATATAAAATTTCCAAGTCGATAAACTTGATAATTTCGAGATATAAATATTAAAAATTGAAAAATAGTTATTTGACTCCAAATTTTTTTATGTGATAAAATATGTTATTTTATATTTTTTGGAATTTTTGGGGATTTTCCCAAGTGACCTTGATTTAATATAAATTTTTTTATATAGAAGGTTTTAATTGCAAAATAGGTAATTAATGGCATAATTAATGGAAAATTAACAATTTGTGTTAAGGGTTATATGGGTAACCCCTTAACGCTATTTAAAAGTAAGTTTATTTTACTGTAGATATTATTATAATAGCGAAATATTACTACATAGTAAATAGTTTAACGGATCCTTAGGAGATGTGAATTCCGAGCATTTCAGGAATCGAAGACTTTATTTCTGGAGGACGAAGATGAAGATTTCATTATTATTATTATTATTATATATTATAATTTTCCACTACACTGTCTTCCGCTGCATCGATTTTAATTCGTTGGTATGTGTACTCTGATATGTATTGTATAAATATAATCAAATGTTTTGTAAAACCGCTTCATGATTTGTTATTTGACTATTATACTTTATCGTTCCGCTGCAAGATTCTATTTTGTTTTATTTCTTCCTTCTTTTTCTTGTTTACCCCAAAACAATCCGCCCTTCCGCATGGTGTGAATCGACATGTGTATCGATTTAAAGCGTGCGATAAGGCGGGCGTTATAGTTATGTTGTCCCATATTCATATGACATTCCCAATATTTAATATTTTCACATAATTTGGGATCGTCTTGCTAAGGAACATCACTACCTCTAATAGAGTCCTATTATCTTAACTGCATTGTTCTTTCCATTGTTTCCATTGCTTAATGAATATCCTAGTTAAATACAAGTTAGATCATCTTCGCTCGTCCGTTGGGAGGGTTAGAAGAGTTTTATAGGTTGAGAGGTTAGCGCATCAGTTAAATCAGCAAATATTGGCTTCTCGTTCCAAATGCATTCAAAAGTGGGATTTGATCCAATGATTTGCACCTTCGTGGGCAAATCGTTTTGAGTTTCAACAATTATCATATTAGCCCGAGTAATGACGGCGATTAATCTACCAATGCCCACATTTTTCTAAACGATCCAAAGCTTGTATCAGTATATTTCCGTTTCAGTACAATAGCATCAATGTCCCATCAAATCATAAAACATGTCTTGTCTAAGTAATCGGTATTCCAGTACCGATGATTCTGTAAAAAATGTCATTTTGCGGAATAACCTGGCTCGATGTTTTCAGCATTTCCCCAATAACGGTGTTTTTTGCGAACATCGGCCTGTAATAGTTTTGTCACTCGATTTCTCTCATTTAACGAGCCCTTTCCAATTTAGGGTGTGCTTATCCCTTGCTTATTGTGCATCCAAAACTTAACCCATCATTTTATGCAAATTAATTTTCCTGCAATTCGCGTAATTTTTTTTTATGATTGTTTGAAAATCTCTCCATTGGATTCTGTAGATAAGGTTAACTATGTTATTAGTAGGTATTATACCGCATTTTGATAAGGTAGTATGTCATAAAAGTTGATCAAATGGCTTATGTGATCATCAAGGCAGGAAGCCCGGAGAGACGGTTATCAGGTTCAGAAATCGATTATATTTGGAACGGATAATAGTTGGGCGGATTCAAACCGGGTCTCAATTTGATGCAATCAATATGAAGTGACAAGGAAGGCCCCATAAGGCCGCATTTCAAATTTCAAGTCAATTGGAGTTCATATGCTCTCATGGGCAAGGGAAGAATTTATATGCATCGATAGGGAACGATCCATAAAACAGCGGTAAATTGACGAAGATTGATCAATATATCAAAATCTACAAAGTCAATGCACTTGAAACTTTCAAAGCATCACTATATTTTAGAGTGGAGCCCAGAAAGACTGCATGACAAAACTCCCAAATCTTGAAAAAGAGGTCGATCGTTTGGAACAATCGTACAAATCAGCATAACGATTCATATTATGGAAAACGTGATGTCACAAATAGTACGTGGGAATTGCACGAAATTTAAAGGGCAAGTCTCTTACATCATGGAGCACCCCCATGATAGATCGTAGCTCAAAAGGATTAAATCTTGGTAATTAAGCCGATCGTTATTGGAACGATCGTATAAATCAATATAACGGTTCATAGTTTATGGAAAACACGATATCTCATAAACGGTACGTCGAAATTGAAAAAAATTTAGAGGGCAAGTCTCTTACATCATGGAGCACCCCATGATCGATCGCAGCTCTGAAGGATGAAACCTTGGAAATTAGGCCGATCGTTATTGGAACGATCGTTACAAATCTGCACAACGATCCATAGTTTTATTGAATACACGATATCTCACAAAAAATACGTCAAAATTGCAGAAAATTTGAAGAGAAAGTAGCTAATATCATGAGGATCCCACATGATCGATCGTGGCTTAGAAGGATGAAGCATGGAATAATATCATATGATCCAATTTCTAGTCAAAACAGAGAAGATCGATCGATATCTCACGAACGATAAGTCGGAATAGCATGAAACTTTGGGAGCATGGACTAGAGGCATGGACGACCCTATAAAAATGATTGCAGCCCCATTGGAATTAGTATGGAATGATCGGCAAAATTATTTTTTGGTGTCCGATCGATCTCAAATTTAGTGGGTAGGATCATATGGGCCTGGAGGTTCTTCTGTCGAAATTTCAGCGCGATCCATCACATTTTCACCGATAAATACAACGGACTTGGCTTATTGCAATAGACTTTTTTCGGTTGGCTCTCCTTCATCACTTTTTACCTCTTCCTCCACTAATTTTTTAAGGCAAAAAAAACTGTATTTGCAATCTTGCAGTATAAATAAAAGATTATTGGAGTGGTCGAAAGCCGGAGTTTGCCAAACCACTATAATACTCGTGTGTTCCTTTACTTTTTCTGCTATTTATTCTATGATCTACTAGCTTATCTTCCTACCTGGATATTGTTTTTGAAAATTGGTGCTTTCACATATAACTGGGTATTTGTGACCATTTTTGGTGCAAACAGTAAGCACATAACATTGGGGATTTATTTTGTTACATAAGTATATGCCAACTCATATGTGTATGTCACGTGCTGGAGATGGAGAGCTTGATCCGACCGCCATTACATAACAATTGGTATAAAAGTCAAAGGCTGGAGCTGGGCCATGCAGACAAACAATGGCCTTAAAAGTACTCCAAGATATGCAAATCAAGGGGGTGATTATTAGGGTTGTCTTGCATATTGCAAGGAGGAACGACGGTTTGGAATTAAAATAGTCCACCAATCGCTAAATAACCTACAGAATCATATAAATATAGGTTGGTAGGCATGTAACGTTGGTCATTTATTTTGTTACAATAAAGTATGTGTCAACTCGTATGCGTATGTCATGATCATATTTGTACATAACGTGCTGGAGATGGGGAGCTTGGTCCGATAGCCGTTACACAACAAGTGGTATCAGAGCCAAAGGTTGCAACTGGGCTATGTAGACAAAGCAGTGCTCTCAAAAGTTACTTCATAGGGATGCGAGTCAAGGGGGAGACTATTAGGTTTGTTTCGCATGTTGCAAGGAGAAACGACGGTTTGGAATTGGAATAGTCTCGCATCGCTAAATAGCTTAGAGAAAGGGTGTATAAGTATGGGTTGGTAGGCATATAACATTGGGATTCCTTTTGTTATAAAAAATGTGTGGAAACTCATACGCGTGCACCACGTGCTGGAGATAAGGAGCTTAGTACGACCGCCATTACACAACAATTGGTATCAAAGCGGAAGATTACGAACTGGGCCATGCAAATAAACAATTGCTCTCAAAATTACTCTGAGGGATGCGAGTCAGGGGGGATTATTAGGTTTGTCTCATATGTTACAAGGAGGAACGACGGTTTGAAATAGGAATAGTCTTACATTGCTAAATAACTTAGAGAAGTGATGTGTAAATATGTGTTAGTAGGCACGTACATTGGGAATTCCTTTTGTTACAACAAAGTGTGTGCCAACTCATACGCGTACGCCATGTGTTGGAGATGGGGAGCTTGGTCCGATCGCTAATAATTGGTATCAGAGCCGAAGGTTGTGAACTGGGCCATGTAGATAAAATAGTGCTCCTAAAAGTTACTCTAAGAGGATGTGAATCAAGGAGGAGACCGTCAAGGTTGTCTCACATGTTGCAAGGAGGAACGACGGTTTATAATTGGAATAGTCCTGCATTGCTAAATAACTTGGAGAAGTGGTATATAAGTATGCGTTGGTAGGCACATAACATTGAAGATTCTTTTTGTTACAAAAAAATGTATGCCAACTCATAAGCGTACGCCACGTGTTGGAAATGGGGAGCTTGGTCCGACCGCCTTTACACAACCGCCATTACATAACAAACTACTCGGAGTTCTATGAAAAATACTAGTTTTATACTTGGTTCACGTTCCGAGGATTAATTTTGAAAATTATTTAGAATCAGTTAACAATGGTGAAAGTATGATATGAACCATCGCCCCGACATCCTGAATTGACGCCTATTTAGTAATCCAATTCACAAATACCAAAATGACGTCGATAAAACTAAAACTATCTATAATACGCCTAATTTTCATAGCATACTATTTCATATATTTAATTCATTGATAATTAAATAAGTAGCACAGAAGATTACACACACACACACACACACACACTTTTCGTGTTAATATAATTTGAATTTTCGAATTTTAGATGGAGAATTGGTTTATAGGAAAAAATAATAAAGGGGACCTCAATTGTATTATAAAAACGGATAAAGAAAGAAAGATAAGGAATTTAATTATTTCCTCTAATACTCTCTCCACCCTCTCATATTTTTTACAATACTCCAGGTAGGAGTTCCCTAGGTGTGCTCTATTTCCACCAATTTGTCCCATGTGCTGATGGAACCGTTTTCCAACTCTAAACCATAATGTTGCCAATTCTATCAGCTGATACAAAAGGAAGCACCCTCCCATCACTTCTTCAGATGCACCCAGCACTTCCACGTGCCGAATGTAATCTTAAGGAAACCACAAAACTCCATTAAACTATCTCAACAAAGAAGAAGAAAAAGAAGGTATCTTAAGGAAAGAAACAAAGGTAGTTATCTCCATACAAAATAAAATAAAGGTTAATAATATCAGCATTTTTTTGTTTTTTGATGTATTTAATTTAGTACAAGGATAGATTCAAAATTTGGCTGATGTTTATCATGCATATGGTTTAGATAATCATTTGTGTGAATTATGTTTGTCAAATGTGGTATTTGTGAAATTTTCCTAAGGGATTTTTGGTTTAAAAACTTTATTATTGGTCTCCATATGCTTTTAATTCCTAATGCAATGGTTGGAATAATATTTTGTTGATGGGTTTCTAATTTCATAATTTCTGAGTTATTATGAATTTCATATAAAATTTCCAAGTCTAGAACCTTGATAATTTCGAGATTTAAATATTAAAAATTGAAAAATAGTTATTTGACTCCGAATTTTTTTATGTGATAAAATATGTTATTTTATATTTTTTGTAATTTTTGGGGATTTTTCCCAAGTAACCTTGATTTAATATAAATTGTTTTATATAGAAGGTTTTAATTGCAAAATAGGTAATTAATGGCATAACTAATGGAAAATTAACAATTTGGGCAAGAAGAGATAATATTCCTATATTTTGCTGCAAAATTTTGGAAAATATTTTTATTAATCGATAAGAATTTGATAAAGAAATTGGTTTCGTAAAAAGTAATTACTTTCAAAAGGAAATAAATCAGTTTTTCGGATATTTACAAAAATATCATTATTAACCAAGGATATCTAATATTCATCATATGTGATAGCTATAGTTTTTACCAACTTATGGTGGCTATTTTTTCAATATGCGACCACATCATTTTGTCAACTTGCGATGGCTATTGTTTTTATCAACCCGCGATGACTATTGATTTTATCAACTTATAATAGCTATTTTCAGCATTATTTTATCAACTTGCGATGACTATTGATTTTATCAACTTGTAATGGCTATGGTTTTAACAACTTACAATAACTCTATATTTTGAACTTACGATAACTATACACTTTCAACTTCCTATAACTTTATATCGTAGATATGTGATCAATGTGCGATAGCTTTATGTAGTGTAAACATGCGACGAGTACGATTTACTTAACATGTAATAGCTTATATTTTGACTTTCAATAACATGAGATTTAAGAGTGCAATAACACAAGTTTTTGGCTTGCGATAGCCCAAGATTTTAAAGTTTAATAGTATTACTCTAATATGCAATGGCATGGATTTTCAAGGCGTGATAACACAAAGGTTTGAGAAATGAGATAAATTATTTTTTATGACATGTGATAGCTTTTAACTCTAATTTAGGCAATGTTTTTCCTTAAGCAAAAGCATAGTTTTCGTTAAGTGTTTTGTTAAATTTTCCAAAGAAAATAAAATATAATTAAGCCCATTTTAAAAAAAAATTGTGAAGGAAATTATTATTTAAATACAAGCAATTTTGTGTATACAATGGCTATTAGATTAACATATATTTATAATAAATGATGATATGTTATATGTTCGATTTTGCACCTTGAATAGTTGCTATTGTATATGCTAAATTGTTGACATGCTCACTTATAGGTTGTATGTTATCATCCAACATTTGTGATCTTGGTGGTTTAGAACTATTTGTCGATCGAGGTTGTTCCAATAGTGGGTATGTTTGGACTAGAACTCATGAGTCAGTAGAATTGCATTTATGAGACCACGAAGATCAAATTATGTTAGAATGATTGAACTAATCAAAAGATACAACTTATTAACATTTTTAAACCAGATTTAAGAGTGGAGACTGGTATAGGATCATACCCTACACTCCAATCATTAATTTCCTGCTTGGTCAGGTCTGTGATTCGAACGCGTATGGCTTTACCGATTTTGATTCTAAAATCCGGGTTACGCATCCGCAGGGACTCGTAGCAGAGAAGCCCACATATGTTTTTTTCCAACCAACCGTAGAAATTCGTTGTTATTTTCTTTTACCATCTTTAGGAGACTCTAGGTTTTTTTATCTCCTATCAAACTCAGGATACCTTAGTCATTTCTTCAAACTAAAAACCATTAAATTATCTGGTATTTTGGCCTAAGTCTGCCTGATAGGTTTTTAGTTGGCTAGTGAAAACTAATATAGGTATATAGCGATCTTGGAAAAGCTATGTTATTGAATAGACTATTGATGGGATTAGGTGACTATGAGAATGCGTAGCCCTTTAACCATATTGTGATGATTTGCAAATTAATGAATGAAAAAAATTAGTAAATTCTTGTGCTTTTGATGTTAATGATACAATAATTGATCTCATTTTATATCTAAGAAATAATGCTAAGGTTGATAGCAACATCTATAGTATCTACTTTCAAGCCTCAAAATGGGAGATGTTACATTATCTGTTGACTCACAACCGAAGAAAAAACATATAATAGCAAATAGTGTAGTACATCATGACATATATAATATATGAGAAACATCAAAGTATTGGAGATATGGCAATTCATCTCATGTATAAATAAATACTACTTATTACTACATAAAACAAAAGCCTAAACTGGATAATAGCTAACAACATCTCCAAGCTCCACCAGTATAACAACCTATATTTTTAATGTTTTGTAATTAGCACAATAAATCATTTAAATTAAATTACATTAAATGACTTAAACAAAATACTTGCTTAGAAGATAATATTTATAGTTGATTGAACTAGGATTCAAGATCTATTCCATTGCATTTGGAATGTCGTTTACATATAGAAATATATAAAATTTGTGAAAATCAGATAATATGATAAAATGAGATAAAAAGTGAAGCTAGAGGCAAATAGTAACTTAGCTAGAATTGCCTATTATATTTCTGAAATGAGCACTCTTTCCATTCATTTCACTAACCACTTCTTCTTCTTCTTCCTCTTCAAGGATGAAACTATGTTTCTTAATTTTATATCATTATAATTTTCTCAGATTTTAACGAAAAATACAAATAAATTATCTAAATTAAGGTAGAAGATTTTTAGAAATCTTGCTATTTAAGTTAAGATTTTGATGAAGGCTAGAATTGGATTTCTAAAATTAGAGTGGTTCAAAATTGGATTGAATTGGAGTCTGGATATCATAATACTGGGTGAGTAGGATTTGTTTTCTATAATATATGATCACCATTAATGACAGGTATTGTTTTTATGCTAGTGGTTGAGTTATGGCTTGATGAATAAACTTGAGTTATGACTTTAGAGATGAGAATCTTGATTCAATGAATCTGTATAAGTGTTTAACCATAAAATGAATATGGTTAAAGCTTAACAATTAATGTAATGTATTATTGCAATATGTTAATGTATTTATTTCATTTAATTCAATTCTCGTGGTTACGAACACATTCGTAATCACAACCGGTTAAATACTTCTACGGATTTTCTACTTGAATATATTCAATATATTTATAACATTACTGTCCCAGTATAACAATGTATATATGGTAGAAAAAATAAAATCAGAAGTTTACTTTATTTTGAACAAGATTTGCTATAAGAGTTAAGTTATATAATAAAATTACATAATTACCGCTAGGGTACACCCATAACTCTATTATTCTTTAATCCATCTACCATCACTTCATCATTTTTCTCAAGATAAGGAAGGTAGAGAGGAAAGTGCTAGATAGCGTAAACCATCTGTAATGACCCATAATTTTCAATAATTAAAATTTATTAATTAAATAAGTTTTGGAATTTTATGTTGTGAAAATTAAAATCTGCGATTCTTTAATAAGAAAAATTAACTAGAATGAAATGTAAGGATATTAATTTAAGGTAATTGATAAATATTTTAAGGTAATTTCGATTAATTGAAATGATTATAAATTTAAATTGATTATAAATTGTAAATAAGTAAATAAACCAAATGTTGTATTAAACGGTGAAATTGTATGTAATTAATTGGAATTGGTTAATATAATTAATCAATCGGTGTTGTGTAAGTAGTTATAACATTTGTTTGTAGATAATAAACTTATAAATGTGGTTAAATTAAGTAAAAGGTAACAATTGTCATCTAGCACCTATCTATTTAATCCGTTGAAATTAAATTGGAAATCAATTAAAATTGATCTAATTAATTATTGCAGTTAATAGAAATTAAAATGGTAACTGTAGAATATTGATGTAATAAATGGTAAACCAATGTTAACTATACCATAAAGTAATGATTCATTGAATAATAAGATTGAAATACAAATAAATTAATTTACTGGAATTTTAAATTATAATTAATGAATTTATTGCAACTGAAATTGAACACTGTAATTTGTTTAACATTTAATATTGGTTTTGACATGGAAATTTATTTTAAAAGATTATAAATTACTAGGTAATCAAAAATGATAAAATTTATTAGTTATAGAATTTGAATTTGAAAAGCGATTAAATTAATTTAATAATAACTTATTTAATTAGAGTGAAAATAGTCATTTTGGCCACTGTCTTGGATTTTGACGACTAGTTTCATCGGATCCATAACGGTGAAATATTGTAAGATTGCAAGTTTCGTAGCGATCGCACTTGTCGTTTGATCGTACGGGTTTGAAATGCATAAAAATCAATTTAATTGAATTTAACTGAAATAAACTGATTTTAAAATTAGCTTCTTAATACAATGAAATTAGGACTTGAAACATATTCCATTGAGTTTAAAAATATCAAAAACATCTATTTTGATATGTGGGATGACCTGCTTCCGTTTTAGAAGCAGAACGGGCTTTTCTGGTCGTTATTGTCGTTCGCACCAATTCGATATGTGTTCTTTTTCTTATCGGGCTTTGTTTACATAAATAGATCTCTCTTAGCCCTAGCAGTATTTTTTGTTTCTTATTATTGTACATATCTGTTTATTCCATCCGTCTGTTGCTTCTTCCTTCTAATGGCTGCAGATCCAAACACCAATTTCAATTTCCAAATCGAATTCAAAAATTAAAACTCCTCAAACCATATCGAATTATATATCGATGGAAAACTCTCGAAGAGCGTAATCTACTACAGTAGTTCATTTTCCAATTGGATACATCATTTGACTAGAAATCGAGATTGAATCTCGACCATCAAAATTAGATTTTCACGATCCAACGATGGATCTTCACCCGATTGATGATCGAGAGGTGGCGTTGGGAAGGTGGTGTCGAGAAAGTTTTGGATCTGGTCTTAATTTGTCTTAAAGTGGCCAGAATTTGCGGTGATTTGGGGCTTTAATGCTAGCGGCAATGGAGGAGATAGGGAGTGTCGTGACTCTTGAGGTTGAGGCCGGAAGGGCGGCGCAAGGCAGGGAGGTTCGCAGTCTTCGTTGATCAAGGTGAATCTGCATCTAGGCGACACGATAATGGGTTGAACGTTGCAGCTTAAGGCATTCAGATAGGTTCAAATGAGATATTTCGATCTAGGGTTACATGCGTTGTACAGGAGATGATAACACGGCTAAGGTGACGTAGAATGTTTTAAATTTTTATTTGTTTATCTTATTTATTAAATTATATGAATCGTCTAACGTCTAATGATCATAGCTTTTATGTATGAGGTCAGATTTACCCGTGGTTTGTTCCACTTTGATCGTATTGGAATTTCAGACATTATAGAACTTATTTGGACGAATTCCGAGACTGTTGAATTTTGGGGCTTATTTTGGATTTCAAATCGATTTGAAATCAAAGATGAGTGTTTAACCCACTTACAACTGCTAAATTATCTTATGTTAGTTAAATTAAATTTATGGTGTGATTAGAAACTGATCGGTTAATGTTTAGTATATTTAAATAGTCATTCCAGTTAAATATGACTTTATTTGAATTTAATCGTCATTTAATTTAATATCGAATATAATTGTCAATTGAATACCAGTTGATGATAATCAGTTAATTGATGTTATTTATTGGTTGATTGAATGGTGATTGTGATGGATGTTTGATTGTTGTTATTGGATGACTAGATGTTATATTTTATATTGTTATAACACTGCAAGTTTCCTTAGTTATTATTAGGAAAATCATTATGGGTTGAAATGATACATACCCGAACGATCTCTAGATTAGGAAAAAACTGTTATGGATGGAAATGATAAACTCGAGCGATTTATGGATTTTGAATTTATTTTGGGATTGCGGGTTGAAATGATATATACATTTAAATTTAAATGTATTGCGGATTAAAATGATATACATCCGTATCACTTGACCATAGGGTAGAAAATTATATACGGACACCAAATTGGTTAAATTAAACGATTTTAAACCCTTAAATCTTGAATTTGGTTAAATGAATTTCGAAGGAAATTGATTTATATAAACCAAATTATTTTGTGAAATTCGAGTTTTAAATGTTGAAATTGGAAATTGGCTTAAATTGAAATTTAAAGTTGAATTTGAAGTATAATTTAAAATTTATTGGAATTGAGTTATTGGAACATTTGAAAATGTAACTTTGAAATCTACTAAATTTGAATTAGTTTGGATCTATTATTCGAACATGGATTTAAAATCGATATTAATAAATGGTTTTAAATGAGAATTTGAATTGAAAGACAAAAATTAGTTTGTTGATTTGAAGCTGGACATGGTCCAGATGTGTTGAAATGAAAGAAATAGTCTAATTTGATATTAATTTCGGATTTATTATTTTAATATAAACTGTTTATAAATATATTATTTGTAAATCTTTATTATTAAGATTTTCAAACTATTAAACTAATTTAATCTATTTTCAAACTATTTTAAACTATTTTAATCAATCTAAACTATTTTAAATTATTTTAATCCATTTTAATCTATTTAATACAGTTAAATTCATTTTGTACCTACTTTGAACAAATTAACCCATTTTAGTCTATTTTAAATCTGTTTAACTTATTTTAAATCTATTTAATCTATTTTTTAATCTATTTTTTTAATTTATTTAAACTATTTTAAATAGATTTAAACTATCTTAAATCCATTTAAACCATTTTAATCTATTTTTAAACTATTTAAAAGTATTTTAAACTATTTAAACTATTTTAACTACTAAAACCATATAAACTATTTTAAAACTATCTACACTATTTTCTAAAATAAACGGTGCAAGGTTGGACTGCTATATTTAAATTCTTGATTTAAAAGCGAATATGATTAAATGATACTATAACCTAAGTTGGGATTTAAATGATATTTTTTGGTGAAATGACATATTTGATTGAGTATGATTATTTTAAAATGAGATTTAACCTATTTTTTCGATATGATTTCGAAAGTGAATATCTTTTCGAAAGTGATATGTTTGAATCGAATATGATATTTTGAAATCAATTATGAATTGACTTTTGAAATGTAAAGGAACCATCCGTGTAAAATAAGCGTTTGGTTGTTAAAGAGACCAGGATCAGATATTGTCATATCTCTACCAATACCAAAAACCACTTTAACAACTTGTACGTGGTAGAGATTCAAGAATGAAGTAGGATGGTTTGGCGAACGATTCTGTATGAGGTATTTACGTCGCCTTCACTCCCGTGAGTTTACTTGATGTGGCTAATACTGGAGCCATGATGGGCCACGAGGTCGTTTGTAACATTCCCGTTTTTAAATCAAATTCAAATTAAAAATTAATTTATTTTTTGAAATTAATTGTTAATTAATTTGGTATTTTCCAAATTAAATATACATTTGTTTGTTTATTAATATAAATATATATAAATATGATTTTGAATAAAATTTCTAATTGGAAATTCAAAAATAAATATTTTGAATACTATATTAGATTTGGATTTATTTGTGAATTTATTTGAATATTTGGGAATAAATATAAATGTGTTGAAATATAAATTGGATCTAAAACTATATTTTAAAATTAATAAGAATTTTTTTTCTAATTTTAATATACGTATAATTTGAAAGTTATATTTTGAATTAAATACAAATGATTTTCAAAACAATTGTTTAAAGCTAAATTCTATAATATACATATGTGTGTTTATTTATCTAAAAGTATAATAACTTGAATTTAAAATTTAAATAAAAATAAAATTTGTAAAAAGAATTTTAGCCTGGGAATTCTAAAAAATAAAATATATTGTGAAATAAGATTTTGGTTTAAAATTCTTTAATAAATATATTGAAAACCAAATTGAATTTATTTTGGAATTAATATAGAAATTAAGTTTCAAAACATTTTCTTTAAAATGTTATATAAGTATAAGTCATAGAAAATGTATAAATATAAACAAATAAGAAAATGAGTTAAGTATGATTTGTGTGTATATATATGTGTGTGTATATATATATATATATATTAAACACTAAATATATAAGATAAAGTTCATAAATTAATAAGACATAAGTAATTATGAAATGAACAAGGATTAAAATTCAATTTATAAATTAATCTAAAATAAGGACTAAACATAAATTAATTTGTTTTTAACACTTGTAAATTTATAAAACATGTAAGAGACATTTGTAAACATTAGGCATCTTGCAAATACAAGTGTTAATATAGATTACAAAGTGGCATTTATCTTTTGATTAAAATTTATAAACATGCATAAGAAAAAAAAACCAGGCTGTTTTCATTTTTAAAACTTCTCAAATCTGAGAAACTAAATGTAAAGCAAAGAAAAATCTAAAAAACAAACTACAAACTCAACCTGATCAAATTCAAGCTTCAGATAAGCAGTTCAATGTAACATGCAATTCAAATTTGTTTGAACAGTAAGAAAACAAGATCAAAAAGCCTGTAAAAATCAGAAACCTGGGAAGAAATTAAAATAAAATAAATCAAAACAACCTGGAACTCAAAGCAAGGATCAAACAAGATTCAACTTAGTGTAGACCAGATCAGGTTCAACTCAAACCAAATCAATATTCATCAAGCAACAGATTAAAGTTTCAGATCAAATTTAAAATTCATTTCTAGATTTTTCAACATCTTTTCCAAGCTCAGGTCCTCTGTCTTCATCCCTCAGGTGAGTAAACCTTTTCTCTTAAAATATAGATTTTTATCTATGATTAAACTTAAATGTTTGTGATGGATTTTGTAGTAAAATGGTTTGTATATGTTTATACATATGAATGCATGTTTGTATAAATGAAATGTCTGTAGATAAGTTTGCGTGTATGAATATATTTTTCTCTATTCCATGTCAGGCTTAAACACATTCAAATTTTATTCCATTTCTCTTTATACATTCAGATTTAAATCTTGATCTCTTAATAGAAAATGATTGAGGTAGTGTAATATTGTTTCTAAAAGTATTTCTAAGAAATTATATTAAGGAATTATTTCAAGAATGGGAAAATTACAGTAAAGATCAAAATAATCCAAAAATCGATGGTTATAATTTTAAGTTTGAATTTATATTGTGATTAGTATTGTCTAGTTATGAATTTAGGATGTAAAATCTTGATTTTTAGATAAGAAATTGTGGAGAAAATCTGAGATGAACGACTTCGGGTATTTGGTCAATCGTCGGCGAATGGTGGTGTTTTGGAGCATGGGGTGGTTGTTGAAGAAGGCTTAAGGGATGGCGACCTATGAAAAAATGGCCAAATGTTTTATCAGTGACCGTGGTGGCCTGAGTTCGGTGAACTAGGATTTGAGTATAGTCTTTTGTTAGGTGGGTTGTCGAAGTGACATCGGCGACTATGGCGCATCGGACTAAATCACGACAGGGGGAAATCGTTGCTGGGGACGAGATGTCACTCTAATTGGGTCGGCACGAGTTCAGGTGGTCGGAGGCGATCGCTGGGGTTGGATTTCCGATGGGTTCTGTTTTTCGGTTTTCGATCTAGGGGTTCGTTTCTGATTTGTTGTGGGATTCGTGTATTTATGAGGTCGGAAAGGACGACGTGTGATTGTCGACTGTTGGATGCCTCGGCGATGATCTGAAGTGGTACGATGATTGGTGCACGTGCACGGTGCACGTTGGGGGGTCTGGTGAAGTTTAAGTCTTCGAGGATGAAGTATCGGCTTGGAAATTTCCTTGTGGTTGTCTCGTGTTCGTCTCGAAGCTATAGTTTTTTTGCATGTGTCTCATGTGTGTAGTTTTGTTTACCCAGGGTTTATACGGCGAGTGGTTGTGTATGATTTGGGAATTTTAAGTTGCTTGGTTAAATTAAAAGGTGAACAATTTTTAAAGTTTTAAAGCTTAAAATGTCCTTGTTTTCAAAAGTAATGTTTCTAAGTTTTTAAAAGCAAAGGGTTTTAATTTTTTTAAATGAATTTGATTTCAACTTTTCTGAATATAAGTTCTTTTTCCTTATCTAATGTTCTTTAACATATGATTAAGAATTATATGATAACTTAATTTTTGTTAAGCTAATCTTTAAGTCATTTAAAACTTATTTTTTAACATATAATTAAGTGTTAATTAAAGTTAAATGTTTTTAAATAATGTGTTTAGGTAATTTAAAAAGGAAATGTTTTATCTTAAAGTTAATTAGGATTTATGATTTGAGATTAATTTATTAATAAGGTAATTAACGAATTAATAAATTAAGGATTAAGAATAAATTAATTTATAATTAGAATTATGGTTAATTAAAGATTTATTTAATTGATAATTAAGGTTAATTAATTGAGTGATTAAGATTAATTGATTTATAATTAGAGATTAATTGAGTAATTAGAAATTAATTAATTGATAATTAAGAATTAATTAATTTGTAGTTAATAATGGTTAATTAAAGTATAATTACTTAAGGAAAGTAATTAAAGAATTGTTAAAAGTTAATGTAAGATCATTAACTAGGGATTATGAAATGATTAATTAATGTGATTAACTTAAGATAATTAAATTAATTAAATTAATTAAATTAATTAAAAGATAATTAATTAATGGAAGTAGTTTTGGGTTTAATTACTTCGTGTAATTACCTGGTGGAAGTAATTAAGAATTAATTACTTAGTGTAATAAATTTAAGAATTAATTGATAAAATTTATTTAGAAGTTAATTAAGTAATGTAATTAATTAAGGGTAATTAATTAGTGAATGTGATTAATCAAGGTTGATTAATGAATGTGATTAATTAAAGATTAATTATTAAATGTGATTAATTAAAAGAATAATTAATTGAATAAATAATTAAGGGATAATTACTTAAATATAATTAAAGAATAATTAATCAAGGAAGATTTGTTAAGGTAGATAATTAGAGGTAATTAATTAATTGATTAATTCATTTGTAATTAGTTAATGTTATATAAGCAGGATTAAGGTAGTCCAAGTAAATAAAAAAATAGTAATTAATTTAATTAGAGATTAATTAAATTAATTAAGAATTCACCAGTCTTACTTATGGATGTTTGAATTCTATTGATTGTTGAATTGTTTGATATTCCTGATATTTTATGCTTTGTGCTATGAATTGTTTTGGTGTGATCCGTGATGAATGTAATTTACTTATCTGTGATAAATTTACATTGTTTATCTATGAATCTCTGAATGAAGATAAGCGTTATTGGATTATACTGCTTACCGGTATTGATATGCTTGAATCTGTGATGATCGATGATGCTGCACTATTGTGTAAAACCCCTGGACTACACCGTACACACACAAATATGGATTGCACGAGGAAATCGGTTTAAGTCACAGATATTTTGAATTTAAATATTATTTTCAAAAGTTGAATTTTGAATCCAAATGGTTTTGAAAAGGGGATTGAGTTAAATATGAAATGCTTTTGAAAAGGAGTTTTGAAGATAAAAGTTATTTTGAATAACTTGATAAAGTTTTGAATTTTAAATGCTTTGATTTAAATTTGGATTCAAGATTTGAAATTGAATTCTATATTTGGAAATTATGGTTTAAAAAGGTTATACAAGTTATAAATGTGTTTATATGAGTTTAAAGCCATTTTAAAAGTATTATTTTGGGAATTTATATTTAACCCAAGTTTTATACTTTAAAAAATATAGCTTGTGCAAATGTAATCGGATTTTTTCGAAACGAAAAACTTTGTTTTCCAAATAATAATAGCTTTCTTATAAAGGAAGGATTTCTAATTTGTATTGAAAGGATTTCAAGTTTTGAAATGAAATTGTTTTGAAAGCTATGAATGAATCTTTGTGAAAGATGGTTGAACCTTGTTTTGAAATTGAAGAGAATCTAAAAGGTGTATCTTTTGCATAAAAGATTTGAAATGGGAATTTTTTGAAAGTTATGAATGAATCTTTGGAAATGGTTTTGAAAGCTATGAATTGAATCTTTGATTTAAAGATTGGATGAGTTAATCCAATTTGATAAGAAAATTGTTTTGAAAGTTGTGAATGAATCTTTGTGAAAAATTAGTGAACTTTGTGAAGTCAATCTTTTTGTTTATAGATTTGTAAATGGTAATTTGTTTAAACCATTTGAAGAAAGGTTTTGGATTTTAAGTTGTGACTTAACTGAGATCCCAATATCCATATGTTTTTAAATATTGCGCTTATTATTCGGTTTAGCCGGGAGAGGACCTTGTGTCATATAACCCATTTCGAATAATGATACGATGTTATGGATTGCATTTGAAGACCGGTGGTGAAGACCGGATATTTCCAAAAGCAAAAGGATAACTTGTCGAATGTCCACCAGCTGATCCCCGATATAAAGATTTGATCACCCTTTGTGATGGGGAGTCCAGACATGATTAGGGATTATGCAAACTTGCAAAGGCTTCTTTGAAGTGCCTTCGATTCTATTCGAACCAGAAACAGACTTGTATGGATGTATGTCTGACATTACACTTTGAGATGTAAAGCTGGTCTCTATCAAATACATTTCTGTTTGGTGGCGGAGATTTATCCTCTTAGTTTAACACCCTTCTCTTAGACGTATGAGATCAGAGGTTATGTAGTTGATGGTTGCTAGTGATACATTCCCAATTTGGTAGTGTGGCATGCTGAGTGCTGCTGAGTGTTGTTAATCATTTGTTGATCGAAGCATGGCTTTGTGAAAAGCGTAGCTTTGTGGATGAGACCTCGTCAGACCTCACACCCCGGAAATTTTCGAAACAAGAAAGATGCGGCAAGGTTATCAGGGGTCGCACCCCTAGGGTATGTCCATCTCTTCTGGATATAGGTGGTATCATTGTACGGATCCCAGATATTTAACCTATGTGGTTACTGCAAATACATTGCTTTGTGATTGTTGGCATTGAGTGCTTGGATAAAGGTTGGTTACGATCGGGGATAGCATACTTGTAGGTGTTACTTCCGGGCCGGGGTAACCCGGCCTTGTGTTGGCAGAGATCCGAGTAGGTTCTCGAGACGTCCCTCCAGAGGCGTTCTCATGTGGTAATAGGAAGTTCCTTAGTCTGACCATTTGTTGGAAATCCAATCTCCAACACGCGCACGGTTTTAGTTGTATTACCTGCCATTTACTTATGGTGGTCACCACTGTTTAGATGGTAGCTATAGTAGGCATAGTTCGAAATGTCTATGTTGGCTAAGATTAATATTATACTTTTGAAAGGTTTCTGCACTATGCACTAATAATAATAAAAAATGGTTTTCGCGTATCAAGCATGTTTGACTATCATAAAGAGAAATCTTCTCCAATTCTGCGTTTGCTTGCTGTGTGCGGTGGGAGGCTTTATGGTTGTTTCATTTTCCAAAAGCATTGCAGATTTCTTTTTAAATTCTTTTGTTTGTTTTGTTTAAAGAAAACTATTGTGTTTTCTCATATTAGTCCCATGACTGACCCAGAGTTTATTGTTCCCTTCCTAAACTCTGGATGCCCACAATTTTCCACACGGGCAGTCTAGGGTTGGGTTTTCAGATAAATAGTAGATGTAGATTTGGTAGCTTTTGAAAATCTTCGAAGCCTTCGGATTTGGTGATCGTATTTGTTTCACTTGGACCGACCTTGCTTAATACAACGTGATGGGGGTTTCTGTCTTCGCGTTTGGAAAGCATGTTGGTGGATTCTAGCCTTTTGGAGTCTTTGGAGCTTTGGCTATGGTGTTGCAGTTTTGGATTCTATCTTTCTTTCTATTCTTTGGAAGATCATACTTGAGATTCATCTTTCCGCTGTTGTATATCTCTGAAGGATATTGATATCATTTGTAAATGTGTCGTATCAAATACTATTGTATATCAATGATATTATTCTTTTTCTTCCGCTGTGTTGTTGTACTTAATGTGTTATAAGCTTCGGTGGATCCGATTTGAACGTTTGAATCCGCGACATTCGAATACGCATGAAGTATGGATGTCGATTTTGGAACATGAAAATCCGAACCGTGACATCGTTCCTCCTATCGGGCACATTTCTTCGATATCAAATTATGACTTTGTGATTGATTTGGTGGCCACCCCTCGATTTTGATTATGGGAGTGTGTTCTGAGGTGGACGGTAGTAGCTGCATGCGTTACCACTAGTCCGGATCCACAAAATGGTTGTATCCTACCCTGGGCATTGCCTTGCATGCCTTGTCACATGCCTTATCACGCATTCTAAGAGTTTGGTTTGTGTCGTACCTATGGAGTGCTCCCTGATTGCCCACCAGTTTACGGTGGAGTTTACAGTACTATATAGACTACGACATTATATAAAATGTATTAAGGAAGATATGGGTTATTAGGTAATGCCTTAACGCTATTATAATATTTTACTTTGCTGTAGACACTATTAGTGTATTGTACTGTGTATGTGGATAGTTTATCGGATCCTTAGGAGATGGAATCCCAATCATCTTCTAAGTTATTGCACTCATGTTAAACACTGGATAGAAGATGTCAAACTCGTAAACATCTCCGACGTCGTTACACTTACATTTATTTACTGTTGATTTAACTTATATAAGATATTTTAGTTTTGAACCAAGTGTTTTGTCTTTCAATTCGCTCGGGTCAGTCTGAACTATTTAGTGTATCGAAGATTGCTTTTCTGGAGGACGAAGACGAAGATTTGGTGCTATATTATTTGTTTATTCATTCCACTACATCATGTTGTTCCGCCACATTTTATTCATTTCTGTTATATGTAATTACGATATGCATCGTAAAAGTGTAATCAAATGTTATTTGTAAAACAGCTTCATGAACTGTTTATTTAATTATTTATTTTACCTTCCCCTGTGAGATTCTATATTTTTCTTTCTTTTTTTTCTTTTTTTTTCTTATTTACCTCATAACAATCTTCCCTTTTGAATAGTTTGGGTCTGACATGTGTGGTTTATTGTCGATTTAAACCGTCTAAAAAGGCGGGTCATTACACCGTCTGTGCCAGAAACTTCTTCATGTGGGAATTCTAAGAGTCTTTCATGATATTTACCTCCACCATAAGCTTCGTGCTAATCACTTACAGGAAGACATGATCAACAAACTTTGCCAACTCCTTCCGAAGCTCCACTTACGACAAACAAACGATAACAACTTCATCCCTAGCTCATCTTTGTGCCTTATTTAATCATCTTTAAAATGCCATTTTTAACTATACAAATAGCATAATAGTGAGAGATCATAAACCACCCATTGGTACCTAAATTATCAACTTCAATGCTAAGATATAAATGGACAAAAAGAAAATGAATTCCAAAGCACCCAAAGTGATAGATTTACAATCCCCTTTGCTAAATATTTTTCTAACTTCGTTTAAAGCTAAGATTAGTATGAGAGAGAGGAATTTGTTGAAGAAATCTAGGTTATTGGAGGTTTAGAACAGTTTTTGGAAATCAAGAAATGATTTGGACCAGTTCCTATTGGGTAAATTCCCGAAAGGGTTAGTGGACTTAAGTTTGGGCTTAACTAATCGCCCACTAATCTGGCTAGCAGTAGTCTAAACTTAAAACAGTCCTATCTCCTAAACAGTAAGTCCTTTTTTCTGTTATGACCACTCTATGGAGGAAAAACCATCATATTGATCTAATGGAATGGTTTTAGGCCCCAATTCAACTTCTATCAAAAGTTATAGGCTACACAATAATTTCTAGGTCCAAACTGTCCAATAAAAATTATAAAGATAAAAAATGTCTCTAATAGTCATTTCCTAAAATTTTGGAGTCATATGACCTCACATGAACTAAATAATAATATTTTATGATCTTTCGATATATAAAGTATGGGTCGTTATAGTCTCCTTTCTTTAGAAATTTTGCCCGTGAAATCCCCAAATAAACCAAAGAATAGTCAATCATAGTTACCCTGCATGCCTAATAACCATCAAACATATCAAACAAGAAGCCACATAATCAATAATATAGATAAACATATCCTAGAATGGGAGATACTAAACTATCCTACATGATATAAAAAATGAAAGTAAATATGATAAACAGTAGGCCTTACCATGAAAAGATCTTCAGATGTACAGTGCTCATGCTCTCCTTAGTTTCCCACATGCAGTCGCTTTTACTTTCACCACGTTGAACCTTTACTAAGTCCATCATCTTCCTCCTAAGCTGTTTTGTTTCAGATCTGACAATATGAACCGGTTTACGAGGTCTCAAAGTTTCTAGTTTAATTTTGATATCACTACGTTGATCCGATGCAATCATCATGCCTAAGTTGTGCACAAACTTCCGCAAGTGGGAGAAGTGGAATACATTATGCACGCCTACCATCTTCTGAGGTAAGTTAACCTTATATGCTAGGTTCCCAATCATCTTTATCGAAAAAACATACAAATATCGGCACTAATTTCCCCTTACTACCGAATCGAATAAAATTCTTCGGTGAGGAAATCCTCACAAACATCATATCACCGTTAAAAAGAACTCCAAATTTATAGGTCTCTTATCAGCGTTACTCTTCTACCTATTCTAAATAGCTTCCATTTGTTATTGAATGATCTCAATCTTCTCTGAAGTCTTCATAATCATATCTAGCCCGAATATCAATTTTCGCCTACTTCCCACCAGCAGGAAGGGGCGTTACATGGTTGGCCATCCAATGCTTCAAATGGTACCATTCTGATACTAAAATGATAACTATTGTTGTTGTGAACTCCACTAAATGCAAGTGATCATCCCATGAGCCTCTGAAATTGAGAATGCAAGCTCGCAAGAGATCCTCCAAGATACGGTTCACCCTATCAATTTGTCCATCGATCTACGAGTTATAAGCTGTACTAAGATGCAGCTTCGTACCCAATGCCTCTTATGAGATTTTCCAAAATCAACTGGTGAATAAAGGGTCCCAGTCACTCACAATGTTCTTCAGCACACTGTGGAATTGCACCAACCATTTCACATGCAACTTGCCCAATTTTGATGCCATTCCACTAGACTTAACGGGTATGAATGAGGCTCTCCATCAATCCATCGATTATGACCCAAATGCAATCATACCTTCCTCTGGTCCTTGGCAATCTATTAATACTTGTTTCCACTTCCACTTAGGAACTTTCGATTGTTGCATCGACCAATTTGGCTGTTGAATATGCTAGCATATGACTTTTGTTTAATGATAATAAACACAAATATATTCATTTATATGTATTTGTTATTGTACTATTTTTTTCACATAATTAAATAAATATTTACTGAATAAATTAAATAACACGAAATTTAAATTTAAACAAATATTTTATTACAATTTTGAATAGTACAAATTTAAGCTCTCACTATATACACAATTTCCATTACAATACAATTTCAAATTATAATACAATTTTTCACTATACATACATTTGCACCTCACTACATATCACTCGTTCACTCGAATTTGTTCTTCAACCATATTTCAATTTGTATCCAACATCTGAATTATCTGCAAAATAAACACTGACGCGGTAAAATTGAAAATGAAATATTTTTTTGCAATGTAAAATAAAATGTGTCTTTTTTGAAAATATTATTTGCCTAAGTTATTTGGGTTGTTCATCATCATATTTATTTTGAATTCATCACACATGAATAGCTTGTGACATGCACAGTGCATCACTATACATGCCACAAGGCCGTGCACACCGATATACACTTGATAAAACTACAGGGACAAGTGAGCACAAGGTCAAACCCTACCAAATGCTAGGTTCAAATCAAGTGCAATACAAATTAAGTCACGACATGAGCACAAGGTCAAACCCAAGCCAAAGCTAGGTTCAACTCAAGTGCAATACAAATAAAGTCACAACATGAGCATAAGGTCAAATCCGAGCGAAAGCTATGTTCAACTTAGGTGCAACAAAAAAACATCAAAAATTGTCAAGTACAAGTTTTCATGCAACCAAAATCAGGGCAAACCAACACAACCCAGACCATGCTAACAAGTGCACAAATGTGTATACATGATAACAGACTCACTAATGGAGTCAAAGCGATATGAAAATTCAAGTGAAACCAGAAATATACAAATTGTGCATGAAACTAGTGGAGTGCATCAGACTCAAGTAATCATAAGAGAAAAAATGAACAAAAATGTCAATTGCACCTGGGCAGTGCATAAGAAAATAATGAAGCATGGTCAGATATGGAATCAAACTCCAAATGCAACAAGCTCCAGACCTCAACTTTAACATTTACTAGTTTATATGCAGACAGCAGCTCAAATAAGCAATTTCAAACAAGATAAAGTCTTAAATGAAAGGAACTCCAAATGAAAACTCACTAGTTCAACATAAACATATGATCAGACACAAGAACAAGGAAGCAAATGCACCACAACTAGATCGGTTTCCAAAATCAAAATGACATGTGCAGTGCAAAGAAACATAATCAACTGGAAACAGTGGGGCACAATGCAGTAAAGCTCTGAAACAAAATCAAAGGCAACTGGATCATGGAAAATTCTCAATATACATATATACATGAATACACATGTATATATATACATGCATGACAGTTTAGTTATAGACTCTAACCAAGCATATGTTCAACCAAGTGTACCAATAACTCAAGTACAAAGCAGTGCATTTCAATGCAATAGAGCAGTAGACTGGTTAGAGCAACCTAACATGTCAACAAGCACCAAGAAAACCACATATGAACACAATAAAAATGAACACAATCCCAAACTCTAGAGAATGATGGACCAGACAGACTCAAGTGCACAAGGACAAATGAACACACATGAAAACCATGTTCAACTGAAAACTAAATGCAAAGTGACATGCACAAGTGGAGCCTCAACAATGAAGACCAGTGAGCAAATCAATCCAGGCATCAAGCATGGAACAAGTTCACAATAACTCAGGCAAGAAAACCAGAAATGTATGCATATGAGTGAAGACTGCAATATATTTATGCAACCAGAGTAAATGATGCAATGCTCATGAAGTCTCAATGTAACAGGGCAACATAAGGATGCAACAATCATTTTTTTACTCACAAACACACATGTATACATATATACTTATATATGTATACACATAACCAGTTGCACTAACAAAGTCAAGATTCGAAAGAAAATGTAACTACAATCAACAATATTCAAAATGCCAAAGAATCAAAGCCGTGGTGACCAAGGTAGAGTTCGAACAAGTCAGAATCAAAGCCAGGTGATAACAGGAATCGAACAAGTCCTGATTATCACAATTTCAAACGGTCGAAGTCAAAGGAGAAAAGATCGAAACCAATTCTAAGAAAATCAAATAATAGAAAAAAAAATCAAAAAACCAAACAAGTCATGGTAATTAAGCAAAGAAATATTCGAATTGAGCGAGTCGAAACAAATCATATATATTCAAATAAAATCGAATGGTTGAGAAAAATTAACAGACGAATTCAAATGATATATTCGAATGATAATTAAGGGTTTTATTCCCTCCAAATACCATTAACATCATCAACAATTATAGCATCAAGTTCAAGCATATCAACAAGAGTAATAAAGGAAATCACATACTAGTATTATTCAATTCAAACTCGATAAATTTAAGCAGTCGAATAAAGTCAAAGCAAGATGATCGATCGAAAAAGCAACTAACATGCAAATATCTATTCAATCGATCAACTGGAATTGAAGGTTTCAATTTTCAGAAGCCCTAATTTCTCTTAGAGGAACAAAGATAGATCGAAGAAGAAACAAGGCGGCCATAAAATAAGAAAAGGGAACGACCGATATTTTACACGAATATAAAAAGAAAAAGGGGATTCCCTTTTATTTTAAATTGGGCCAGTCTTTATTCATATTTTTGGATTAGTGATTATATAGGGTTTTTTATTTTAATTTTTTTTATTTTGTAATTTCTTGTGTAATTGTCTAGTCATGTGACTAGGGGACGAACTACTGTGGTGTAGTTCGAGAATTTGCAACTCAGTGGATGAGTTGTGGCAGGGTTTTTAGTGTAGATTTAGGTTAGTCGATGGCGGGTGTTGCGAGTTTACGTGTATAAGCGTCTGACTACTTAATTTCTAGTAGAAACCTTAGGGGCAGTGCATAGGCCAAGTTTTGCTAAATCTGGGTAATTCTGTGTTGTTTTATTTCTTGTTTTATTATTTTGCTATTATCTATGCTGCTATTATTTTATACATTTCCGTATTAATTTTTATTATTATTAGTATCACCATATTTTCCTACCTCCAGGGTGAAATTGATCCTACAACTGGTATCAGAGCTAGGAATAAAAGTCAAATTTTGCTTTAAAATTTTGATTTTTCAAAAAAAAATTACTGTTTTAAAATTTTGATTTTTTAAAAATGGATTTTTTAATAATGCTTTTGCTGAGGGTCATTTATTAGTTATACCACTTATGTTCGATGGTGAATATGCTTAATTGAAAAATAGAATGAAAATTTTCTGAAAACCATTGATGCTTGGAATATTTTTGGGACAAATTATAGGACACCAACTATAGTGATAGATAATCGGAAAATAAAAAACCAATGGATCATTGGACAGATCCTAAAAATAACTACATAATGCTAATGCTAAAGCTAAGAATTCTATTATTTGTTCATTGGACCAAATTGAATTTAATCGTATCTCACATTGTCTAACTGCGTAGGAAATCTGGCACACACTTGAAGTGACTCATGAAGGAACATCTTAAGTCAAGGAGTCTCGCCTTGCCATGCTTAGTAACGAATACAAGAACTTCGCAATGGCCAAGGATGAGAATGTCAAAGAGATATATGCATGACTTTCCAATCTCCTATATAAACAAAAGCTTCGGAAAATCATACAAAGAGTTGGAAATAGTTCGAAAAATTCATAGAGTCCTTCCATGAAATTTTGAAGCGAAAGTAACTGCCATTTAAGAATCGAAAGATTTGAAACAAATCAAAGTCGAAGAACTCATCGAAAATCTCACCACTTATGAGCTAGAAATAAAATTCAAGGAAGAACATGAAGGAAGTGATCCTCGAAAGAAATCAATAGCTCTCAAAGGAGCAACTGAAAGTGAAGATGATGATGTTGATGGTGGTGAAGCTGAGCTGGTACTACTAATAAAGAGATTCAAAAAGTAGAATTGCAAATATGGAAATCCAGCCAAAAATCATCAACTGGGAATTAACAAAGTTCTAGAAAACTCGAAAAAATAAGAGATTATTTGCCATAAGTGTAATAAACCGGGTCATATCAAACCCAATTGTCCTCAAAATCGACTCAGCCAAGGAAAGAAACCAAAAAGGAGAAGTTTTGCTGCAAATTGGGATGAAAGTGATGAAGATGAAAATGAAAGCACTGGAGTGAGAGTGAAAAAGAAAATTTGTGTCTTCATGAAGAAATAACTAACAGTGATGATGACGAGCCAAGCGAAGTATCATAACTTACTCATTCAGAGTTACTTATACATTTTCATGAAGTAAATGGCTGTTTTAAATAACTTAGGAAAAAGTACGCTAAAATTGAATCACAAAGAGATAGTTTGATAGAATTAAATAAACAACTTGATCAATTGGTTAAAAACTATCAAATCAAGAGCTCTAAGTGTGATAAGTGTCCATTACTTGAAGAAGAAATTTAAAAATCAGAAATTAAAATAAAATCACTTGAAAATGAAATTCTGATTTTGAAAGAAAGTGAAAAAAATTAAGGGAAAAAATTCTATTAAAAAGTGCACTTTGCTATTAGATGAAAACGAATCACTCAAAACACAAGTCCAACAACTGTCTACGACTTTAGGAAAATTCTCTAGAGGAGAAAAATCACTAAATATGCTAATAGGAAAACAAACAGTCAATATTAATAGACAAGGACTTGGGTATACTCAATCTAAACCTGTTGGTAGCGAAATTAATCAAATAAATTCCAACTGCACAATTTGTGGAAAATCTGGACACAATCATAATAAGTGTTGGTATAGAACCAAACACATGAAAACCATACCAATTTGGATTCCAAAAGGCATAAATATATTAAAGTAAAACAAATTTGGGTGCCGAAAGTAACAAATATAGATTCTCTAGGATCTTTAAACACATATTTTTAAAAATCTTCTATCACTAACAATCATAGACCTGTAAAAACAAATAGATCACATTCTTTTTTTATGTAGGTATGTTGGCAGGCTAAGAAACAACAACAATGGTATCTGGATTCTGGCTATTCTAGACACATGACAAACGACAAATCAAAGTTCCTTGGCCTAGAGAAGTACAAAGGTGGAAGAGTCACAATAGGTAACAATGACAAATGTAGAATTATCGGTAAAGGTAAAGTAGGTAATAATACATTTACCATAAATGACGTATTATATGTTGAAAATTTGCCCTACAGTTTGATTTCAATCAGCCAGCTATGTGATAAGGGAATGAACGTTATTTTTTACGCTGGCTTGTGCAAAATTGTTGATCAATCATCAAAAGAAATATTGTTTTTAGGTAAAAGGAAAGGTAATATATTCTCTAACTTTTGATGATCTCACTCTTTCAAAATGTCTGATAGCTAAGGATGTAGAAGTAAAGTTATGGCACAAATGATTAGGACATGCTAGTATGAATCTGTTAAACAAATTAAAAAGAAAAGACTTGGTAAGAGGTTTACCATCTCATGATTTCAAAACAGAAAGTCTATGTAAAACATGTACTATGGGAAAACTTAAAATATCATCATTTCATACAAAGAACACTGTAAGTACTTTTAGAACCGTTGAGCTAGTTCATATGGATCTGTTTGGACCTAACGATATTTCAAGTTTAGGTGGTAAGAATTATTGTTTTGTGTTGGTTGATGATTATTAAAGATATACATGGGTATACTTCTTAGCTAAAAAAAACATAAACTTCCTCATACTTCACTAAGTTCACAAAATTGGTTCAAAATGAAAAAGGAGTTTCTGTCATTTCACTAAGAAGTGATCATGGTGGAGAATTTAAAAATTATGAATTTGAAAATTTTTATGATGAAAATGGATTTAAATATGAATTCTCTGCTCCACATACTCCACAACAAAATGGACTAGTCGAGAGAAATAATCGAACATTACAAGAGTTGCTAGATCTATGAAAAATGAGTATGAACTACCCTTGTTCTTTTGAGCAAAGGCAGTAAATATAGCCTGTTATGTAATGAATAGAGTTATGATTAGACCAATTCTTACGAAAACACCCTATGAGATATGGTTCAAAAATAAACCAAACATTGCTTACTTCAAAGTTTTTAGGCGTCCGTGTTATATCCTCAATACAGGTGATCAATTAGAAAATTTGAACCAAAAGCTGACGAGGGCATGTTCATGGGATACTCTTCCAGAAGCAAAGCTTATAGAGTATACAATAAAGGACAAGAACAATCATGGAGTCCATCAATGTGAACTTTGATGAAGGTATTGATGATAAAAACAAGGAAACAATCAAAAGTAATGTTGAAGAGGAGAACAAAAAAGAAGAAAATGAAAAAACAAAAGAAACTACAACCACAAAAGAAGTCCGAAGAAATATGGATCCAGAGAGATTGAAATTCAAAGCAGATCATCCTCCCAAATTGGTGCTAGGAAACCCTGCCATAGTGTTCAAACTCGTTCCTCCTTTAGAAATTTGTGTAATTTGTGTCTATACAGTGGATTAATTTCAGAAATTGAACCCAAAGACATAGATACAACTCTTAATGATGAAAATTAGTTTATGGCTATGCAAGAAGAGCTAAATCAATTTGAGCGAAATGATGTTTGGACTCTAGCACCTAGACCTAATGATTATCTAGTCGTAGGAATATATTGGATTTTTAAAAATAAATTTGATGAATCTGGAAATGTGATTAGGAATAAAGCGAGGTTAGTTGCTAAAGGTTATAATCAAATTGAAGGAATTGATTTTGATGAAACTTTTGCACCAGTGGCAAGACTAGAATCCATTAGGATATTGTTAGCTTTTGCTTTCTATAAAAGGATTTAAACTAAGGCAAATGGATATTAAAAAGTGCTTTTCTTAATGGAATTTTGAAAGAAGATGTATTTATTGAACAACCAGAAGGTTTTGAAAGTCATGAATACCCTAACCATGTATATAAGCTTAAGAAAGCATTATATGGATTAAAACAAGCCCCTACAACATGGTATGAATATCTTAGCACGTATCTCCTTGAAAATGGGTTCAAAAAAGCTTATGTAGACAGCACACTATTCCTATTGCATGAAAATGATGATTTTTTGATTGTTCAAATATATGTTGATGACATTATTTATGGTGCCAGCAACAACTTGTTGTATGAGAAATTTGAAAAATTTATGCAGGAGAAGTTTGAAATGAGCTTGGTTGGAGAGTCAAAATTCTTTTTAGGATTTCAAATCAAACAAAGCATAAAGGTACGTTAATCTCTCAAACGAAATATATTAGGGAACTTGTCAATGAATTTGGTTTGAAAGGTGCTAAACCTGCAAAAACCCCTATGAGCACAATAATTAAACTTGACAAGGATGACAAAGGTAAGGCAGTTGATCAAAAGCAATATCGAGGTATGATTGGATCACTTCTTTATCTTACAGCTTCTAGACTTGACATCATGTTTTCAGTCTGCTTATGTGTACGATTTCAATCAAATCTAAAAGAATCTCATTTTAAAGCTGTTAAAAGGATTATAAGATATCTGTTGCACACCCCACGTTTTAATCTTTGGTATCCAACTAATGATAACTTTGAATTAAAAGGATATTTAGAAGCAGATTATGCTGGAAGTCTAGTTGATGGAAAAAGTACAGGTGGAACGTGTTTTATGTTAGGAAATTCGTTAGTTGCGTGGTCAAGTAGAAAACACAATTGTATTGTATTATCCACTACTGAGGCAGAGTATATTGCTCTATGTGGTTGCTTTGCTCAAATTTTATGGATGATACAAACTTTGAAAGACTATGGTCTAAATTTTAAACGTGTACCACTAATGCGTGATAGCAAAAGTGCAATTGATCTCACGAACAATCCTGTACATCACTCACGAACAAAACATATATATGTTAGACGTCAGTTTAGTATAGATCATATTTCCAAAGAAAATATCTACATAAATTTTATTTCAACCGATTCTCAACTGGCAGACATTTTTACAAAACCCCTTCCAGAAAATAGGTTTTGTCGACTTCGTCTCAGTTTAGGCATTTTAGAAATTTGATTCTATATTTTTGATTTTGATCTTAAATGCCTATATTAACTAATCTGACTCCCTACTGATTACCAAAAGATAAATAGTGACCGAAATATAAATGATGAGTGTTGAATTAATCATATATTATGACTTGAGATAATATATTTAGTAAATTTCTTCAAAATTTAAACAAGATTTATAATAACTTCTGTTGGTAAAAGTTGCATGATCATCTCTATTTCTATCATATTTATAACGATCATCACTCATCAAAATCCAATATAGTATGTCAAGATGTGGTATTTTAAACATAAATTATTCGTTTTTATTTTATTTATTTTTTAATAAAAACGTCCAAAGTATTCACTCTCATTTAAAAGTCCCCACGGTTATGCATGGGTGAATTACTTGGAATATTTGTATATGTGCTTTCATATTCATTTAAAAGTCTTTATGGTTATGCATGTATGGAACACATATCAAAATTGATTATAAAATAGACAAATTGATTTTAATCTCATTTAAAAGTCCTAACGGTTATGCGTTGTTAGAAGATGCTTGAAATTCATTATTATAAAAATTGGGAACACTACTAATCTCATTTAAAAATCCTAACAGTTATGCGTGGTTAGTAGATATTCAATTTCCTGATATAAATATACCACAAATAGACATAACTATATGGTTTTTATATACCGACATCATCCCTATCACTCTTAAAGTGTAATATGCACCTAACAGAGTATTTATGATATTTTTATTGAAATTTAATATTTATACTCGATTGGGTATTAATGTTGTATTAATGTCTATCACTTTATCTTTATTTTTATAACACTATCACTCTTTTGCTGATAATAAGAGGGGAGAGAAAAGTTAAGATTTTTTCAAATAAAGTTCAATTTTTTTATTTTTTATTTGCATCTAGGTTCGTTTGCATATTCTTATTTATTTTCATGCATATATAAAGAGGGAGCTTTGTTGCAGAGAGGGAACATTCAAATA